>LR749624.1:1213401-1520901 GCA_902729485.2 Mus minutoides | reverse complement strand
AGAAGACAGAACAGTTACCAAGGAAGCCCACATTTGTCTTGATGTTCTCGTGTCCCCTGCCTATTGACTAACATTGTGCATGTTTAATTCTCTGATGGCTGTGGCTGCTGCCTGCCTAGGAGCTGATAACTAATATGATTCTCAGCAGGTGAGTCACTCTTGGGGCTCTGAACATTCTGTCTCTTACCCACTGTCCTGGGCTGTATCCCAGAACTGGGAACATGAGAGAAGGCTTTGCCTGCACTGTTTTCAGCATTTATCACTCATCCATGTAGGCTTACATACAGGAGGGTCCCGAGAGAGAGAGAGGAAATGTGAGAGACGAAGGGGTGGAAAGCATACCTCTGCCAGCTGCGGAGGCGAGCGCCCACAGAACTGAGAAGGCTTCTAGTTCTATGGTATCAGCTACAGGTGCCAAGGCAAGGCTTGCCAGCGTGACTACACATGTTGGGCACTGCACAACTCCAGAGGGAAAAATCCACAAAGACAATGGCGTGCCTGGCAGGCCCTGGAGTTGTGTGCCTTGGAACATGCGCTCTGGGAAAGTCCCTAGATGTGTGCTAGAATGGCTCCCGCATCTCTGACCAGGGGGGGTTCCAACAGAAGGAGGTTTGGGAATCTTTGATTTCTACCTACTGGTATCCCAGAAGTGAATTCAGTATGGATTTCCAAATGACCTTGTAAAACCCTTTAGTCCTGCCACACTGAGAGAGGCTGGAGGTCTCTAAGCGTTAGAAACTATGGCCTTATTGGGGGGGGGGGTTGAATCAACTCTCCCTTGGGGAGGCTCTGGGTGGGTATAGATGTCTGCTAAAGCAAACCATATTGCCTGAAGCCACAGAGATTAATTATTGCTTCTATTTGTAAAGCTCCTTTTCTGGCTTTCCAAGAGATGCTGAGCTCCAAGAAGGAGGACCCTTCACGACTCTCCATCTTTTCTAGCCCAGGGTGGTCCTACATCCTCTCTTAAGAGTTGGTGGTTAAACACCTTACCTCTCACATCTTCTCTTTCTCTTTCTTTACGTCCACTGGGTTAGGGGCATCCCCATATTGAAAGAAGGGTGGGTCTGGGTGGTGGGCATGAAGAGTGGGGCACCTACCTCAGTGGTTCCCCCTGTAACTCATCATTTGCAGAAAGAACTGGACTCCACGGAGGACATCTACCTAACCTCCCGCAAGGTTAAAGAGCTGTCAGTCATCGATGGCCGGAGGGCCCAGAACTGTATCATTCTTCTCTCCAAGTAGGTGCTCATCTGTCGCAGGGAAAGAGACCCTCCCCAAAAGCCCAAAAATGGGTAGTGGAAGGGCTAGGATGTGGATAATTCAGTGGTGGAATGCTTGTTTGACTACCCAGCGTGCACCAGGCCCTGGGCTAATTCTGAGCACTGCCGAACAACAAACGTAGACATTGAGCTGCAGGCCTGGGGAAAGGTGGCAGAGGAAAGGAGGGAGGGGGTGGGGGGAGGTGATGCTGGCTCTCTGACTTCCCCTGGAGGAGAGAGGGGGTGGGTGCTGAGCTAGACCTCTGCCCTGCAAGCCCATGTTAAGCACTAGGCTCTGCAGACAGGAAACTGCCCTGCCCACGAGGCTCCAGTAAGCATCTGCCAGCCAGAGGAGCTGCCCTAAGCCCACGGAGGGCCCACTGTACTTAGGCCTGGGAGCCGCATGATCTCAGCCTGCAAGCATTTCCCTGGGTTTAGGAACAAACAAGTAATATCTGTGTTAACAGCACAGCTTCTGTGTGGGGGCCTCCCCCAGGCAGGGTCAGGGGCACCGCCCCAAGCTCTATTCTTAGTGCCGCCTACAGTCTCCTCTGGGACATCTGCCCCCTTTGCCCTACCACAAGTCCCTTGGCCTGAGTTTCTTCCTTGGAGTGGGGTGGGGGTGGGGGTGACTGGTTCTCTAGGGTCCTCAGTGGGTGTGTACCTGGAGGGGTGGATAACAGCTATGTAGGTGGATGAGTGGAGACAGGGGTGAGGGTGGGGGAATCCTGGAAGGCTAATGGGAGCTGGATGGGAACTGGGCATTGTTAGAGATGGAGAGTTCTGCTGCCCCCACCCCGCCCCCCAGCCAGCACTCTGTCCTCATGGAGATGCTGAAGACATTTGAGGCAGGAGGGAGGGGTGGAGGAGTAAAGGAGACTGTCAGAATGCCTCTGCCTGTCTGTCTTAATCTCCTGTGTCTCACCAGTTCCCAGGGTGCTCAAGTAGAGCAACAGGGACCCAGGCTTCAATGAGAGCTAAAACACTCATTATTGAATATATGGAGTGAATCATATTTCCTCTTTATTATAATTAGACTCTATTATGAAGTTGGCCTGGGACAGCTTTGTAGAGGAGGTAGGAGAGCAGGTTCAAAGTGAGGGCTGGAGAGGAGAAGATGAGGCCATACTGTGTGGAAAGAAATGCCAGGGGCCATCCTGAGGGCCAGGCCAGACTGCTCAAGGTGGATTTGTTATAGGTTGAAGCTCTCTAATGATGAGATACGGCAGGCCATCTTGAGGATGGATGAACAAGAAGACCTTGCTAAGGACATGCTGGAGCAGGTGAGGTCCCTTGGCGGGGGAGGGGGAGGGCGGCTGCCAACCTGGGGGCAGCCATGCCGCTTTCTACCCCATCCCAGGAAGGCTGAAGCCCTGGCAGTTGAAAAGACTTAGATCTGAAGGCACTGAGGAGGTTTCTAGAAACTCTCCTGGACTAGCCTTTCCTACAGAGCAGACCACCAGAGAACTTCGTGGACCCAGCGAGGTCTCAAGGAAGAGTCAGGGTGGCAATGGTCACTTCCTCATCCATTCTCCATGTTAATCCATTGATGGTGTCCTTTAAGAAAGACCCAGCAAGTGGCAGATAGAAGCTTATTGAAATGAGGCGCACAGTTGTCAAGTATGCACAAAGTCCTGGAGGTCCACAGAAACTGCGTGAGGTGGTGCACATGTACAACCCCACACTGGAGCTGGAGGACAGCCTAGGCTTCATGAGACTATCTCAAGAGATGAGCTGGGCCACTGGAGGGGGGATGGCTCAGCAGCTAGGAGCACTTGATGCCTGCACAGGACCCAGGTTCATTTCCCAGTACCCATATGCTGGCTCACAATCACTCATAATGCCAGCTTCAGGAGATCAGACTCCCTCTTTCTACCTCTTGTGGGCACCAGGCACACACATGGTACTGGCATTGTTGCCAACAAAACACCCATACACATAAATTAAAATAAATTTAAAAATATTTAAAAATGAAGAAAAAGAGCCAGTGTCAATCAGAGAATATGTTATTTTTTTTCCCCCTCAGGTGATAAAAAGTGTAGATAATATTTTCCAAGAGTACATATAACAAATGGTGTGTGTTCCTGGTAAGGAATGCTACAGATCAGTGAGAAACTAGTAAAAGAAGCAGTTTAGAAACTGAGCTGAAGACTTGAACCATCGCTTTATGGAAGATGGTGACTGGCAGCCTGTGAGCACCTGAGTCACCAGAGAAAACAGCCAACCATAGCAGAGGAGTGTCACACTCCCACCCATTAGCCTCACGCTGATGAAGGGGTAGCAGGACTAGAATTACCATTCATCTCACTTTATAGAGCCATTGGGCATGCGGATTAAGGCTAAGCATGTGTCTGCCCTGTTACCCAGGAATCATACTTGGGCACATACTGAAGAGAGGCCACTATGAATACTAAAAGACATACACAGACACAATTATAGCAACTTGATTTATTAAACCCCCCAGAGGGCTGGCAATGCAACTGATCACTAAGAGGGAAGTGGATAAACTGACTGTGGTACATATCTTCAGAGGAATACTACTAAACAGGAAATAATGACAAACCAGTGTATAGAGCATGCATGAATCTTAGAGGGTATGTTGAGTGAAAAGATGGGAATTGGACATAGTGCTGTGGCTAATTTTCTGTGGCTATGACAAAATACCTGAGACCGGTAAATCTATAAATAAGAGTTGACTTGGCTCATGGCTCTGGAGGCTGGGAAGGCCAAAATCCCGGTTCTGGGTCTGCTTGGTACCTTGTGAGGTCTTAGACTGTACCAAAGCGTGGTAGAGGGCATCATGGCAGGAGACAGAGCAGATGCGATGAGATTCTTGCTCTTATCAGGCCACTAATGTCATTACTGGGGTCTCACTCTTGTGCCCTCATCTAACCCAAATTGTCCCCCCAAAGGCTTTCCTGATAGATGCCATTAACATGTGAATTGGGAGGTTCCTGTGTGTGAACTCTAGAGCGATACTTTCCAATAATGACTCAGGGGTTAAGGCACAGGCTGCTCTTATAGACATCCAGGGTTTAGCTTCCAGCACCCACTGGGAGGCTCACAAACTCTGTAACCCTGGTTCCAGGGGTTCTGATCCCCTCTTCTGTTCTCCACAGGCACTGCACAAACATGCACCTACATACTTGGGTAAAATACCCAAGCTCACTACATAGCCAGGCTGACCTCAAAACTGATGGGTAGAGCAGGTTGGCCTCAATTTACTGGGTAAGCTTGCCTGGAAGTTGGCATATAGATGAGGCTGGTCTTCAACTTGCTATGTAACCCAAGCTACCCTCAAAAATTGGTATGTAGCCCAGGCTGGCCCTGAATCCTCCTGTCTCAGCAAGCCCCTCCTCATACTGAGCAGAGGCAGTGCATGGACTTCTCTACATTGTATGGACTGGACATCCATCCGCTTCCCATATGACTCACGCCCCCTCTTTGCAGCTCCTCAAGTTCATCCCCGAGAAGAGCGACATTGATCTCCTGGAAGAACACAAACATGAGATTGAGCGGATGGCGCGTGCAGATCGCTTCCTCTATGAAATGAGCAGGTCAGATGGGAACTGGGCACAGCAGGAAAGAGGAGGTTCAGGGCCTGGCTCTGACAGTAGAGTGCCAGGTATAACAGGAGAAATTGGGTTCCCGAAGCAGCTCTGGCCAAGGAAAGGGAGGGAAGAATAGCCCAAGAAAAAGCTGGGGCTACCTTGGAACCATGGCTTCACCTGTGACTTTGCCCACCCTGTCCACAGGATCGACCATTACCAGCAGCGGCTACAGGCCCTGTTCTTCAAGAAAAAGTTCCAGGAACGCCTGGCTGAGGCCAAGCCCAAAGTAGAAGGTAGGGCTGGAGCCTGCAGTGCACACCTGGAGAGGGGATGTATCTGGGGATTGATCGATGGGGCAGAGGGAAACATCTGCCTTCCCCTGACCCCAGAGAGATGTCCACATCAAGTCTAACATTTAAAACTATGACATTTTGATCTTGCATCAGAGTTTTGTGTGGTCTAGGCTTCCAGTTTACTGGGTAGCTGAGGCTAGCCTTGAACTCCTAATCTTCCTGCCTCTACTTTCCAAGTGATGGGACTATAGGAGCTCACCACCAGCTTGGAGCTATAATCATTATAGAGAAATGTTCTTGTCCATGTTGGCTTAGATGCCAATCACATGATGCTTTCCTCTGTCTTAGGATTGGCTCTCCAGAGGGGTGTGTGTGTGTGTGTGTGTGTGTGTGTGTGTATAAATAGGAATGTAGACAGCATCCTTCTTGGGGCCGGGCATGCCCAGAGACATCCATTCTTTCCTACTTAAGAAGCACTGGGTTCACAAACTCTACGGGCATGTCTGCTTAAATGTGAGCTCATTGGATGGCAGCAAGTTGCACACAGTGGTCCCTAGGGGAGTCTGGGTGATACAGACCTCCTCTAGATGGCCATTTCCGAGATCCTTGAGGAATGCTGCAGCAGGGTAGACATTTGCTGTCTTTCCAACTGATCCTTTTCCTCCTGTCCCTAGTCACTCAACTATGTCAGAGAGCATATCCTTGGGGCTGCCTGTGGGGACAACAGAGGAGCAGGGCTCAGGAAGTCGTGGGAACATGGGAGGGCAGGATGGTAGACAGATAAGTGCACCTAACAAGGCAGAAGGAGGAGAAACTGATTGGGGGATGACTTGGAGTAAAGACAAAACTTACAGGGCAGAACAAAACATAACAAACAAACAAAAAAACAAGAGACTGTCTGGGAGGCTCAGGGTGTCAGGCTAGGGGCATAGCAGAACATAGGTGCCCCCTGCTGGGGCATAGCAGGACATAGGTGCCCCCTGCTGGACACTCTCTGAGATGCCTAGTTCAGAGAGCAGGCTGAGGCTTTCTCAAAGGCTGCCTTGGGATTTCTGCAGTAGAGAGTTTGTAGAGATAAAGGAAGCAGTGTTCAGAATGCACATATGTGTGCAACAAGGGACCTACAGATTGTAATAAAAAATAGATCAGTCATCTCTGTGGTATCTCCTTTCCCTGGTGGTGGGCAAGGCCTTATTTTCATCTATACCCTCTTTTTGCTGCAAGCATTCAGGCTAAGGTGTGGGTGGTCCACTATGCCTCTTAAGTCAAGCAAATGTGTGTGGTAGCCATTTGGAACTACGGAACCAGAGTAGCGTAGGCACTGGAAAGATTTCATCTTAGACTGTTAGTTGCTCCAAAGAGCAAGTACCTAAACTCTAAGACTCAGCCAGGATGGTCAATAAAGTGTCTCTTTAATACCAAGCTGCACAGAGAAATACATGCTGGAGAGAACAAAATATTTGGGGGATATCAAACTTCTATAGGTGTGATGCAAAAGACATCTGTCCACTAGGGATGGCTGCTGTCCTTGAAGGGCTGGGGAGCGGTGCCTGAAGGCGTACGCACGTAGCCACGTCAGGAATTGAGCTTCTAGGTCTCCCAGAAGTATTCCTCAAGTAGCTAAGACTGAGCCTACCTCAGCTGGGTGCCGAGCTATTGACACCCACCTCTCATCCCCCCAGACGGGTCTCCGGGGGAAGTTGCTTGAACGCGGTTTACCAGGTTTGACAAATTTCCCAATTCCGCTTTGAATATATTCTCCCTATGAATACATTCATTGCTGAGCACACCAAAATCACCAATTCTCATTACAAGTAGATGCACTAAATATAGCCTGGGTGAATGTGCTAGCAAGTGTGATATCTTTATGGATGCATTAATGCACGCATTATTCGTGCGAACGTCTGAAATGTCAGCTCTGCAGATGGTAGTTTTCTCATCTGATTTCCTCTCAACTCTTATCATTTTCTGTTTTGCCAACATTTTTAGCATTTTTTAAAGGCTATCCCTTTGTAGATTTTTCAAACAGCTCATCAACCTTAGAAAAACTATCCCCGGCCGTGTAAAATTGCAGCGGATTTTTGCAAGTAGGTTTTATTTACTTTTTATTTATTTATTTCTTTCTTTTTGGAAAATGAACTTTTTATTGAAATATGGCACACACAAACTAGAGCTGTTCATTCTGGGCAATTCGTAAGTCTCTCCCCATGTTATCAACTCAGGTCAAGAAACTGAATGTGCTCAGGCTCTGTATGTGTTTCCCTTCTGGTCCTTTGCTTGTGAGATTTCATGGTAACAGCTGAGCTATTCCTCAGCCAAGCTCCCTCCCCGATCCCTGCTCCGAGATCGCTCTACATAGCCTGACAGTCCTCAAATTTACTATTTAGGCCAAGCTGGCATCAAACTCACAGAGATCCTCCTGCCTCTGCTTCCCAAGTGTGTGGGCGGATTAAAAGTGTGCACCGCCACCACCACCTGGATCCAGCCCTTCTTTATATCCCCTTTCCAAACATTCAAATAATGTCACCCTCCCAGGGAAGCTTTTCTCTCTCCACTTGAGAGATATATTGATGTCTGGATGAGCTTTTCTATTTTGAATTTTCTATAAATGGAATGGTGTTCTCTGAGTGATTTTTCCCATTGCTTTTATTTTTTCGGTTTATGCCTTAAGAATTTCCCCAGCCCCAAAGGTGGTAGGGGCTGTTCAGCCAGGCAATGTGCACCTTAGCATTTGCTAGGGCCCCAGTGACAAATGTAAGTTAAAGACCCCTGAAGCTCCCCCTTGGGAACCAGTGAGGGGTGACTTACAGGAGTGAGGGGGCTTCAAAGCAGCTTCACTGGAAGGTCTGAGCCCAGTATGGATGCTCGCTTCCCCATGGCTACGTAAACAGAGCCCCTTCCCTAATCTTCTCCAGTTTCTACACTCTAGCTCCCCATACCCCACCCCTAGACCTCAAGGTCATGCAGCAATTAGGTCAAAATTACACACAGGTGTCTGGGGGAGTGGATGGATACATGGATGGGAGTTCCAGGACCCTGCCTGCTCCCTCCTCCTGTGCGGGAACACCAACAGTCAATAAACCCAGTGGGGACTATCATTCACAAGCAACTACCACTAAACTGAAGACAGTGGTCTTGCAGAACTTGGAGGATAGTGCTATACAGCAGCTTAGCATTCTGGGCTTGAATTCTCCCTAGCGCTACATGTGGAAGGTGGATATTCAGTTTTCAGCGCTGTGTTTTATTCCACTACAAGGCAATTTGTGTGTTTTGGTTTGTAGTATTGAAAACACTGGGCTGGGGGAGCTGGGGAGACGGCAAGTTGGTAAAGGGCTTGCAGTATAAGCATGAGGACCTGACTCCAGAACTCACATTTCCAAATCCTGCGAGCTGGGCTTGGTGGCATGCCTGTAACCCAGTGCAGTGGATGCTGATTGACAGATTCCTCGAGGGTCCCAGGCCAGCTAGTCTAGCCAAAGGGGCAAGGTTCATGCTCACTGAGGAAACATTTCTCAAAGACAAGGTGGAGGGTGAATGAGGAAGACACACCTCATGTCAGTCTCCAGCCTTTATATGAATGCTCACACATGTACACACACACACACACACACACACACACACGTGCACTGGCAACAACCTAAGTGTGCATTCACAACAGGGTTGGTTTTAGTTCATAGAATGTGCTTATGTATGATATGTGTGATCTAAAGGCTTTCTGGACAACTCTCACTTATTTCTTATTTTTATAATATCTTCTTCATGACTACTTAGTTTTTTAACCTGTGTTTGAAATTTCCTGCAAACTTTTTGTCTGGGGTTTTCCTTTTTATGTGATATGTATTTGTGTTTGCTGTGTGTGTGTGTGTGTGTGTGTGTGTGTGTGTGTGTGGCATGGGCACACATGTATGTATAATGCACACTCATGAGCATGCATGCAGAGGCCAGAGGAACCTATGACATGAGGTGTCCTTCTCTCTTTCTCAACCTTGCTTTTTGAGACACAGTCCATCATTGTACCTAAAGCTTATCATTTGAGCTGTACTGTCTGGTTAGTAAAGCTTATCTTCTGAGATGTACTGTCTTGTTAGTAAGCTCCCAGGATCCTCTTGTCTGGCTGCTCCCCTCTCTTTCATGGCCTTTTCCATCAGTGCTGATGATTTGAACTCGGGTCCTCTTGCTTTCATAACAAGTGCTCCCACCCACCGGGGCATCATCTTTCAAGCCCCAAAGGCTATTGTTTTACCTTCATAATGAGCATCTTCAGGAATTTTCAGACCAGCAGAGGCAGAGACAACTGGGTGGTTTAGTCCTCTTACTGTTATCTCAGAGCACAGATGCTGCTGTTTCCTGAGAATGGTACCTTAGATTGTCCTCTGACCTCCATATACAATGTGCACATCCATGCACATCCATATACGTATGTATACACACGAACATACAATACAGAATTTCAAAATGTGTCAAACATCCCATAATAAAAAAAATTCAGAAAGCACAAAATTTGCTAAGTCTAGGAAAATTGCCATATTCAAGTATGTATTCATGAAAAGTATAATAATCTTTATGTGCATGACAAGATATTCTAAACCGTTCTATGGGATTGTCTACTCTGGGAACACACTAGCTTTGTTCTGAAGGTGGGCAGGGGGGAGAAATGGAGGAATCTGGACTGGAGTGCATAGACTTTGCCCACGAGTTGAAAAGGTAGCCCCTTGCATCAATCTCCTGGAGAGCCAGAGGAGAGGCAGAGTCTGCGGCCCTGGCTCTGTCTGCAGCATTCCGCTCTGTTCCTCTTCTCTCAGCCATCCTGCTGGCCTCCCGGGAGCTGACTCTCAGCAAGCGCCTGAAGCAAATGCTGGAGGTGGTCCTAGCCATCGGTAACTTCATGAACAAGGGGCAGCGTGGGGGTGCCTATGGCTTCCGGGTAGCCAGCCTCAACAAAATCGCTGACACCAAGTCCAGCATTGACAGGTGAGGGCCTATGAACTTCCTCGCCCTGTCTCACCCCATCTGAGACTCTCCCTCTCTCTTCTGACTCTCTTCTATCTCTCCATTCTAGCTGATTTTGTTCATTTTTAGATATTTTAAAGAATTATTTTAGTGTGTGAGTGTGTGTGCATAAACACACATGCACGCATGTGCTCTCTCACACGCATGAGCAGTGTGCATGGGTGGATTTGTCGGTCGGGGGCCAGCAGAGGGTATTGGATGCCCTGGCACTGGAGTTAGTGGCATTTGTGAGTGCTCAGATCCAAACCCAGGTCCTCTGGAAGAGCACAAAGCCCTCTCAGCTGCGGAGCCATCTCTCTCTAGCCCAGTCATTGCTTTTGCCTTTCCTCCACACTCCCTCTGGTTTCCTTAGCCCCCCCCCTCCACTCTCCAGCCCCATGACACAACTGTCACCCACAGGAACATCTCTCTGCTTCATTACCTGATCATGATCCTGGAGAAGCACTTCCCGGATATCCTGAACATGCCCTCGGAGCTGCAGCACTTGTCAGAAGCTGCCAAAGTCAAGTAAGCCGTCCCTCCAACCCTTCCTTCCTCGTGACCGCACCAGCCGGCTTCCCCCATTTGTGGGGATGCTTGCAATGGGCAGGGTCTCAGGGCATGCTTTTAGGAGACGCGGTCAGGGACTGTTTTTCAGAGGTGATTCTGGAAATAGCAAAAGAATGGAGAAGTGAACCATGCACAGAAAGAATGCCACTAACAGAAGCAATAATTGAGACAATTGCACTGTGGACAAATGGAACTTAAGCCTAACAGGGAGGCAACATAGAACACCCTCTCTGGTTATCCCATGGTTGGCATTAGGGAGTGTGCTAGCCATGCAGCACACTGGCTAAGTGGCCTGGAAGGGGGTTGGCTATAACTCTAACAAGCAGAGGTTAAAAAAAATGCTCATCTGGGTACTGGAGAGATGGCTCAGAGGTTAAGAACACTGGCTGCTTTTCCAGAGGACCCAAGTTCAATCCCCATCATCCACATGATAGCTCACAACCATCAACAATTTCAGTTCCAGGGGGGATCTAATGCTCTCTGTCCTCTTCTGGCCACCTCAGGCACCAGGCACACATGTGGTGCACAGACCTATATGTAGGCAGCACGTGCGCGCGCGCGCACACACACACACACACACACACAGAGAGAGAGAGAGAGAGAGAGAGAGAGAGAGAGAGAGAGCCCAGTCAGTTGGAAGAATGGGGCTCCTGAACCATAGTGGGCAGGACATCTCCAGCATCCTCTAAGGCCATGAGACTTAATCTGTGGTCTGTGAAAAACAGAAGCACCAAGGGTAACAGCCATCAAACCTTATGTGAGATACTCTGTGCTATAACAAAACACCAGAGACTTGGCAACTTACAGAAATTAGAAGGGTATTCGACACATGGCTCTGTGGGACTGGAAGCCTAAGAGCACAGCCATGATCTGCTACTAGAGCATGGCAGTGGCATCTCCGGCTATGACAGACAATGAAAGGTCATGGTGCCATCTTGGAGGCTCCACCATCATGACTGACCTCATCATATCAAAATTATCCCTCCAAAGCTCTACCTCCAAATACCATCAACAGGCTGTTAAATGATGGTAGACACTGCCTAATCATAATGGAAAGAAAGAAACCCAAGCCAGATAGATACCAGGGTGAGGAAGCTTTTGATAGGGCTTGGGAGACAGTTCCACAGGTAACAGGAGGGCCTGAGTGCCATACCTAGAACCCAAGCCAAAACCAAAATAAAATTAAAAACACAAAACAACAACAAAAAACTAGACAGTTCCTAAGAATTGACCCCAGTGTCTGCTGACTGCCACATGCTTGTGCACACAAACACACACACCATACACCTGTGTTTACACACACACACACACACACGTTTTCTGAGATACACCATCTGGCAGGACCTATGGAGTTGATCTTTCTACTGACACGATACAGACTTGCCAACAGGCACACAGGACAGTGACATGCCACAGCCACATGTCAGGGGCCTAAGCAGGGCTGGGGCTGGGACTCAAGGCCATAGTGCTTCATGTTCCTCTTGCTCTGAACCATCCCATGGCCCCTCACATACAGAGCTGATAGGTTCTTCCCCTCCCTGTCTCCCACAGCCTGGCAGAGCTGGAGAAGGAGGTGAGCATTCTCAAGAGAGGCCTCCGAGCAGTGGAAGTGGTAAGTGCATGCTGGGCTTGGTGGGGCAGCAGCGGTCCAAGGAGAAAGCCAATGTGACTCCATCACTGGGTCCAGTGCCCACCCCCAACCCAAGGCACACACATCTCAGACAGAGGAAGCCCTGTGTGATGCATTTTGATGACCCAGGGCTCCTGAGTGGGAAGAGGAGACATCAGTGGTAGAGAGAGCCTTCAGGGAAAGTTATTCACCTACCTGGGGTTTACCTCTAGACCTTCAAAGAGAGGCTGTCTGAAACTATCTCTATGTCACTGAGCGGGAGATGTCCGCATATTGGACTTAACCCTAAGACTGTCACGTGTTCATGTTTGATCATAGTGAATGCGGAGGCTACAGAGGGTGTCCAGCAGTGTGGCAATGGGGAACTGCACCACCCCCCTCGAGAGATATCCCACCTTACATTCTTTCCCTTCATGCCTGAGCTGGTAGAGGTTCTGAGGGTTCATCCATTGATGGGGACTTTGGTACCTTAGTCCTTTGAGGTGGTTCAAACAAATCAATGGAATAGTTTCTATGAACAAAATTTACCTTGTATAATTTTGCAGGGTGGGTCATTCAAGACCAAAGTCCTGGCAGGACCAATGTCCAGTGAGGGCCTGGTCCTCATGGGTAAGCACCTTGCCACTGTGCCCTCACCTGCTACAAAGGACACACTTCCCTGGGACTCTTGTATAGGGCCACTAAACCCATTCACAAAAGCCTTATAACCTAGTCACTTGACAGGAGTGTCCAACCCATTACCTGTAGGCCATATGTAAGCCAGGACAGCTCTGCATAGGGCTGACACAAAACCGCAAACTTACTTAAGACATTATGAAAAAAAAATTTTTTATGATGATATTTTCCTATGCTTGGTTGTGCACTTCTAAGTGTGCACTTTGCAGATGATAACATTGTCTCATAATGTCACAAGTGTGCATCTGCCTGCGAGAGCCCATGCCCTTGCTTCACCTTAGGATCTCAGTTGAGGACTATGGAGAGGGCACAAAGGCTGGATCCCGGCAGCAGGCTCTGGCCCTGTGGCAGCCATTCCTGTTCTCCTGTCTTCATAGCTCTCTTAGTCAGGGTTTCTATTTCCTGCACAAACATCATGACCAAGAAGCAAATTGGGGAGGAAAGGGTTCATTTGGCTTACACTTCCATACTGCTGTTCATCACCAAGGAAGTCAGGACTGGAACTCAAGCAGGTCAGGAAGCAGGAGATGATGCAGAGGCCATGGAGGGATGTTCTTTGCTGGCTTGCTTCACCTGGCTTGCTCAGCCTGCTCTCTTATAGAACCCAAGACTACCAGCCCAGAGATGGTCCCACCCACAAGGGGCCTTTCCCCCTTGATCACAAATTGAGAAAATGCCTTACAGTTGGAGCTCATGGAAGCATTTCCTCAACTGAAGCTCCTTTCTCTGTGATAACCCAGCTGTGTCAAGTTGACACAAAACTAGCCAGTACAATAGCTGATGTGCTCTCTGGGACATCCCCAACTTGTTCCTGTCCCTCACACTTGAGAACTAGAGAATTCCCATGAACTTAAGAATCCAAGGGCCTTCTGGGTCTGCCATGGATGGTTGCTTCCATTCCTGGAAAGTGCTCCTTGGAGTGTGAATCACTGCCCACAACACAGTGGTGGTGATAGGAAAGGGAGAGGTACAAATGGCTATACAGACCGACAATTCTCAAAGTCCTGCTTACCTTTAGAATTAAAACCCCAGGAGTGGCGTCAGCTTTCCCAAAGGCTTGTGTGACATCCTGCGAGTGCCAAGAGGCAGGCTGTAGCCCCTGAGCACCATCTGTCTAAAACGTGCTTTGTTCTCCCTTCCCAGGAGTTGGAATATCAGAGACACCAGGCACGAGACCCCAATGACAAGTTCGTCCCTGTCATGAGTGACTTCATCACAGTGTCTAGCTTCAGCTTCTCAGAGCTGGAGGACCAGCTGAATGAGGCCAGGGATAAGGTAAACACGGTCCAGTGCCCACTCTGACCGCACTGCTTCTCAACACATCCCTTTCTAGAGCTGGCATGTTCAGCCAGTCCTACTGTGGACACAGACAAACCCAGAGCCTCAGACCTTAGAGAATTCCCATCTCCTCCCTCCGGCAAGGCAGTCAATGGCAGCCTCACACTGCAGAGATCCCAATCCACTTCTTAGGCAGTCAGACACCACAAGCATCATTATTAAATTTTATCTTTATGCATGTGTGTGGAATCCTGAACACATGTATATGGAGACCAGAAGACAACCTCTGCTGTCATTCCTCGGGATCTGACTGCCTTATTTTTTGAAAGAGATTCTCTCACTAGGACCTGGGGCTCAATGATTAGAAGAGACTGGCTGGCCAACAGGTCTCAGAGATCTTCCTCTATCTCCCCAGAGTTGAGATCACACCAGCACACCCAGACTTGAAGTACTCGAGATCAAACTCTGGTCACAAGTGTTTGCACGGCAAGCACTTTACTGGAGAAGCCCCACCCCAGCCCACCACCAGTCTTTCACAATCCTTAGCCTACCTACCTTATGGGTTTGCTGAAAGTTTATAGTCCCATTCAACAGATGTGAACACTGAGAATCAGAGGGTTTTGGTCACTTGGGTGAACATCATAGGAGCCCAACTCAACCTTGAACTTGCCTCTGTGCAGATGCGTATGGACCCATGGGTGAGGTTCTTTCTTATTCAGGAGACCCAGGGTGGGGCTGGACAGCTAGCATTTCCAGCAAACTCCCAGAAGATGCACAGGCCTCTGGTCCAGGAGGACTATATGTGTAGTGATATGTTTCCTAGATGATATTGTGAGCTATGCGAAGACGGAGTCAGGGCAGTGTCTGCTCCAAGTAGAGAGTCAGCTGCTTCTTTCTATGACCCCCACTTCACTCTCACAATAGCATCATGAAGCTGATCTCCACTTGACAGGTGAAGAAGTTGAGTCTCAGAGGGGATAAGCAGGTCACCCATCCCCTGAGTCCTCGGATGACTAGGTGTCCTGTGAGAGCTTTTTCCATTCCAGACAGGGAGGTCCTGACGTTAGAAATGTCTTGCCCTGGTCAATATCTCCTGATCCCATATCGATAATATAAAAAGACCCAGAGGTGGCACAAAGGTAGACAGTCAAGTAGCCTCAACTTATTTCTCCAGAAGTCAGCCTCATGGTTTCTTGGGGGTGGTGGTGGGGGAATAACAGGGTAGATAAGGAATGAATAGCCAATGAATTGTAAAGTTTCCATTGGTGAACCCTAGGGTTCAAACCACCTGTCTCGGAGCCTACAAGCCCCCATCTTGGACTGGGCTCATCTGGAAGCTAACAGGCTGCAGGCTTGGGCTCATTATACCTCCACTTGTGTCTTTCACAGTTTGCCAAGGCACTGACACACTTCGGAGAGCAGGAGAGTAAGATGCAGCCGGATGAATTCTTTGGCATCTTCGACACCTTCTTGCAGGCCTTCTTGGAGGCCCGGCAGGATCTGGAGGCCATGCGGAGGAGGAAGGAGGAAGATGAGCGGCGAGCACGCATGGAATTCATGGTGAGCCGGCGCCTGGCAGGGGACAGAATGCAGCAGAAGTGGGTGTGTGTGTGTGGGGGGTGATGCTTAGAGTCTGCGAGGTAAAACAGGAGAGGTGGGAGGGGGGGATGAGGGGGGTGCGACTTTCCAGGATGCCATTAGCCCCGGAAGAGACAAACTACTCCTACATTGGGAGAGACCATGTAAGGTGGGGAGAGTGGCGCATCTTGGGAAAAGGAAGAGAGGTCCCTGGCAAGAAGTATGTCCAGGGTAGGGGGTTGCCACGAGCTGGGATAGCATCCAAGAGGGCTGCCGGTAGCTTGCCTGTGTCCTTGAGTCGCCTCTCCTTTCCTCTCCCAGTTGAAGGAACAGCGCGAGAAAGAGAGATGGCAGAGGCAGCGGAAGATCTTGCCTGGCGGCGCCCTGGAGGAGAGCGGCGAGTTCGATGACCTAGTGTCAGCCTTGCGCTCTGGAGAAGTTTTCGACAAGGACTTAAGCAAGTTCAAGCGCAACCGGAAGCGGTCTGGGAGCCAGGTCCCGGAGGTCACCCGTGAGAGGGCAATAAACAGGCTAAATTATTGACTTGGGGACTGAGGACTGACTACATAGCAGCAAGCCCGGAGACAGGAATGAGGAGAGAGGAGTTGAAGAGAAAAAGCAATGACTTCAGTGATTTTGGAAAACTGGGTTTGGGAGCCCTGGGCTGGGTCCTGGGTGTTGTGTGTGCGGCTAGACCGGGTGTCTCCCGCACTGAAAGAGGGTCTTCACTTGTCTCCTGTATATTACCCATTTTCATCCTTGTTCTGTCCATCTCCGTCTGTGCTCCTCTCCCTCCTGGCCATCCTTCTCTAAGGCTAGCTTGGGCATCCCTGGCATGCCCTCACAGGCTGGGTGACTCTGTTCTCTACACCTCATGTTGGCACAGAGCTGTTTAAGACCCAGGAGACATTCTAGTCCCAACATTTTGTACAGTAAGTATGTGGTGGTGGAGTGGAACCTGAGAACCAGCAGTAGGCTCCTATCTGAAAAGACAGCTCAACGGAACATGGATCTGGGATGGGAACCAGAGGGTTATGTGTTCTAGCTAGATAAGCTTTAGTATGTTCCAGAAAAACGGGACCAGAGCCAGCAAGTGAATTAGTTATCTGTGCCTTTTTCCTACACCAAGTCCTAGGGCCTCACTTCTTCCCTGGCTACCTCCATCCCATTTACTGATTGCTGGTCCCCAAATTCCTCTCCGGTTCCCAGAACTCTGGCTCACCATCAGCTTTGTAGTGTGGCTTTGGCAAGGAGGGGTGTCCAAGGAAGACTGTGTCCCCTTGCCAGACTCAGGCATAGGCCCCAAGGCAAACCCCAAGGTCACCTGACCGCTGTCTTGGAGAGAGACCTCAGATCCCAACCAGAAGGTAGCACTCGAATGCTTCACTTCCCTGAGAGTGCCCCATCTACCATCGCCCTCAGCTGACCCCTTGTTATGCCACAGTGGCCCCAGTCTCCACCTGCAGGCCACAGTGAGCTTCATATACTAGGCTGCAGCTGGCCTTGCGGAATTGTTCCTGAGGGCTAGAACTACCCTCCACATTTAACTGTCACTCCGAGAGAGATGGTTAGACAGAGGGGCTGAGAAGAGCTCACTCCAGGGTGTGCCCCTACATTTGTGCTATTTGGTTCTTCAGTCTCGCTGCACGGGGTCATTCTGGGCCCCTGTTCACACTCATCCTCTGTCTTATCCATCCGTCTTCAGCTGGGTTGATGGTATGGGTGGGGTGGCACTGCTACATCTAGTCACACATCTAAATGGAGCACGGTAGGATCAACTCCATGTAGGTTTACTGTCAAATGCACCCCTATTCCCTCATGATTACCATCTACCAGCTTCTGGCTCTTCTCTCTAACCCACTGGCTTGATCAAGGTTATTGCTAGTGACTGCGGGCTGCTCAGTCCTGGCTCTGTAACTGCCTGTCTTCCTACAGGAGCTTCCCAGGGTTTGGGGCCATAGTAGTGGGGAGGAGAGACACAGGGCTAAGCTGGGTGCGTGCATTGGTTTGAAAGGGATCTCAGCAAGTGGAGGCCTGCCAGTATGGTGTGAAGAAGCCAGCCCGAGTGCATCAAAGACTTCTAAGACTGGCTATGGAGGAGAGCTTTAACGCTCATCTGCACACCCAAAGAACCTCCCCATCCTCGCCCCCATTCCTCGGGAAGCAAGCTATGAGAATGTTAAGGCTGGTGCTGGACATCTTCAAATCCTCTGCAAAACTGGCTGGGATGTCAGGCTGCCATGTGAGGGCCAGAGGACAGGGATGGACCACACTGCCACCCAACAGGCATGGCCGGGCCTTGTCTTCCCAACCGCCATGAAGACGGGACATGCATCTGGAGAAATAAGGAAGATGGAAGTTGTTGAAGGGACACGTTGGCTCTTCCGAAAAGCTGCCTGACATCTCTCCAGAGCCCAGCCTTCTTGCCCCCAAAGAATTCTGCCTTCTCTATTTATTATTTTCTATAGCTTCCCAGTGGCTCTGGTACTGTGTGTCTTTGTAACCAGATTCCGACAGTGCTTTTGGACCATGGACTGTTGTGGGTGGCTCAGCAGGAAGTGATTGGTGCTCAGTGGAGGTGGATAGGCTAGTCCTCAACGTTAAATGATGAAGTCTACTCCCCAATACCCACCCCACCCTCCTGCCGCCTATGGGCCAACCACACCAGTTAGTTTTATGCACAATGTAAAATTCATAGTCCAGCCAACAGATCCCGTCTCAGCAGCAGCCATTCCCCACCCGGGATGGAAATTTGTTCCGGGGTTGGGAAGGGCAACTCTCCAGCTGGGTGGATACAGGCATGGGCTCTCCCTATCCACTCCTATTGCCGCCAACTGGGGAGCTGCGACCACCTCCCCTCCCCAGGACATCTGCCAACCTTCATGGCAAGGCTGCTCTCACCAGCTGCTGCAGAAGACAAGAAAGGTTTTATGTACAAAACTCTACAGTGTTCTTTTTACCAGCACCCTTTTATAAGAATATATTGTAATACTAAGAAAATATATATATTAAATCCATCCCCACCCCCTAGCCTGCCTAGAAACTTTTCTTCCCGTGTGGAGCTTGAGTTGGGAACTCTGTGTCACGGGAACCTGTTCATCTTTTATAAAGCCAATGGCTAAGCATCCATCATCATACCTCTATACAGAGCAGAGGGCATGTCAGACCACTGTTAGGGGTGTGTCAACTAGGAGTCTCTGCTTCACAAGCCTTAGCTCCAAGCACTCGTGATAGCTACAGCCGAGTCTGGGACTCCCGTCTGTCAAATTACCTTAGCATGATGCATTCTGGATTTGCCTCTGGGCCTTTCTAGGGTCCTTCTCCCCACACCCATCCTTTAGAGGGTGTCTTAGAATGTGGCTAATGGGTGCTCATGAAGTGGCCAAGTGGTAACAGTGAGTACTTGGGTGCCTTCTTGACAGACAAGAGCCCTCGGTCCTCATCTCCAAAGCTGGCATCGTGGCTTTATTGGTGCGCTGTGAGGGTAAAGGTCACCTTCAACGCCTCTTTCCCTGGTACATGCCAGAGTCGAGAAGTGTGGGCAGACCACAGTGAACAGAACCAGGTGTGGGTAGATGCTGGCACAGGACCTTAGGGTTGCGGTCCACAAGTGTGTATCCTGTCAGAGGAGAGGGCTGGAGGTGGAGGAGGTGGTCTGTGATACATTCTTTAGGGAGTTTGTGCTTTTCTTTCCTCAAAGCGGGTTCCTCTGCTTAATGAGCCCTTATTCTCTCCCCAGGGAAGAGAAGAGAGGACCCTAAGTGAGAAGGGCTGCCTAAAGCTGTCTGTCTGAAATAACCTGAGCAACATGACGTGTGTGTGTGTGTGTGTGTGTGTGTGTGTGTGTGTGTGTGTGTGTGTGTGTATCTAGTATCAAAACTCCATGTGCCAGAGTCCTGGAAGGTGTCAAGGCCTTGGGTGTCTTCTGTTGACGACACCTCAGGTTAGTGGTAAAGAGACAGGGTGATCCTAGGTCTAATTACTAGATTTGGAGGAATGTGACATCTTTCCTTCAGCCTGAATTGCATCCCCTTGGGAGACATGACTGGAGAGCATGACACTCTCTAAGCCCGATGGAAGTCCCCCCGCTGCCCTCCAGTCTTGCTGATGAGCTTTACCTCGGTCACCACAATGTCCCTGCTGACCGCCTTGCACATGTCATACACCGTCAGGGCAGCCATGGCAGCCGAGGTCAGCGCCTCCATCTCTACCCCCGTGGGGCCCCGGGCCCGGCAGGACGCCTGGATCAGCACAGCGTGGCGTGTGCTGTCCAGCTCCAGCTGCACCTGCACATGGCTCAGGGCCACATGGTGGCAGAGGGGGATCAATTGACTGGTTAACTTGGCTGCCTGGACTCCAGCCAGCTGGGCCACCACCAGAGCATCGCCCTTCTTCAGTTGGTTCTGCTGGACAAGCTGGAAGGCCACGGGTCCAAGAAGAACCATGGCTGAGGCCACAGCCACCCGCTCTGTCTCTGGCTTCCCACCCACATCTACCATAGTTGCCCGCCCTGCTGAATCCAAATGAGTTAGCTGATTTGAGGTTGGCCCTGGACCTGAGGGGGCATCAGGGGCCTGGGACCCTATGCTAAGGCACTTTGAGTGAGTGTCAGGGTCTGGATAGGAGCTGTAGTGTCTCTGAGGAGAGCCAGACCCCAGGCACTGCTGAGATAGAGGAAGGGCCATGGGGACACTGTGTCTCTTCCACAAAGATGCCATCTGGTCAGAGAGACACTGTCTGGCACTTGGATTCCGAACAAGGAGGGGATCCCTGGAGAAATTGCTCCAATGAGCTGGTGAGGAATCTTGAAGCATCAAAAGTGCCCCTGAAAAAGCAAGAAGGAAAAAGAGACTAAGACCCCAGAGCAGCCCCTTCTCCACCTCTTCTCCCGGCCCCCTACTGCCCCGCCATGATTGCTTGTTCACACTAGGGGGAAAAGGAAGAACAAAGGCAGGTAGAGAAGGAACTGAACAGAAGCCGCCCAGTTCGGTTTATGCTCCTCAGCAACGGCGGAGGGAGATCACTTCCGGCTCCCTGAGATCACTTCCGGCTCCCTGTGCTTCCCAACTTTGTCCCAAAGCTTTCTGATGACATATCTAAGGCCTGAAGGATCAAATAGCTTTTGATAGCCATTCATTTCCCTAAAACTAGCTAGGTCTCACCCTGGATCACCAACCATGGGTATTTTCACCTTGTTTCTTCTGATGGAGAAGGAAAAGCGATCATGTCACTGACTGACAGGTAGGGCATCAAGCATACAGTTCATCTACTTAAACACTGCCAGTCCCTACAAGGACATCAAGTCAGATTGGTTCCCAGGTCCAAGAAACCTTGGGGATGCTGCAGACTACTATTTCTGTTTCATCAGACAGAAAGCTGATGTCCGCACCATGATCAGCAGCTCACAGGGGCAGATACTTCCACCACGACCTTACCAACACAGAACCAATAGGATCTCTAAGTGGTTCACAGGCTCATGGGGGTTAGAGAGGCCCTAACCCAGGTAACTCTTGTTTTATGCAAACCAGGCCAATCTAGTCAGTCCACACGTTTCAGTTAAGAAAACCTGTATGAGGTTAACGGCCTCCCTAATGTCTCCTTTTGTGGCATGCTCTGTCTGAGGGAATGCCAGTAAGGTGTCCCCATTCCTGGCTGCAAAGATGCAGAAGCCTAGACTAAGACCCAGTGCTGGGGATATAACGGGGAAGAGAAATGACTAAGATGCTTTCCCCAGGGGAATGCTCCTTGTCCCCCATCCCTACTGCTCTGGGTGGCCGCTGTGCTGGGGTAGACATTGGGCCAACTCTGGCTCATGGAATCTACTTTGTTCTGGGCCTCTGAGCTACTAGGGCCACATTGCTCCAAGCTTTAGAGGAAGGAACCATTCCCTTCAGGTTAGCCCAGTGCTTTCTCTGTCACAATGTTCTAATTCAGAAGGGTGGGTGTGACCTAGGGGGTCAGGCTCATCTGGGGCCATCTGGCACTGAGCAGAACAGCAGTGGCCTTCCTAGATCCTCAGGGACCAACTCAGTTTCCCAGGATAGGATGAGCTTTATTAAGTGATGTCTTCACTTGAAGAAGCATCCTATAATATATATATATATAATATATAATATATCACATATATGTGTATACATATATATACATATGCACATATACATATATATATGTACACACACATACACACACACACATATATATACACACACACACACACACACACACACACATATATATATATATATATTTCATACAGTCCCTGGAGTTAAGGAATTGGCAAGTTCAAGTCCTGCATGTTCAGAGAGCTGTCTCAACTTATGCCTGCTTGAGACATCTGAGGGGCCACACACATGCACACACATTCCCTGTGGCAGAGAAGGGACAGCTGTGTCCTGTTGGGAAATTCCAGAGCTGAGGAGCTCTCTATTTGAACTAGGAGCTCCACTCTCTGAGAAAAGCTAACTCAGTGAGCAGCAGGTATGCAGAAGTCCCTGTCCTGTCTTCCAGAGAAAGGGTTCTGCCACTCTATAGTCTAAAGGCGAGGGGGTTGCTATGGGCAGGGAACAGCAGACATGGAAAGTTTTGGAAAAGATAAAGGTAGAGATTTAAAAACAAATGTAGACCATTAAGGGGCAGAGCAGGGATTGCCTCACAGAGGGAGCCCGCCCCCACCACACAGGACGTCCCCAAATGACAAGGGTGAATAGTTACGTACTGATAGGTCACCCACCGATGAGGATCATGGGCCGGTTCTTCATCTGAGCAATATTGAACATGCCTGGCATTAGGGAGGATGGGCGGGGAGGAAAGCAAGGGAGAAGAGACAGGAGTGAATGGCATGGGTGGATGAATGTACCCTAAACACCCTGTGCACAGCCACACGCATCCTGTCAAAAACCTCATGTACATCACTGCAAGGCTACCCGGTCTGGAAATGCCCAGGGATCTGGTATTCACTCTTCTCCCAAAGACAATGCATGGGAATCCAGGGAGCCAGTGGTATCTCTCAGCACGATAAAACAGTCCTGGAGAATCTGAGGGCTCCCTGTGCTGCCAAGGCTATGTCAATTTCCTCAAAGAAGAACCATCACCATCACGCCCTAAGTTCAGAGTTCCAACGGAAATGCACAGAGGCCAGACCGACACTTAGAGTGGGCAGCCTCGGCCCAGCATTGTTCATCCTTCTACTGCCCCTCCCTCCAACTTCCTCCCACCGACCCCGCCCACTCCCGTCCAGCCCTTACCTGCGTGCTGCTGCTTCTTCCTACCCACTGCGGCCCCAATGATTCTCAGCAGCTCCTCCTCAGAGGCCCCCGCGCGCAGGTGGTCCCGCAGGGACACCTCAGAGTTCCCGAAGAGGCAGACCTGTTGTGGATGGGAACATGCCACCTCATCCCAGAGCCTCTGCATCCAGCTTCTAAGCTGCTAGCCCCACCCAGCTAATGGGCGGTGCTCATGCCTCTCAAGGCAGGATCGCACTTGAGGCAGGACCCAGGGCCGTGAGGGACAGAAGAGCCTGCATGGAGAGGCCAGAGAGGCTGGACAAGCAAGAGGCAAAATCATATTCCTTTAAGACTGTAAAGTGTTCGTTGAGAATTTAAAAGATACAAAGGGAGAGCATAAGAAGCCGGGTTGCTATTATCATGAGATACCTGATGGGGATGGTAGCACCATGAGAGGGGACCCCAACCAAGAGGAGATGAGTACCCCAGAGGTGGTGGTACACATATCTTGTTTCCTATCAGCCCTTCCCGGTCCCGTTCAGTATGGACACGAGAGCCTGCGCTGCTCCTGACTTGGTTGATGGTCCCTGCTTGGTAGCTACACAGCTGAGTGATGTTGGAGAGGACAGGTTCCAGGTTTTTGTTTGTTTCTGAGGCAGAGACTCAGTCTTGAACTCCAAGATGGCCTGGGAATGACAGTGACCCTCTTCCATCTGACTCCCAAGGGCTGGGATTATAGGCGTTGAGTCATCACACTTGGCCGGAAATGCCATCCTGTGGCCCCTCAGTCTTGCCTCAGTCATGGTGATGGGGATGGAAATAGGGACGGGGATATGGTAGCTTAAAAACCCACAGCCACGCTGCCACAGAGCCTTCTGCGTGTCGGCTGTGCATTGAGACACAGAAGAACGTTTGAAAAGACAGGGAGGGCAGAGCTCTGAGAAGTCAGGGCTCTCAGATAGAAGGCCCAGCTTCTCCAGCATCCTGGGCATCCCCGATTCCTACACCACATGGCCCCGTTCCTCTCTGCCCTTCACTGACAATGCTAGGTTGAGTCCTCCGTACACTTCTCCTGTGGGCTTCCTGTGCTGCCTTCTGTCTGGGAGTTCAGGAGAGAGGCAAAGAAGGCTCTGGCTTTCCCTTGTTCCCTCATCTCTGGCAGCAGCTGCTTCCCTCCACAGATGAAGCCCCAGCCCTCTTCCCTCAAGGCTGCAGCCTCACTGGACCCCGTGACACTGCTTTCTACATCTCCCATTGAGGTGGGGCCAGCGGTTGGCTATTACGCCTCAGAATCCCTCAATGCCCCTTAACCGTAACTCTCTCTAAATAAGCTTAACGTTTCTCTTTAGACATCTCTCTTACATTTCCCATAATGACCTTGATGGGATTGCAAGCATGCAGCCATGCCTGGCTTTCTGCATGGGATCTGGAGGTCTAAGCTTGGGTCCCCGTGATTGCACAGAGCTGTCTCCTCAGCACAATCTCACATCGTCACCCTCACACACCTCTGTGTCTTCATCGTTGCTCAATGGCATTTTACTGAGCTTAAGTTTAAATCCAATGAAGATGAGGTCACGTCTCCCTCTTATCCAGAGACTTCACTTTGCTCCCCACAGTCAGAAACTGTTCTGAATCACAGCTCTCAACAGTGTGGACCCCTCAGATTTGATTTTTCAAGCAGTGTGAGTCCAGATCCCAGCCTTTCCTCAAGGCCCATCATCCTTGCTGGCCAGCACGGACACCCACGGGACCTCTTTGAATTTGGCAATGAGTTCTTACGGCCTTAAGGAAATGAGCTTTTCCATAGGCACAGGCCCGGACACGGAGCATGGCAATGAGCCAAGTGAGTATTGGGTGCTGGCTTCAGAGGTGAGCCCCTGGCTAGGAGGAAGAGGCTAACCATGATGACACAATGGCTAATAATGATTGTTCTGGACTCCATCTGCCAGCATTGAGTGCTGGAGACAATTCCTGAGACCAAAGGATGAAGGGCTGAGGAAACAAGGAACACACACACAGAAACACACAGACACACAAACACAGACACACAGACACACACAGACACACACACAGACACACACACACATAGACACACAGACAGACAGACAGACAGACACACACACACACACACACACACACACACACACACACACACACACGCAGATTCATTCTGGCCACTCCCAAGTTTCTCTGCACTGACCACATTGATCGCCCCCTCTAACCAGAGAGCTCAGGTGGAATGTGAGAGAACTGGGTATCAAGGAGTCCCTTGGGGTGGGAGGGGCGGAGCTGCTCACCTTGAGGTTCCCATCTGCTGTGATGCGCAGCCGGTTGCAGGTCCCACAGAAATGCTCTGACATGGATGTGATGAAGCTGATCTGACCCTGGAAGCCAGGGATCTTAAAGGCCTAAGGGGGAGAAAGGCAGTAGGAGGGTGAGGGTGGGCTATCCCTCACTCCCAAGATCCTGCTCTGCAGTTCTCTAGTGCGGTGGGTGACTCATGAGCCCCTGCCTCTGCCTGGCTGGCTCTGGTGAAAAGTTGCTATGGATACAAGTATGTGTGGATGGGAGGCCAAAGAAGCCTGTGTGGAGGAGAGGGACAGGATTTACCTGCAGAAACCTGGCCTTTGACATTGCCTAGTCTTGTCCATCCACGTCTTTGCTGCTCTCTTAAGCAACCAGGGCATTGCTGAACATCCTGCTACACTGAACTCACAGTAGCACCCCACCAGCTCTGATGACGGCAGGACCATCCCCCAGGTCTACCCTCCTGCTCCCCGACCTTAGCAGTGCTAGAGTCCTCCTCCGGCAGCTTCTCCAGCCCTGGCCACCGCTGTCGGATGGTGTCCAGCATCTCCTTGTAGCTAACCATCTTCTTGAAGTTCCACTTGTTGCCTGTATTTGGTTGCAGGTGGCAGGGAAAGCTTTTGAACCAGAGATGAAAGGGACCCTGCCCAAGGATCAAATCACATCCAGACTTGACTCCAGAATGTTCCACACCATCCCTCCCAGCACCCGAAGTATCAGCAATACCAGGGACAGCCCTGAGGCCCAGCCACCCCTTCCCTCCCCACCAAAGCCCTTGTCACTCACCGTCAAAGGGCATGTACTCAATGAACCGTACGTCCAAGGGAAGGCCCTCTGTCAGGGCCACAAAGTCCAGCAGCTCGTCTTCATTCAGGCCTCGCATCACCACACAGTTCACCTGGCCAAGGACAAGTGTGTGGTGAGAGCTGTCTACAGCATGCTCTCAGGAGGGTGAGCTCAGGGGCAGGGCACCTGGTCAGGACCCAGCCCTTGGCTCTTGACACCCAGTGTTCCAGAGGGGAAAGGCCACTGCTTTTCTCTGCCCCCCAACTGGGGAGAAGTGGGGGCTAGGTGTAACTTGGCAGGAAGTAGTGGGAGATACATGGCCAGGTGTCACGGACCCAAGGTCAGGAAGGGCAGGGGTCAGCAAGAGTGACAGGCCCTCACCTTCACAGGCTTGTAACCCAGCTCGATGGCTTTGTGGATACCCTCCATAACCTTGTGGAAGCCTGTGGAGAGGGAGGAGCAGAGATTCAGGGACCTTCCCCCCCCCCGCCCCCCTTCTCCAGAGAATGGCCAGAGCTGCATGGAACAAGTTTCCTCCCACGAGCCAGACAGCAAGCATCTCAGGCTACGCAAGACAAGAAGCAGCTCCCAGACTCTCAGTGGGTATATGACATGAGTCTTGTTTGTACTAAATTCAGAGTATAGCAAATAGGATTTTTGTTTCTATTAACATTTATTTTTTTGCGGGTATGTAGGCATGTGTGCACGTTCATGTATTTGTGGGGTGTATGTGTGCACAAGAGGAGGGTGTCTCTCTGCAACGCTGTCTCCCTCGTTTGTTCTTTATTTCATATTACATATGTGGCTGTTTGGCCTGCATGTTTGTCTGCACCCCACATCCCTGGTGCTCATGAAGGCCAGAAGAGGGCATTGAGTCCTCGGAATTATAGAATTACTTTATTCACTAATTCCCCAGTCCAATGCGAAGTTTTATGAAATAGGACAGAGAAATGACTGTTTTCTCGGGGATACAGTTGTTTAATTGGGGTTCGCAGGTCATGCTCTTGATAATTAATGATTACAAATGTTATCTGTAAAACACACTCCTGGCTCCACGGCCTGGATGTGGCCTGTGGGCTACAGTTAGCTGACCCAATGATCCAGCTGTCTGCCCAGCCTACATGAGGAGACTGAGACCCTGCTGCGGTATTCACACACCACCTTGTAGGATGTAGGCAACTCTCTCACTGGCACGTTCTCAACAACTACTCCCTCAGAGGCAGAGAAAGGCCAGAGTACAAACAGGAGGTCTGAGCCCCTGGTGTCGTTGTCGGCTGTGTCCCTGGGGTGGGGCTTGTACTAAGGACGGACTCAGGAGAGGTGGGGCGGTCTGAAGCGTCCCTTCCACTTCCCACTTCCCAGAACTCTTGCTCTCTGTTTATAGCCCTCTCAGAGGGAGTACCCTAGAGCCAAGCTCTCTGTGCCCCAGGCCAGCAGAATCCTGTCTTCACACTCTCTTGTCTTGCATGAGGTAGGAACCTTCCTCCTTCTGAGAGCTTTCTCCCTCCCGAAGGCACTCCAGCGGATCAGATCAGAAGAGGCTGTTCTACATGGTTTCATGTTTCATTATAGCAGCCACAGTGTGAGAACCTAGGTTGATCCCTGGGATGTGTCAAAAGCTGGTAGTGATGGCGTGTTTGTAATCCCAAGCCCGGGAGGTGGAGAGGTGTAGAGAGCCATTCTTGGAATGGCGGCAGAACCAGCTCGGGCGTGGCTCTCTACAGAGAGGCAAAGTCAGGGCTCAGTGGCCAACCACCCTAGTCCGTCTCAGTGTATCCCAGATGCCATCAGGAGATTCTGTCTCAGGAAATTCCTCATGGACAACTCATGAGGAACGACAGCTCAGGCTGTCCTTTGACCTCCACCTGCACAGGCACCGGCACATGCATAAATATAAACATGCTCCCCACCACCATCACCAAAAATAGAATATAAATATATAAATTCATAAAAACTGTATTGCTTTACTACACTTTGAATTTTGTCAGGGTGGATACTGCAGTCCTGCCCAGAGAAAGGAACCAGCTAGAGCTTAATCGGCTTCGGGAAGGGTGGAAGCAGGAAGCTGCAGCCCGGGACAGGGAAGGAACAAGCGATGGTACGGCTGGCACTGACACTGGTCAAAAGAAGACAATGGACAGCCGCCTTTCCTAGCCCCACTCCCACCTTCCAGAGCCCTCAGTGATGGACAGCCAACACCCCCAAATTCAAAGAGTAGAGTGCCTGTGGGTAAGAGAAGCCAGACTCTGACCTAAGGAGACCAGAGCACCAGGCTGGTTCCACCTGCCATCATCACAGGGTCCCTGAAGCCACCACATGGGAGACATGTGTGAGAATATTTGAAGCGGGGTGAGAGGAAACAAGACTTATGTCTAGATGGCACAGGAGACCTGTGTGCTCTGGGCCTGACACCTCAGGGTGACCATTTCCACACCAGCTGGCCCATCTTGTCTCCAGGCAAACAACTTGGCCTTGGGATTTATTCCTTACTGAGTGCACATCCATAATCCAGACACCAGGAGGAAGTGACACCCCCCCCCCACAGAGCATCCCCCATGCCCTCCCCCACAGAAACACAAAGAACCCTGTCAGATCCCTGGGGAGAACCACACCTCAGCCTGCCTGTGATCACCTTTTCTGCGGACGATGAACTCAAACTTGGCAGGAACCAGAGTGTCCAGGCTGATGTTAACAGCACTGAGCCCTGCCTGCTGAAGTCGGGGTAGCAGCCGGGCTAGGTTGATGCCGTTGGTGGTGATGCCGATGGTTCTTAGCCCTTCCAGCCGATGAAGTCTGGCTGGAGAGATAAGTGGGGGTGAATTAGTCTGTTTGCCCTGGGAGAAGAACAGGAGGGCAAAGCTTCTACTCCACAATGACAGAGTGCAGTGAGGCAGTCTGCAGCCTCCTGCAAATCAGGCTCGGCTTGCTAAGGAGAGTGGAAATAAAAAAAACCAGGATAAGAGAGAGGCTGGGGAGAGGGCTCAGCTGCTAAGACCACTTGTTTCTCTTGCAGAAAAGCCAGTTCGGTTCCCAGCACCCACAGGGCAGCTCTAGATCTGGGGATGGGGAGTGGAAGGTGAAGTATTCTTTGGGCCTCACCAGGAACCAGGTACACATGTGGCACACACACACACACACACACACACACACACACACACACACACACACACAGTCATATAAATAAAAACCAGGATAAAGATTACCATCAGCTGAAGCGCTGGATGCTTGCCCTGGGAGGGGTGCTCTGCTAAGGAGGTTAGCTCAGTAAAGACAAGAACAGGGACTGTTCCTCATTTAGTAGACAAGGAAGGAAAGAAGTTTCAAGAGATTAAGGGAATTCTCAAAATCCAAAGTTAATAAGCACAGTTGAGGGGGCTGGAGACAGAAGGCCAGAGCTCGATGATAGGGGTCTTCCTCAATCACTCTCCACTTGGTTCTCTGAATGAGGACATCTCTCTGAACCTGGAGGTCACTGGTTTGGTTGTACTGGCTGGCCAGCAAGCCCCACAGATCCTCCTGTCCCTGTTCCTGCTCAGCACTGCTATAACATGAGCATATACCACCATACTTGTTTTGTTCCATGGGTGATGGGGTATGTATGAACTCAGGTCCTCACGCTCACACAGTAGGCATTTTACTGACTAAGCCATCTTCCCAGCTCCTGGAGCAAAAGGAAACTTAAAGAACTGCTCGCAAAAGAACAGAGGAAAGGAAACTGTAAGACGGGAAACACCCTATCTGGTCACTCAGATCCAATACTGTCTGGGAAAGATGCACCATGAGCTCTGATCTGATGGTCAGCGTCTCTGAAAGGCCTGTTGGTAAAGGATTGGTCCAGGAGTGGTGCTATGGGGAGGTAGTGGAGCTGGATAAGAGGTGGAACCTAATAAGAGGTCCTTAGGCCATGGACAGGGGAGAGGGTAGTTAAGAAAGGACTAGAGCTCTGAGAATGCTCTCTGAATCCTGGCTCAAGACTGACTGAGATACACACTCCAGCCTTCACCACAGTCAGAATCCACGAAGCCCACCTGACCCTGAGTATCCAAAGAGACCTTTCTCTCTATAAAATCCATTGCTAAAGGTATTTCATTAAAGTAACACAAAGTTAGTAATACAGTGTCAAATGTTCAGGGTGGCTACTTTCAATCAATGACTAGATTGCAGTTGGATTTTAAAAATTAACTAGAACTATTTTTTTCTATAATAAACAAGTTTTCTTTTACAAGGTAGGTGTCCTAGTCAGGGATACTGTTGCTATGACAAAACACTATGACCAAAAGCAACTTATAGAGGGAAGGGTTTATTTCACTCACAGTTCCATATTACAGTTCACCATCAAAAGCAATAAGAGCAGGAACTCAGTCAGGGTAGGAACCTGGATGCAGGAGCTGATGCAGAGGCCACTGAAGGATGTTGCTTACGGCTTGTTCTTCATGACTTGTTCAGCCTTTCCTATAGAACCCAGGACCACCAGCCCTGGGATGGCCCCACCCACAATGGGCTGGGCCCTCCTACCTCAATCACTAATAAAAATAATGCCCTAAGATTTGTCTATAGGTCAGTCTTATAGAGGCAATTCCTTGACCGGTGTTACCTCTTCCCAGAAGACATAGCTTGTGTCAAGGTGACAAAAACAAAGAAACAAAAGACCCAAAACAAGACCATAAAACAAAAATAAATAAAACCTGATCAGCACAATGATACTTATAATAGATAAAAATAATAAAAAACACTAACAGTATGAAATAAAATTCTAGGATAAAGATTCTTCGTTTCTCAAGCCTGCTATTATGACACCTGGGTGGGGTTAAAGGGCAGAAACGGCACAAGTTTCAAAGTCAATGAAAAGACAGCAGTGATTATTAGAGGACAGCACATTTCACTTCAAAAATAAACACATTCATTCTTCATAAAACATTACACAGCAATCGATTAACTCAGGTTTTCCCAAGTGCATGTAAACTAGCTGAGCTTAACTACAAAGGCTGCATCTTTAATCTTCCCAGAGAAATCCTGAAAGCGATTAACCATAAAGACAATCGTTAAGTGTCATGGGTGGACACAGAAGGAGAAGTCAGAAGAAAATCAAGTGGCTTTCCCAAGAGAAAAAGGGGAAGAAATCTGAAACCGAAGGGCAGTTTAAGCTGGGTGATGGTGCCTGCACTAGAGGATCAGAAGTTCAAGGTCATCCTAAGTTACATGGGAGTTTGAGGCCATCAAGGGCTAAGGAGAATTTGTCTAAAACAAGAAAATTATACACCATACACACACACACACACACACACACACACACACACACATATTACAAAATCATACATATATATATATATATATATATATATATATATATATATATATACACACATATATGTACATTATAATAAACATATATGCATGTGTGTATATATGTGTGTATCTTAAAGTGACAATGCTGGCCATAATGAGGCAACTGTATGACATTTTTAACATACATGCATATATTAAATTGGCAAAGAGATGAGATAATACCCAGATGATAGAGGTTGTAAAGAGAAAAATGGCAACGGAAAGAACAAAGTATTAAACAAATAATGGGCTTTTCTCAGAAGTTTACCCGAGCTTCTGAGAAGTGTTTTTATAAGTACAGGAAATTATACTGGATGCCAACAGGACACATAAGGAAGAGCTTGTTCAAGGTATGTGCAGGACTTTCTTAAAACTCAAGGAAACTGAATACAAATGGAACACTAGGAACTTTCAGAGAAAAAGATGGGTTACCTCAAGAAAGCAAGAACTGAACAAAGTGGGACCAAACTCCTGGACACCAGCGGGACAACAAAGCCACCAAGAGACAGATGTGGCACTGTCCTTCTTAACACTGCAGGGAAGATCCTCAGAGTCAAATGGTGTGTGTCCGGTCTGACAGACAGCCCAGTGGCTAAGAGCACATACTACTCTTCTGGAGGACTAGAGTCCAGTTCCCAGCACCCACAGAAGGTGGCTCACAACCACCTATAACTCCAGCTCAGGGGATCTGATGCCCTCTTCTGGTCTCCTTGGACACAGCACTTGTGTGCACAGGACCCCCATCCCCTAGATACAGAATAAAAACCAACTTAAAACAAAATTAGAAAACAAACAAACAAAAAACCCAGTGGCAGCCCATATTTAGTTCACAGTCTGCACCTTGCCAGGTCTGAGGGGAAGAGGCAGAGTGGCCAAGGCCTTGCTGAGTTGACAAAATTTGGGCAGGGACGCGGCAGAGGACAAGTTACAAGGTCCTGTCAAAGGGAATGCTATGGCCAGAGAGGAAGAAAGGGGCAGAGAAGTGGTTAGCAGGGGTCTAGCCACAGAGCCTCGTGTGAGGACTCTGAGATCAATGTCATAGCAAGCCACTGTGACTTGGCGTCCAGTAGCCAAGACCCTGGAAGAGGTGACGCTCTCCTAGCCATCATCCCTCACCAGAACAATGAGTAGTAGCTCTCTTAGAAGGTGTTCTGGGGCTCAATGTCTGCATGAGTGACAGCTGTCAGATAAGCAGGGCTTAGCAGTGGAGTCCTGCTAGATGAGACAGGAGACAAGACCAGCACATGGCAGGTGACCAACTCACCCACGATGTCCACCACATCTGGTCGGATGAGAGGCTCTCCACCCGTGAGACGGATCTTGTCCACACCTTCCTTCACAAAGAGGCGGGCGAGGGTCAGGATCTCCTCTGTGGTCAGTAGGTCAGCTTTGGGGGTCAGGGACACACCCTCCTCGGGCATGCAATACCGGCCTGAGAAAAGAAAGAGGATGAAGAGGTAGGAGACAGGTGTGGCAGGCAGGTGCCCTGCTCCTCAACAGACTGAAAAATACAAAGGCATTTCTCATCTCCCTGTAATCTGGCCTTATGTCCCTCCATCAGGGAGCTGATGGCTTGGGTTAAAGAAGATAAATTAGGCCAAAGCAGAGCCTCTCAGAGCAGGGGAATGCCTGTGACACTGGTTGCTTCAATCTGAGGGCACCTAGGCTGACCAACCGAGAAAGGCCAGGGCCTTGGCCTGTGTCTGACAGTCCATTCTCAGCCAGTCTAGCTGTGGCAATGGTGGTTCTTCTGTGAAAGCCATGAGACGAAGAAAACGATCTGGCTTGCTGACAGCCACTGTCCTGTTACTACAGTGTCCCCCGGTTCTATCCTATGCACAGATTTGCATCAGCTTGGAAAGCCTAGGAGCTCTTAGTCTAGATGGAGGAGCAGACTCCCATAAAGACGGGAGGCACGGGGTTGGGGGTGGGGATGCCATCTCCTCCCATCAACTCTCCACCTTTACCAAGAGTCAGGCTGGATCTGCGAGACTCACGGCCATGTCCACCCTATCAGTGGGTCATCTGTGGCTCCAGGCAGCTAATCAGCACAGCCCAACACATAATCAAAAAGAAAACACCGAGAGGCATTTTGTAATTTTGTGTGTGCTCATGTGCAGATGTATGGGCCAAAGTTCAACCTGGGGTCTCTTTCTCAGTCACTCCCCATCTTATTTTTTTTTTTTTTTTTGGAGACAAGGTCTTACTTTTATCAGGCATGTACAGACTCAGCTAGGATAGTCAGCCAATGAAGGGATCCACCTACCTGCCTTCCCAGCACTGGGATTATATGAGAGCACCTCATTCATGGCCCGCCTTTTTTTTTTTTTTTTTTTTTTTTTTTTTTAATTAACATGGATTCTGAAAGTTGAAATCAGGGTCTTATACTTGCATGGTACGCTTTACTGACCGAGCCACCTCCTGACCCCCTGCAAGTGTGTGTGTGTGTGTGTGTGTGTGTGTGAGAGAGAGAGAGAGAGAGAGAGAGAGAGAGAGAGATAAAGACTTTGTTTCTTTGGACCCCAGCTACCAGGTTCTCGGTGTGAATTCCAAAGACATTAACATCTTGTAACAATGTCAGAAGACTGGAAATGCCTATCTGGGTCACGGTGTCAAATAAGCACACCTGGACTCTCAGGGCCGAAGAGGCTGTAAGAACCAGAAAGCACATGTGTCGTACATTCTGTTTGGGTAAACACTCACCAAAGACACATGTGCTTACTTACTCAATACGTATGAAATATAGTGTGTGTGTGGGGAGGTGTCAGGAGAGGTGCAGAGAAGGAGGGAGCAGGTAAGGATAACAGGGAAGGAAGTGGGCCCACACTGCACATCTCCAGCATCCCTGGGACCGCACAGTGAGTTGTGTGTGCCGGTGTGGCTGGTGCTGGTCCAACACAGGACTGAAGTACCTCATGGTCATGGCCATGACTCTATTTATAGCTCCCCTGCAATGCCACACCCTCTCCCCACCCCGACACCCACACCCTTGGCCATGGCCTAAACTTGGGAAAGAACCATGAAGAGGGAGAATGACCCCAGACCTCCTCTTTACCCTAAACCTGATCACAACTATTTCCAAATTTAATCTCAAGGAGACCCTAGCTTCCATAATCTGAAAGCTAACTTCAGCCTTGTGGAGCCACTCTAGGCTGGCCAGCCTGTCAGTGAGGTGAGATGAGTGGGAAGGAGGAAAGGGCTGACTGTCACTTGGAGTGACTGCAGGTGTCACTTTGGCAGAGGGACACTGGCCTGGTGACGCCCAGGGGGAGACTCACAGCGGAGATTGCACTTCTCTGTGAGAGAGATCCGCAGGTAACTGTGCTGCCGGCCAAAGCTGTCCGTGAAGAAGGCAGAGAAGGGAGCCGCATGCTCCTGAAGGAACTGGAGCCTCAGGGACAGCCCCTGCAAGAACAGGGACATAGAGCATGAGCCCTTGCTACCAACTCTGGGAGACTGGCAAAATGGCCCCCAGTATGGTGAGCTGAGGTAGCCCTCTCCCTTATGTTCCAGTACCTCCAGCCCTTCCAGTTAGCCACAGTAACTGGTACTGTTCCTCTCTCTGACTGAAGGAAAGTTCTCCCACCAAGACTGCAGACAAACTCCCTACAGGATTTAGCCCAAGCCAGGTGTGTTCAAGCTGGAGGTGTAAGTGCTCGGGTATTCTAGATTTTTCTTTATGCAGTTCCTATATTTTGCATTCCTTACCTAGTGCCAAAAAGAAGGATTAGCCAGCCATTGTGTGGCCTAGGGGAAGACTGGTGTAGACTTTAAGAGCTGAGCTACCTAGGTGACAGGTTCAGGGCAGAATGGCACCTTCTTGTCCATCAACAGCTATAGGGAATCCAGCCATGAGTGAGTAACTTCAGGCTCCCAGTTCTTCATGGCCGAGAGGTGCTCCTTCCTCTAACTTAACATGTGGTTGTGCAAAGGTGGGGAGGAACCAAAATAAATCCAGGAATTGGGAGTGAAAGGACCAAGAGACATGACTCAGCAGAAACCCGAGAGCAAGTCTGGCCAAGGAGTAATTAAGGGGGTGGCTATTAACCCAACCCTCCAACACACACCCTTCCCTGCCAGCTGGTCAAGCACACAATACAGGAAGCCCCACCCCTGACTCCTTTCTCCTCCCTCATCTTATGACCTACTTCCACCCCACCCCACTTCCTACAGTCTCTTGGAGGTGGTGGGACCCCCTTCCATCCCATCTGAGGATGCTGACCACCATATGTCCGAGCACTGTGTAACATCTAGGTCTGCGCAGAATCACTTCCAGGCTAGTCTCTGCCAAATGGCTTCTTAACCCCTTCCCAGGCTCTCAAGACTGGCATCAGATTTACCACGGAGCTTCCAGGGCAGCTGAGGAGTCCTGCCAGCACAAGTGACTTCCTCTGAGTGCCTGAACTCTGTACTGCGCAGACAGGGCTGAGGAACCTTTTTAAGCCAGGAGAGCAGGCCTGGTTGAATGCAGACTTTGAAATCTGGTTCTCGCTATGGATCCTTTTAAGTTCCAGGCATGCCCTTGGCTGTTGCAACAGGATGCTGTCATCTACAAAGTTAATCTGCCCAAGAACCACACAACTGTTCTGCAAACAAAACAACCACAAACCCAAACAAACAAAAACACCCACCTACCCACCCACCCACTCATCCACCCATCATCTTTTAAGTTATGACTTTGTGTTGGGCCCCATTCAAAGCTATCTTCAGATACAGATGGCTTGTAGATAGTGCCTGAAGGATGAGGACATTCTAGAGAGACAATGTGTTCCTCGCTGTCTATCTAGACTACTGAAAAGAGGTTTCCCAGGGAGCTGGAATTTTCCCCACGAGTCTCAAGCTGAGAGAAGGAAAAGATGGTCAAATTGAATAAAACTGTATTTTCCTGCTTTTTCATTATTGATTTGACTCATTTGGCTTCTTTCTTTCTTTTTGGTTTTTCAAGACAAGGTTTCTCTGTGCAGTCCTGGCTGTCCTGGAACTCACTCTGTAGACCAGGCTGGCCTCGAACTCAGAAATCCACCTGCCTCTGCCTCCCAAGTGCTGGGATTAAAGGCGTGCGCTGCCACTGCCCGGCCTTATTTGGCTTCTTGAGGATGGTGGCCAAGCCTGGCTTGCTCCAGCTGGGCACGGGCTCTGACATGATGCGCCTGCTTAGCTTGCTCTTCTGCAAAATGGAAACAAGCCCATCTAATTCAACCGGAGGTCCCTTACAAACAATATCAGTAAGCGACTGCCATCTGTGCTGGTTAACATCATCAAGTTGCCCGGATCTAGACCTGCCTAGGAGACAAGCCTCTCTAGGCACGCAAGAGATTATCTAGATTAGATTAACAGAGGTGGGGGTTCAAATGCCTGCTTTACAAGCACAAGGATCTGCATTCGATACCCAGAACCTATGCTTACAAAACTAGGGAGAGAGGCCCGGGTGGATCCCTGGTGCTCACTGGCCGACCAGCCTAGCCAAACTGCCGAGCCCTGGTTACCAATAAAAGCAAATTGGATGGCACCTGAGGAGTGACACCTGAGATTGTCTTCTGGCGCATGCACTTGAACATACATACCACACGCACACATGCACACACCTCAAACTATTTAATAAGCACTGTCCCAAGCTTTGAGAAATGGCTTTCTCCCCAGTTCCCTGAGAGTGGAGGGTGGGGGTGGGGTCTTTGCATCTCTGGTTATTGACCAGCATAGTCCACTCCCCTGAGACATGGATTTCAAGGAACTGAGTAAGTTGAAAGCCAAAAGGAAAGACTTTCCCAGTACCATCCTCCTTACTCCCCCAGCACCATCCTCCTTACTCCCCCAGCACCATCCTCCCTGCTCTCTCCAGCACCATCCTCCTTGCTCCCTCTAGCTGTTCTCCCTGTTCCCCCCAGCACCGTCCTCCCCACTCCCTCCAGAACCACTCCCGTGATGTGATTTCTCCTGTACCAATTCCTATCTTCAACACCCACTTGCCACCTTTCGTTCTTTTCTAGAACTCTGAACATCTAGACAACTTTGCCTGAGTCACCTAGAGCCCTTTAACCCAACCACAGGCAGTGGGCTCAGGCCTCAGCCCAGAACTCTTTTCTGCCCCCCAAGAAAGTCAGAGTAGAGTTCCAGAGAAGGAAAGGCAGCTCTTCTCCATTTCCCTCAGGCAAGCTCTCCACCCGTCCTTAAGATTGCTCCAAGGCCCCCTTTCCACTCTGCACAGCCAGCTCCCACTTAGGATTCTCTTCTCTTCCACACCCACACCATGACACGCAGGAAGCCCAGTGAGCATCCACCATGGCTCCCCACCTCGGCCCTCCAGAGCCCCGTGAAGGACAGGCAGAGGGTCCCTGTAGGAAAGGCAGGCAGGGCGAGGGCCGAGGATGTTTGCACCTCTGCTCCTGCCCACTGGCAGTTCTATAAAGGAGCTAAATACCTCACTTCACTTCACCTCTAAGATGCTCTTACAGATCCCTTGCCCTATGCTCCTGTACAAGGTGAGCTGGTCTAAGCCTCCGGATTTATAGACAGAAAGCAAGCGAAAGTAAGTGCACAGACTCGAAGCCAGGTAAACTTAGAGGCCAAGGAAAGATAAGATCACAGGTCTCCTTAGGCCTTGCTCTGTCTCCTGCTCCACCTAACTCATTAGATGTGCTTCAAGCAGCCAAAACACATTTGCTGCATGCGCTGAGGGAAACACCAGAGGAAATACTTAGAAAGGAGGAGGGAGCCCTAGCATCCAGGAACTATCAATTAGTGGAAGACAGTTCCAAGTGAGATACACAGAACGCAACGTCTGAGGTACCATGGACAGAATGACTGCTTGCCCTGGTAGGATGTGCCCAACAGGACCTAGTACAGCACCCCAGGGGAGAGGCTAGCACAGGTGTTTCTGTTTAAGGTCCTGCCTAACTGTGCCCCAAGAGAGAGTGTGAGGTCAAGGAGCCATCAGCTACTCACACTGCACAGGACCCCTCACAAAAAGCACAAAATCCATGATGAGGAAGAAAAAAAATTCTTTTTTGCTAGTATCGGTTTCTAAGAGCTCCCACAGTGGCTTTGGCTATCAGCGCTTTTCACTCAAGTACAAAGTTCAAGGGTTTGGAGAGCCCTGTAACAACAAGCCTGCTTTCTCTGAGGATCCCAGAGAGGCAAGTCTGAGGAAGTGAACGCTCTGACATAAGCCTGCCTATGCCCTGAGCAAGATGGGAGAGGCAAATATTGTGAAATTCAGAGTGCTGGGACCTCACGCTCAGTCCTGGAAGACAGAAGCGGATGGATCGAAACAAAATGGAACAGTCTCGCCGGTTTCCCTAACCATGGAGATAAAACAACAAACTTAAGACCTACTGTAACTGGAAACACTCAAAAGTGCAATAGAGGACCCTGCCCCGCACTATGAAGACAGGCAGGAACTCCTTAACCGGGAGCTTGGTCTTGCTCTGTTTCTCATCAAATGAGGCCACCCCCTCCCAAGAGAAACAAGATAGGTCATGGAATCCTGCCACTACAATGTGACAACCGGCTGTGCGGGGCACCTGGCTAGCAATATTTTTATCCTTGTCAAAGAAGCACTTGTCCGGGGGAACACCTGACTGTACTGGCACCCTCCTCCTGGGAGGTGAGTAGAAGCGATGGCTAGAACAGCTCACTGGAACCTAACTCTCACTCCTTAGTAGCTCCCCTTTTCCTGCTGCAGCACAGCTACCTGTTATTAGGTAGTCCTCCAGGGAAGGGGAGTGCAGGGCAAACTGAAGAGTCCTTCCTGCTAGGCAGGAGCGAACTCAAGCAACCCAGCAGTGAGTGCCAAGAGTCCTCCCCAGGAGAAGCCTCCAGGACAAGAGAGTGCATTCTGCACTTTAGGGTGGCAAGCTTGGATCGCCCTCCAAGTAGGTGTGTGCAGGCGGGCAGGGTGGGCTCACCTCTCTGGTTGGTCTCGGGGGCTCCCCGGGGCGGGGCTGCGTCACCGGAGCCCCCGAGCTGCAACCCCGGGCATTGGACCTCAGGAGCTGCCGCAGTACTCGGGACGCAGGCCGCGCCGCCATGAAGTCAGCAAAGGAAGTACTCGGCCTGAAGTGGGCCTCCGGAGCACTCTAGCCCGGGACTTGGCACAGGGTCATTTCGGAGGGGAGGAGCAGAGGACGGCGCCCAAGCAGCCAATCAGCGATGCTGTCTCTCCGCATGGCCCTCTGGAAGTTGTAGTCCATGCGTTCCGCCCCCTTCCAGGAAGGAAGAGTGTTCTTGGGTAGAAGTGCCAAGCCTGGGAGAGCTTTGCCTGGTTTTGGATTTAAGCTCTCTTTAGATGCAGAATTTAAAGTGGCGACATGAAAACTTCTAGGCAAGTTATACTTATTTTTTTCTTTTCGTTATGCGAGGGAGTTGAGACCCTTACACGGTGTCTCAAAGGTCTCCCTGGCTGCCCTGGAACTCGCTTCAAATTTACAGATAGCCTTCCGCACCTGCTTCCCCAGTGCTGGGATTACAGACCTTCAACTCTGACTCTAATGGAAAAATTTTTTTCTTTTTTACTCTTTAAATTATTATTATTATTATTATTATTATTATTATTATTATTTGGTTTTTCGAGACAGGGTTTCTCTTTATAGTCCTGGCTGTCCTGGAACTCACTCTGTAGACCAGGCTGGCCTCCAACTCAGAAATCCGCCTGCCTCAGCCTCCCGAGTGCTGGGACTAAAGGCGTGCGGCACCACACCCGGCCTGCGCGTACCAGTAAGCGCACCATGGTGCAGTTGGTGCTCATAGACACCAGCAGGGAGTATCGGATCCCTTGGAACCTGAGTTACAGATGGTTGTAGGATGCCATATGGGTGTTGGTCCTCTGGAAGAGCAGCCAGGCCTCTTAACCACTGAGCCATCTTTCTAGTCCCTTAACTTATTTTTTAAGTTACCATACAAAATAGCATGCTACTTTATGACATATTCTTTTTTTTGTTTTGTTTTGTTTGTTTTGTTTTTGTTTTTTCGAGACAGGGTTTCTCTATATAGCCCTGGCTGACCTGGAACTCACTTTGTAGACCAGTGTGGCCTCGAACTCAGAAATCTGCCTGCCTCTGCCTCCCGAATGCTGGGATTAAAGGAGTGTGCCACCATCGCCCGGCTGACATATTCTTAAATCAAGTAATATCGCAATACATTAAAATCTGCTGGGGAGGGGGCGCACCAGTAAAATACCAATATTCTATTTAAAAACATCAACTTTACTAATTTCCTTCACTTTACCCTACTCCAGACCCTGCTTGAAGCTCAGCTCCCTTTTTATGGACACTCTACCTGTGTCTCCCATATGTCAATAGTCTTGGTTTCTCCATTAAAAAAAAAGATATATGAAAGGAAGACACAAAAGAATGGTGACTCTTGAATTGCTCCCTACACCCAGAACTCTGAGCAAACCATCAATCCCATGACCGTGGGGTAGACAGAAAGTTCGTGTAGCAATTAAGGAAAAAGTCTCAGAGAGAGGAGGCAATTTTTCCAGAGCTGTGTAACTGATTAAAGTGTCCAAACCTTGTAGTTAGGCCTGGTTCTTCCTCCCAGTCCCATGCTCCCAGAAAAAAGAGATTCAGATTCTAAATACATTTACAAATACCTTGGCCATATAGTTAGGCTCTTCTCTGACTAGAATCATAACTTACAACAACCCATTTATCTTGTTCTACATTCCGGCACGTTACTGGTTACCCGTGTTCAGGTACCATAAAGCCACGGCCAGTATAGCTCACAGTATAGAAGTCTGTGAGCTGTAGTTGGAAGAGGAAGTATGGCGTACAATCCAGGAGGACTGACAGTTCCTTGGCGGGGGAAGAATAACAGGACATAATTGATTTTTACAAATACAGGCTGGTTATTATAAAAGCAGGGATGGTTTTGTCTGTATAGCCAGATAAACCTTCTCTAGATTGTTTTGTACTCTCTGAACTTTAAGTAGCATCATGGACCCCCCCAAAAACCCAACCCCCCCAAAACCCCCCAAAGTATCAGCTTGAATTGGAATGGATTTGGAGGGGCATGTCTATCATGATCTGCAAGAGGCCTGGGGATCCCCTGAGAATGGCTGACATGCTGTCCACCACTACGGCTATCTCTGCCTGCATTTGTCAGCAGAACCGGGGGTGGGAGGCAGGAAAACAAAACCCCATTTCTTTGCAGGTGGAAGGCCTGAAAAGCTTTCAAAAGAGCATCAAACCCAGGAGGAGAAGCTTGTTGACATGATAGACTTGAACCAGGAACAAGAATGCAGAGGCAGGTGCCCCAGGGGGCTGCAAGGGCTCCAAACAAATCCTGTGGCCGCATCTTCTCAGAGAAGAGAGAACGGAGTATCCACCAGAAAGAGAGCGCTCATATTAGTACCCAGAAAATCACCAGCCAGAGGAAACTTTCACATACACTGCCATGGAACCTGTGAGACCATCTGTTGTCGGGGGGAGTGGGGAACCTTAGGTTTGTTGTAGACACTCCCATTGCATGCAAAACCGGCCATGGAGGTCTCAATGTGTGTGCCAATCCTGGTGTTTTGAGAATTCCTCCCCTAGGGAGTCTCCAAGACTACCTACTACCCTCCTAAGGTTTGTCCTTCTAATGACAAACCAAGTAGTAGCCTATCAAAACTTCAACCCAGCAAAACAAAAAAAAACAAAAAAAAAAACAAAGGGAGTAAGAGTGAGGGGTTTCTCCACAGAGCAGCAGCACTGGAAAGTCTGTATCTAGCAGAAATGATGGCTTCCTCCTAGCTGTGTAGAAGGAGCCCCCCTTCCCCTAACCTTTCCCAGACTGCATACTCTAGCATCCCCCTAGATGCCCTGGAGCCACAAGTCAGAACAAAATGGTATGCAAATACCCAGGAGGGAAAGGTGGAAATTCAGTGAGAGTCCTGTGGTCCTTCCTGCCTCCTTCTTCAGAATTAATGGCAGTACTCTCCAGGCCTGGCGGTAATGGACTCTTGCAAGCAGGCATACTAAGATCTAATGAAGATGGCAGCTGTTTGGCTCAGAGGACCAAGCTCTAAAACTCCTGCTCCCAGATCCATGCAGAGTTGATGCTGGAAATCTGTTCTATGTCTTTACAACAATGGAAGATGAACACAGTGTGCAAATTCCCACGAGTAGTTATCTATTTCTTTAAAGATGTTGCCATCACATTACACAGAGATGCCCGTTGACACCTGTCTTAGGGGGTTGGGGATGTCTTGTCCTCCACCTGCTTTACCCTTCCTTGATGTTTATTCATTCCACCTGAATTCCCCTGTTCCCTCACTAAGAGGTCAACCCATGGATTCTCCAATCTGCTTGCAGGTTACTGCTTGGATCCCACGAGTGGAAGGCACACTCGGGGATGCAGAGAGTTGGTGGGCATGACAAAAGGTCGTGTGCATATCCCCCTGACTTTACTTTCTGACCACCAAGCAGGAAGGCAAAGGACGGCAAGTGTATAGGATAATTCTACACCTGAAAGCTGAGATTGTCTACAACAAAGCAACACTCACTCAGTTCAGCATCCCATCTAAAAATGGATCCTTTCCTAGAAGCCTGGGAAACACTCACGTGTTTGGCATGCAAGCATGAAGACCTGAGTTCAAATCCCCTGATATCCCATATGTACTGTGCGCACCTAGTAGAGATCGGAGAATCCCTGTGGGCCAACAGGCCAGTCACTGTTACAGAATCAGGGAGTGGCAGCTCCACTGGGAGAACCCCTCTGATACTCTTGGAGGTAGGCATCCCCAGCCACAGTCTTTAAGGCTACAAATGTCTTCTTCACCTGACCCATCTCCCACCTTTGGAGCTGCAATCCTGTAGTTTTCTTAGGCCCAACTGGGCTGTTGTGCCCCTTTGTCCTCCTCTCCCACCTTCCCCTCAGAGCTACCTGTGTTCCCACAGTTCTGCTAGGCCCTCGTGCAAGGTGAAAGGAGGTAGAAATGACTCATGACTCAGTGGATAAAACATTTGCTGTGCAATACAAGGACCAGAATTTGGATCCCCAGAACCTGTGTGAAAGCAGAATGGGTCTGGTGACTTCCTGTGAGCAGTCAAGAAGCCTAGGTCAAGGAGTCCAAGGCAAGCCTGCTAGCTAGGCTAGCTGAAACTGGTAAGCTTCTAGGGCCAGCAAGAAACCTCACCCTCAATAAATAAAGGGAGGGCAACTGAAGAAGATAGCAGATGTCAACTTTGGGTTTTCACACGTGTGTACGTATATGTGCATGTGCATTGGCATATACACAAGCATCCATATACTTGCAAACACACATCTATACTTAGGCAAGGGTACAGCCACACATACATGCACAGCACATATATACGCAAGCAAAAATTAGATGATAATAAAAAAGAATTACTGATATGGCTTAGTTGGTGTGAGTCAAGGCACTTACTGTATAAGCCTGGTGACCTGAGTTTGATCCCCCAAACCTATGTAAAGGTGTGAGGAGATAACCGGGTTCATGAAGTTGTTCTCTGACCACCTGCTCCTCTCACACACATACTACGTGCACACATGTATTAATAATACACAAATAAAAAAGTTAATTTAAAAATAAATAAATCCAGGAAAAGGGATAGAAGGCAACAGACTTCTGGCCTCCATACACATGTGAGCATGTGCACACAGACACATCTCTCTCCCTCTCTCTCTCTCTCTCTCTCTCTCTCTCTCTCTCTCTCACACACACACACACACACACACACACACACACACACAGAGGCACACACGCACACAGAGAGACTGAGACAGATGACAGACAAGCAGAAGGAAGGAAGGAAATAATTTCCTTGGACTCCCCAGGACAGTCAAATCCAGTTCCTCCAGCCTGACTTCTTGCATCCAGTTTGTGTTTGCTGCCATTGGCTATATGAGTTCGGAACAATTATTGTGTAGAGACGGAAGCGTCAGGCTGACACGTCTGGGAAGTTGTCTTCAAGCTTTTGCTGCTCCTATGAGTACTGGCTAGGCTGAAAACACTGTGTGCCAAGTTCCCCACCTCCCGGTGCAGGCAGAGAAGGGTCATGAGGGAGGCCAGAGAGGAACTGGGAAGAGCCCTGACTTGGCACTAGGAGATCTGATTGCTAGTCCACACTTGTCACACATCCACAGCTGAGCCTAAGGCCAGTTACTTAACGTCTCTGGCTTCACCCAGTGTATCTCAGGGAAAGCTGCTTAGCTGCTTATCTTCACTATCTCACGGGGGTGGTAGCTATGACTTAAGAAAAAGAGAAAAGAAAAAAATCAGAGATAAATCAAGAGAGGCTAAGGGATTAGTCAAAGGTCACATAGATATCAAGCGGCAAAGATGAGGCTTGAACCTAAGACACGGCAGAATCCGGCCTAAAGCAGCTCACCCTGGACCTAATCACACCTGTGCAAATAGTTCTTTTCATAAAGTCTCTTCCAGGATCCCTTAGCCTCTTTTTGCATGCATAATAGCTAAGAAGAACTTGTTTTTTAAAAAAGATTTATCTTAGTGTGAGTATATGTGTGAGTTGCATGTGTGTGTGTGTGTGTGTGTGTGTGCCCTCAGAAGCCAGAAGAGGACATCAAATCTCCTGGAACTGGAGTTCCAGGTGGTTGTGAGCCACCCTACCTGGGTGCTGGGGACCCAGTAAACTCCAGTCCTGTAGAAGAGCAGGAAGCGTTCTTAACCACTGAGCTATCTTTCCAGCCCCGTGATCAATACTTTAAACTACTTCACAAATCATTTTCTTAACATGCCCTAAAACATGTTGCAAACCCTAAGTATGGACAGTAAGACAGAAATCAGAATGCCCGAATCAGCAGTTCTGGAGTCTGATATTTCACAGCTAGGTCTAAAGTTCACCGCTCACGTGTAGGCCAACTTCCCCCTTGGGTACATGGTACATGACTAATGATCGGGAGGAACAATGATAGTATTGGTACACATGAGAAGAGCAAAGTCATTGAACTTTCTGTTTGAATTGGCTTACAGGGCCTAATCAATGGAAAGAACCAGGAAGTATGAACTAGCAAGAGATTATTCTTCTTCCTCTGGTTTGTACAGCCATGGCTTAAGGGGCAAAGGTTGTGGAAATCAACCAAGACATGCCTACCACATTTCCTACATGAAGAGCAAACTATTCAGACTTGTTAAGACACCTGAAGTGACCATTACGATGTGCGTGTAGGAGGGAAACATATAAAGACTCCAGGTTCCTGGTTTCACTATAGTTCCCAGCAGCCCAAGCAGGCCCGTACAGGAGCAGAGACAGTGAGCCATTGGATTGATTTGGAGTTGGAGGCTCGCCAGATACACAGCTTGAAAGGACAGCTGGGCAAAATTCAACTGAAGGGTGATATAGTGTTCGGGTGATGGACTGGGGAAGATGTGAATTTGGAGGGAGCTGACGGATTAGATAAAGCAAAGAAGGTTCAAAGACTGAAAGCATAGCTGAACTCAGTCAAGATGGCTCGGGGCCTGGGAAAGCTTGGCGTGTCAACAAGAGACAGCAGGCAGAGGCGGGGAGCTAGAGAAAGCTAGTAAGAGGGGAGAAGAGAGAGGAGAAAAGCCCTTGGGGCCTGCAAGTGGCCAGGCCCCACCCCCTGAGGACCTGCAACAGACAGGCTCTGCCCACAGAACACCCTCAGGGGCATAATGGCCAGCTCCTCCAGGGGCAGGTGGCCAAGATTCAACAACAGTAAAAAGCTCAATTGTCACGCTGGAAATCTCCACTCTAGAAAACTCCATTCCCCTAAGAAACTCCATAAACCCCTGTCTTCTGCTCAGTTCTCTGCTGCCTCTTGCCTGAGCAGAGAGAGAGTTACTCTCCTGGCCTTTTCCCTCTCTAGATCTCTTGTGTGAGGTGGGTTTGTGTGTGTGTGTGTGTGTGTGTGTGTGTGTGTGTGTGTGTGTTTTGCCTTCCAACTGCAAGGATACCTTTCCCTTCAGAGCTGTAGCACATTGGTACCAGTACTTGGATAGATTCTCCCAGTGCCGTGCTTGCCCTGAGGGACTGAGCTGCACTTGAACTAATCCCTCGTCTCCAGGCTACCCACAACACACTCACCTTCCAGTTCCCTGGTCACATGGCACCCTATCCACCAGCAACAATCACGTCAATTTTCCTCTTCAATCAATGTAAGCATTTTTCTGAGTCTGGGGACATGACTGTTGAGGGCCCAGACGCCTTCTGGGACTCCTGCAGGTGGGCCCCTTCCGCCAGAAGGAGGTTTCCCTCTGCTCTGGGTGGGGCTTAAGCATAGGACCTCAAAGCCCATCCCCAGAGTAATGCACGTCTTCCAACAAGGCCACACCTACTCACACAAGAACACTGGGCCAAACATTCCCTGGGCCAACTGTATTCAAACCACCACAATAGCCCCGTATAGCTATATAGCTAACTATATAAATGTAAATATAAATATAAAGCTATCTTTTGCTCCTCCCCATCCACTTGACCCCCAGCTTGCCAGCCATCTTCTTCCTCCTTCTTGTCCACACAATCTGACATACCTTTTCCTTTATTGCCTTTCTAGGTAGATCCCTAGCTATGAGATACCCAAAACCTCTCTATAGCCAAACATGACCTATGTCTCATCCAAATATAAAACCTTTCACTCCCATCCAGGACAAAAGGCAACATGTAGCCCTCTCACCTGATTCTAAGTGTTTGTAAGTTTTCTCTGTCTGTTATTTGCCTACAGATGGGTTTATGTCTTCTGGTGTATCCATAAGTTTTGTTGCGAACATGGGAGCTGAGACAGAAACCAGTCAGGCTCAGTTGAGCATATGAATGACAGTGACCACCACATGTTTCGTTTTTGACTGTCTGTCTCCGAGTGAGCTTTCTGTGTTCTGTGCTTATTGGTTTTGTTTCTGTTTCCTCTGCTTCTGCCAGCCACTGGCCACCACTGCTAATGCTATTTTCTATGGCTGCTTCAATGGCCAGAGCTCAGAATTTATCTCTGGGTTTTGTGGTCACTGGATTTAGATATGAAAGATAGGATTGAGAAACAATGCATGCTTAATAAGGCATAAAAGCTACAGCTCCGTGCATTCATATACAAGACTATACCTGTGGCCTCAACTGAACTTCTCATGCACAAAACAAAGATGTTAACCTCAGGTCACCTACTACTGTCTCCTCTCCTCACAGCCTGCCCCGCCTTCTGACATACAAGGGTCTCCAAACATACTCCTTTTCTGAGCTCTCTCTCTCTCTTCAGGTATCATTGGTAGAGGATGCCATACTTACCTCTCAGCCACACCCACGTTTCAACATTTCAAACTGACTCAGGTTGCTGATGTGACCCTCTTAAAGGGTGTACAGAGCATCGTTTCTGCTGGCTTCTGCCACCCTTTATATTAGGTTCCAAATTCTGTAGTCTGGATCTTCAGCTACCCCATCTCTCCACCTGCTCTAAGCATCCATTCCCTTCTTGCCTACTTAGTAAAGAAAGGTCCTCCCTCTGGCTCCAGGAGCATGCTATGGAGCCCTTCCATGTGGGCAACTTTATAGTTAGTAAGACACTTGCTCCTTTCCCTCTATTGAAACCCTCCCTGTTTCTTTGCCTCGCCCCCCATCACCCCCCCACCACCACCACAGGAGCTGCCTGCTAAGCCCCACAGCTTCTCTGGGCTTGGAACTCTGTGACCTTGCCTCTCCCCTATCTCAGTTCTGTCCTGGAAGTTTCACAGCTTCTCCTTGTTCCTCTTGCCTCTTGCCTCTCGGCTCTCACTTGGAGCTTATAGAAACTGTCTCTTGGTGGAGTTCATTTTTGTAAACCTTCCCCTCCCCGCCCCTCCTCTGGCTCAGAGTTCATTACAGCCTCGCTTGCTCTGTTACTACAAACAGCCTGGCCTTGGTACAGTTCAACGGCCAAGACTGACATGCTCAATTTTCAACGGTGACAATTTCTGCCACTGCGCAAGCACATGTTCTGAAAATCTTTTATATCTAAACTCGCTCTCTCTTCCTCTATTTCTTCCTATTTGCACCTGTTAGGGTAGCTCTTACACAGGACTGTTTAAGGTCCAAGAAATTTCTCCCCCTAACCAACAGCTCATCCTAACACGGTTAGGCAATTGTTCAACATCAGGCTGTCCAAGGCTGGTTCGGTTTCCTATAATTCCTTACCTTTCTGTCCTTCACTGGGGTTTACTCCTTGTGCATATTTTCCCTATGACCAAAAGAAAGATTACTGTAAAAAGTGTCCAGAAACTTAAAGAGGTTACCTATATTGGTCCCGCAAATGCCATAGGACAAATCTGGGCTATCCTGATTGCAGATTGGCCACTGAATAACACTCTGCCTGGTCACTCTGTAGAGTGCTGGTTGTATGTCCCTCCTGGGTCAAATTCATGACTAGCATTTGTAGCCTTGCCCACTGGACTAGTAGACTCTCTCGCCTCTCACAAACCTCCCTGAGCCAAATACCACTACCACTCATCTCTCCAATATCTCCCTAGTATCACGGACCTTTCTAACTGCTTGGGGACACCCTTTATGGGCACACTGAATCCCTCCGACTGTAATAATACTTAGACTGTGAGCACTACCACCCAGCCTTTATGTGCAAACGTGCATAATGCCTCGGATATATGAGACACTCAAGTTTATCACTTCCTATCTGCTGGATCATCAGGGAATTATGCCCTGCTATTCCTTTTTCCAAAAATAAGGGTGTTAATTCCTGTAGAAACCTTGCCAGTTTTTGTCGCAGGGTTTATATCAGCGTAGCATGACAGACCAAGTGGTTCAGGTCATACCTGTTCTAGCAGCCTTGGGTATTTGCTGGCATCTCCGCAGGAGCGATGGGACTGAATACTTTCCTAGTTGTTTGCCATCAGTTTTTGTCTAAGTTCATCCAGGGTCTCCAACAGTAGCTCCTCCTTACCCACTAGGGCCAAATAGACTCACTGATCTCTGTAATGTTACAGAATTGGCGAGGGTTAGATTTACTAACAGCAGAGAGTCTTTGTCTCTTGCTCGGGGAGGAAGATTGTTTCTATGTCAACCAGTCAGGTATACTAAAAGGTAAGATCTGACAACTCCAGACAGCTCTCCTAAAATGTAATAAACAGCCTGACACATCTGGCCAGGATCACTGATAGTCCCAGATGGGATTGGATACCACCCTCCTTAACTCCCCTTCTCTTCCTTTCTTCATCCTACTAGGCACACCCTGCTTCATAAACTTCTTCTCTAGATTTCTTCAACAACACATCCAAAAGATTTCTAAGCAGACTTTTAATCAGTTGCTATTACAAAATTGCCAGCCCCTAGCTATGGAACCAGTGGCCTATGACACCAGATTATACTCTGAAGGGCAAGTTCGCCCTAAAGACTTTGATGTCCCCATTCAGCAGCTGGAAGTAGTGTAATGATAACATTGCCTTCTTTTCCCAATTCCTGATGGTTTATCAATAGTAAATAAAAGGGGGGACATGGAAGCCCCTTGAGGCATGCAAGTGGCCAGGCCCCACCCCCAGGGGCCTCACACTCTCACAGAGCACTCTAAGGGTCTGGACAGCAGGACGCAGCCCCTGCAGATACAGGTGGACAAGCTCTGCCCTACAGGGTAAAAGCCCCAAGCTCAGAGCTTAAAGCTCACCAATCCCCAAACCTGGGAAGCTCCACCCTGGAAAGCTCTGCCCCTGCCCCCAGTTCTATATAAACCCTGTCTTCTGTTCAGTTCTCTGCTGCTGTTCTCCTCAGCAGAGCCAGCCACCCTCCCAGGGTTTTCCCTGTCGATAAATCTCTTGTGTGAGCTGTGTTGTGCTGTGTGATTTCTGTGGCATTCCTTGACTCCCAACTGCCAGCATACCTTTCCCTTAAGAGCTGTAACACTTGTACTGGGGCAGCCTTTCCTCTCAGCTGTAATACTTACAAAAGCCACTATCCTGTAAAACCCAGGGTCACACAGTAAAGCTAGCTAGGAGGCTCCCTGGGCTCTGCTGTCTAAATGGACACACTCTGCTACATGTGTGACAGTTTAAGACTGGCTTCATAAACTAATACACATCTAAAATCCCATACCAGCATCCGAAATCTGAGACATGGGCTAGAGAGATGGCTCAGTGGCTAGGAGCTCCTACTGAACTTAGAGAGGACCCACGTTCCATTGGTTCCCAGCACCCACATCAGATAGCTCACCACCATTTCTAACTCCAAGTCCATGGGATTTGGCGCCCCCTTCTGGCTTCCATGGGCATCTGTACCCATGTATGTAAACCTACACACACACACACACACACACACACACACACACACACACACACAATTTTAAAACAATACAACTGATCTATAATATTAGTTATGTGTATGTGTGTGTGAGAGCAGTTGTCTAGGGAAGCCAAGGTTGTCAAACACTCCTAAAGATAGAGTGGTTGTGAGATACCTCACATTTTTGTTAGAAACCAGTCAGGTCCTCTGCAAGAGTACAGCAAGTGCTCCTAACTGCTGAGCCATCTTTTTACCCCCACCCCATTAAAAAACAATTGAATCATGCCACCAATGTGTGCCTTGCCTGCTATTTCCCATGACTGTCAGTCTAGCGGACCTGTTATATTTAAAAGCCCCTGGGACTTCCTTTTGTTTTGGACACTGAGGCCATGTTAAAGGTTTCCCATCATCCATGGACTCTGGAAACTGTTTTTGTTCTTGTTTTTTTTTTTTTTTTTTCCTTTCAAAGATGTTTTTGTCTACCATGGTTCTTAGAACAGAAAAGAGTGGGAAGGCACAGAGAATGCATGTGTTCTAACCACTAATTTCCTAATCAGACTTACTCTGGGCTCAAGAGCTATGCTTGGTGGGGTTTGTACATTAAGAAGGCAAAAGAAATGAGGCTCGAAGCCACTGCAGGGCTTCATCCTGCACACTCATCAGAATATGCATTTCTTCTGTACACCATGAGACATCCTTACACACACAGAGAGAGAGAGAGAGAGAGAGAGAGACAGAGAGACAGAGAGACAGAGAGACAGAGAGAGACAGAGAGAGACAGAGAGAACTAATCAATGTAAATCTGTTTCCTTGTTCATTTCCTCAAACCCCACATTAGAGTGTGGTCAGCAAGACATACATTACAATAAAAGAATCATATTTTATTTAGCTTTTAACAATCCTCTGTTAGACAGTATACACACACACACACACACACACACAGACACACAAACACACCAGTTAAGCCAGTTTTCTACTTAGACGTCATGTATGAGGGAGAGATGCTTAAGTTTAGGGTAGGATCACAGTCAGCCCATCATGGTCATTAGACTATAGAATGCTGGCTGCTGTAATAGGCCAGACAGGGTTGGAGACAATGAAGTCATTTGCATCTGTGTTTTACTGGCCATCAGTGTCACATGATCAGTGTCATTTGATCGTTGTCACATGACCTGCACAAGAGGTTTGGAGATAGATTCAGACTCCCATAAATAGAGACACACTGGAGACATACCTCATGCCCTGCTTAGAATGACATTTTCCTACTGACCACCGGGGCTGTGTCCCTGCTGGGTCCCTGTTGAGTTAGCTCTCCCTGGGGAGACACAACCAAATGTCCATTCATTCCAGATGGGGATTTCCAGTTTGGGGTTTCTCGGGTATAACACAAATCTGTGTTAAGTCTTCTAATCTCTAGACACAGTTAAAGGTCTTCTAATAGGTCTTCTATTTCTCTTGGCAATGTGTTATCGTTTTTTAAGGTTTTTTAAACTTTATTTTTAAAATGTGTGTATAGATGTTTTGACTGCATCTTCGTCTGTCTACTGCTCGCTTGTCTGATGCCCATAGAGTCCAAAGGAGTGAATTAGATGTGCAGAGACTGGTGGTGGTGAGCCATGATGTAGATGCTGGGAATTGAACCTGGGTCATCTGGAAGAACAGCCAGTACTCGTCACCCCTTATCCATTTCTTCGGCCCAATATGCCATCATTTTGAGCACTAACCTTGCATAGGCCTGTTTGGTTTATCTCTCAATCCTTCTTGGGCTTTGGGTGTTATTGTAACACTGACTTCTATGTTTATAATTGTCTGTTGCTGGAACCTGGACAGCTCCCACCTGAGCCAGTCTGGCATCGCTCTGGGTAGGTCACTTTTGTTTTGAGACAGGGTCTCTGCAGGTTGGTTGTGAATGTGAGCTTTCTTGGCTCAGCCATCCACCCCAGCCTCCTCAGCAGAAGGAAGGCAGGCAAGCAGCCACTGTTCCTGGCCTCTGTGGCACTTTATAGCTACGGGGAACGAACACAGACTTGCCTGTCATCCTGCAAACAATATTGTCCTTTGTCTTTTACCCTGAGCGTCCTGTGTCTGCAGGAAACTTTAACAGGTGACCATGTTAGCTTTCAAATAAAGTAAAATCCCAGTCCTTTCCAGTTCATAGAATTTCCTATTTATATTTATCACGATCAACAGCCACTAAATGTCACTGGCTTTACCAACCATTTTTAGCCTTCAGGGATCTGTAAGAATAGACCTGGCTCAGTCTTAAAATGAAAACCCATGCTTTTAAAGGACATAAGTGATAATAGTATAAACTCAGGGGTCCCTGGATATATATATATATATATATATATATATAAAACCTGATATCAGGACCTCGCCACTACATAACTGCAGGCATAGTGTTTGTTCACTGCATAATCTAGGAAATGCAAGATTTCTTTTTTCCTAACACTATTGATGGTAAAATATGCCATAATTTCAAGTGTCACTGAGAAAGAAAATGCTACCCATTAAATTATGACAAAATGTTTTCTTTGTATTCAAGTTTTATTGTGTATTTACTGAGAGAGCTGTTTGAGAATTAGACTTACTGTTTATCCATCTTGCTCACACATGAGGATAAAAGACATATGAATTGGAGAGAGAGAAACAAGAACTATCTGCGGGCAACATGATTGTTTACATGAAAAGTCCTGAAGAATAGAAAATAAAAGCCATTGTGAGTTTTCCCCTGGTTACAAGATTCAAGGTGGATATGCAAAAGACCCTTTTATTTCCAAGAACTGGTAATGAACAATTATAAATTTAAAAAGAAATGTCATGTATAATACCACCAAAAGCCAGTGAAATATTTAGAGATGAATCAAATAGACTCTTTGGAAGGCTTGTGCTCAAAACGATCACACATTGTTGAGAGAAACTAAAGACCTAAATAAATGACAAGCTACACTGGGCTTAGAAGACTCAGTGCTATGAAGATGTCAATTCTTTCCAAATTGATCTATAAATTCGCCATAATCCCCAAATACCCAAATCCAAGAAGCTGTTGTATTAAAGCAGAAAAGTCAATGGTAGGGTATATAAGAAAAAGCAAAGTCATAAGAATAATTTGAAACAAAAAGTTGAAGATATACAGTATTTGGCTTCCTGATTTGCTTTAAACCTCAACAATCAAGACTATATGAGCTGACAAAGGGGCAGAGACATGGATCAATGAAACAGAACAGAAAATAGACCCACACTTACGCAGTCCATTGATTTTCAATACATTTTGGATTCAATAGAGAAAGGACAGCCACTTCAACAATAGCAATGAAGCAAGTGGACATTGGCACAGTGCCTTGTACCATGCCAAAAAAAAATAATAAATTGAAATAGACTACCCATCTACTTCTAAGTTCCAAGTCTCATAAATGTTTTTAAGGAAATACGTGAGAAAATCTTTATTTGGGGGTGGATATCACAGAAAGCATAAGATGGAAAAGAAACAACCTGACAAATTGGAATACACAAAATTTAAATGTTCTGTTCCTCAAAAAGACACTGTTAAGAAACATGAAAACAGAAAGCAGCGATTAAGATACTTTTTGCAAAACCCGATAGCCAGAATTTTATAACTCAATGAGAGAAACAGCCCACTTGAAAAGGATTTAAACCGACATTTCATCAAAGAAGATATATGAGCAGCCAATGAGCCCATGAAAGATGTCCAAATTCATCAGTAAGCTTGGACCTGTAAATTAAAATCCCTAATGAGGGATGGAGCAATGGCCTGGTGCTTAAGAGCAGCTGTGGAAGACCAGGGTGTGGTTCTGAGCTTCCACATCACTGCAGCTAACAACCTCCTGTATCTCCAGTTCTGGCCTCCAGGGGCGCTGCCTATAATTAGTGCTCATGCATACATGCAAGCAAACACTCATACACATAAAATAATAAAAAAAAAATAACCTCAGGAAAAGGTGAAGGGAGGAGCCGTAGAATTTGGAAAGCAGAAGGTAAACATAGCTGGATGGAAGGAATAAGTCCTAGTGTCCCTCAGCATAGTGGAGTGACTATAGTTGATATCCTGTTAAACATTTTATGAAAGACTAGATGAGAGGAGCTTGAAGTGTCTAAACACAGAATGATACCGAGATAGAAATAAGTACCCTCATTTCATGTATATGCATTAATACATACTGTGATGAGTAAGGTTAACTGCCAGATCTGTCGAGAGGTAGAGCCCTGTAAAATGGGCCTCTGAGCACATCTGGGAGGACTTCTCTTGAGTATGTTGACTGAAGTGTTGAAATCCTCCACTATGGGTGGCATCATTCCCTGGCTGCAATTCTGACCTGCATAAAGCGTGAAGAGGAGCTGAGCAGCAGTCTGCTTCCATAACGTTCTTCCTTGGACTATAGACACCTTTCATGCAGTCCTACTGAAGAGGAAACCACTAACAACAAACACAGCACATGTGATGAAATAGTCCTCCATGACTAAGAGTTAGCATCATGGAGAGCAGATTAAGTTCTAAGCCATTCAAGACAATTAATTCTTTGTAGAGTCTTTGGTTGCTACCTATATTAACGGCATAAAGGGATCCTTCTAAGAAGAAGAATGGGAGAGAAGACTGTAATTCTGGTAAACAGTCAAATCTCAGATTTAAAGCCTTAGTGGAGGATCTGTAGCCTGGGACAAGGACTAAGAAGCTCACATTTTCTGCCTCATTTTCAAATTGTTGCTTTTAATTTTTCACTAGAATAAGAGTGAGCCAGGCCAGGTGAGGGGTGAGTCAATGCGCTGACCCAGTCTCTATTGCTAAAGAAACTCTGAAGAAACCATGCCTGGAATATTTGGCAAGCATGTTTGCTGCAATCTTATCCAATCTCCCTTGTTGCAATACAATATGGCTGTCTTTAACATTTGTGCTAGACAACTGTACACTGGAGTTTACCAAAGCAAACAAGCAAAATGACAAAAAAAAAACTGCATACACACACACAAAAAATCTGTTTACAGTTTTATGTTGGGGCACATGTGGTCTATGGATTTTGATTTGGACACAGTTGGAGAGCTTTTCTGAAACTCCTTGCAAAGAGATGTCACCTCTCGTTAGAATGGAGAAAGAATATGGAATTTATCCTCTCAGCTCCCCCTTGTCCCATATTGCTCATATTTCTCTGCAGGGACAACAGCAAATGTGGCACTTCCCACCCTCTGGGGTCACTTGGGAGGCTGAACCTCATGTCCAAAGGTTGGAGAAGGCATGACCTGTGGGATCTGAAAGCTGTGCAGCCTGGGTCTCTGGACAGTCAGTGAGGCCGGTGAGCTAGGAGACAGCACACATGCTCACCCAGACCAGGTCTTCCCAAGGAGAAGGAGGGGTGTGGAGAAGAGCAGCAGTGTGAAGAGGCACACCACACACACTGAGTGATGCAGAGTGGAAAAATAGAGATGTTACAATTAAGGAAGACCCTAGTGGTGGATTAATCAGACCCATATGAAGACATGTTTGAGAATTGGAAAAGACATCATTACAAGGTATTTCTCGGTACTTCATTTTGGGGAAGGCAATGGAGGAGTGAAGCATGAGAGAGCTAAATTGTAAAATTTATACCCGGAGGATGTTCAGAAGTGAGAGGGGTTGAGTAGTGAGTATATTGAGAAATGAGAGTCAGTTTTGAGGTGGTGTGTGTGTGTGTTTACACATGTGCACGTGTGTGCATGTTTGTATGCATGTGTTGTCATGTGTGAATACCAAAGGTCAACCTTGTATGTCATCCTCAAATGCTCTATCTCGCTTTTTGAGATAGGATCTGTCAGTTTTGCCCAGAAGTCTCCAGTTCAGTCAGACTGGTTGGCATCTCAGCCTCCCAAGCACTGGGATTACAAACATAAGCACGCACTAAGGTGTCCATCTTTTTACATGGGTTCTGGAGATAAAACCTGGGCCCTCACTCTTGGAAGAAAAGTGCTTTACTGACAGCTGTCTCACAGCCCTTGATACAGGAATATTGTAATTAATATTAAAAGGAATATTGTAATTAATGCAGATTTGCTTTTTAGCATTTTATTTATCAGTTATAAGTTGAATTTTTCCTTAAACCTCTAAGTATATCTTATAAATTCTACTTACTATTTTAGTCCTGGTACAGTGTATATGAAATAACTCTCTTCAGGAAAACTTTAATACAAATTAGATTAGTGTCTTAAGGGAATTTGATATTCATTAATGCTAAGTAAATTGGATGGATTGGAGTAATGTCATTTAGATGCTTTAAAAACATTTGTAAATTGGATAGATTTTATTTTTCTTTACAAAGTTGGAGTATCTAAATGCAATAAGCTTGCAACCCAAGAAACTTGTCTTTCTTGCGTGATCTCACAACTTTGCAATACAAGTTCTCTTAACCATTTTAGCTCTGATTATAAACTAAGTGGCTTCCTCTTATACCATTTAACATCAAATCAAGCCAACATTTAATTTAGAATCATAGGCCAATTTGTCATTTGCTTGAACATGCCAAATTCAATTATATTTTGCAAGCATTTAAAATATCCAACTTGTAGAGATTACCCTGAATGAAAACAAGCTAATGAATGGCAACAGTTTGATACATTTTATATCTCCCATCATTATGGCCTTCAGAAATGCTTAACCCACTGAGACTTACAGTGGTTTTAACTTTCTGAGATGACCCAGTTGTCACCCAGTGCAAGGTTCAGTTCCTAGGTGGTGCTGCCCTTGGGGACTGTCTTAGTTTGCTTTCTATTGCTGTGAGAACACTACAACCAAAAGCAACTTGAGGAAGAAAGGGTTTATTTCACCTTAGAGCTTACAGTCCATCACTGAGGGAAGTCAGAGCAAGAACTCAAGGCAGTAACTTGGAGGCAGGAGCTGTAGCAGAAGCCACAGAGGAGCTCCTCTTACTGGCTTGCTCCTCGTCGCTTGTTAAGTTTGCTTTCTTATACGACCCAAGACTAGAGATCTAGGGGATTGCACCACCCACGTTGGGCACAGCCTATCAAGGCTGTGGACTATGGTTCTCTGAGGTTTCCACTTTCCAGATGACCCAAGTTTCTTTTAAGTTGGTCCAAACTAATCAGCTCAGAGACAGAGCCATTTGGTAGAAGGACCTCAGGCTCGGAAACCACCCATGTCTACCTTGGGGGAGAGGCTATAAGGAAATGCCCTCACAGACCTAACTAGATGCTCCTAGGTATCTTAGTTGATTCCAGATCCAATCCATCACAGACTCCCAAAGTCTACACCCTTCGGATAAGTGCCATCCCTCACTAGGAATATATGCCCACACATAGCTCTGTGTGAGCTCCTTCCATGTTGACTATTTGGGTGACTAAACTCTACAATCCCTGCTAGCTTTCCAGGGCTTGTCTACTCATGCCACAACCTGTTTGAATACATTCCCCTAATGATAGTGGCCGAATGTGCTCTTTTGGCTTTTATTTGGTTAGCTTTAGGCGTTCAACATCCCTGAATGGCAGAAATAAAACTAGGTATATTTAGACAAACCAATACACAGAGGAAAAAACAGAGACAGTATTAATCAGGAAAGTGTTAGATTGTCAAAATAAATGGCAAATGTGTAGAATATATAGAAGACCTTGAATGAAAAGACTTAGTTATGTTATTCATGTGTATGTGTGTATGTATTGCATGCATCATATGTGTGCAATACTCTAGGAGACCAGAAAAGGGCATTGGTTTGCCTTGAGTTGGAATTATAGGTAGTTGTGAGCTTCCTGATTTGGGTTCTGGGAACTGAACTTTTCCCTGTGCTGTTGACAGCTAAGCTATCTCTCCAGCCATACAGTTGTCGTTAGTTGAGGGAGGGTCTTACTATAGAGCCCCAACTTTCTCTTAGAACCAGGCTGTCCTCAAATTACAGAGATCCTTCTTGCCTCTACCTTCAGAGTAGTGGCATTAATTTTGTGGTCCACCATGTCTGTCATATAAAAGACCTTATATTATTATCTAAATAAACCTCTAAAAGAAAAGGAATTGGAGGGGATTCGAAAAGTGCACCAACTAAATCTAAACAACCATTGATCATTGTAAAATAAGACAGACATGGCTAGAGAGATGGCTCAGTAGTTAACAACACTTGCTGCCCTTGCAGAGAACCATAGTCCACATCACCCACATCTGGTGGCTGACAATAACCCATCACTGTACTCCATGGGATCTAACACCTTCTTCTGAGCTTCATTGGTAGGTACGCACACACCCACGGTCCTACCGTCCCTCACGCTGCTACAATACTTTGAAAAAAAAGATAAACTAAGTAAAATCTTGCAACTACAACTAAAGGAGTGGAAATAGAGTGTACGCTGATGAGTATATAAAGGATGCACGTTTGAACGACAGTGTCTAGGTTTCAGTGATGAGCAGGCGATTATGAATACTGATGGTAGCAGGCACGGTTGACACTCGCAGCTATGGTAGGCAGCTGTCACGGCATGGACAGCCTCCCTTAGACACACGTCTCTTCTACGCCCCCCAGCTTTCCCTCCTGTTCCGTGCAACCTTGAACATGTGCAGCCTGGAAAATTAGAGGTGTTAGCATCCCTGGGTAGCGTTCAACCATTAAGGGAGTCAGGAGCTGAATACTTCATAGCCCATAGCCCCTGGTGGGAGTGGTGTCCTACACAACCTTCTTGCTTCCTCAAAGAGTGTACCCCAGGTGGCCTTAACAGGACCCCTTCTCCACAGGCACCCTTATGGCTTTCATCTCTCCTTGACCTTCCACTTTCCATGACCTTCCACTTTCCCACGGCCTTATCATAGACACAGTGTCTTGATGTCCCTTCATCAAGGAGCATCACCCTCTTGTTTTAAGGATGCCACCCTGAAGTCTGCAAATGAGACACTAATTAGCTTTAAATTTTTAATATAGGCACGCATGTTTACCATTGAAGAGCCATTACGACAGTGACACAGATAGCACGTGTAGCTTCCAATCACATATAGAATGAAAACAGGTTTTTTTAAAAAAAAAACTTAAATTAATAAATATGAGAAAAGAGTGGGAAAGAGAAAGTAAACATATGGGGAAAACAAATGTTATATCTCACAGACTCTAAGATGACATCCATTGTAGAAAATGCCTGATATTTTTAATGCAGCCAATAAAGAAAAATCTGGTAATTACACGCATTATGGGAAGCATTCTAATTTAAAGAGATATGAAAATCTGTGTCTTATGATTGATGAAATTTAGTGGCACGAAGAAAGATTGTAGAAATAAATATAAATATTCAATAATCATAACTAATAACACCAGGGAGCTAAATAATTGAAGAGCTCAGATTGCCTAACTGGCGTATGCTTAGAAGATTGACTGCGTGCGGTTCTGAAGTGGTTACTTCAAACACGGGTGGCAGGAAGGTCACACAGAAACAAAAGAAAATAAGGCGAAAGTAAACAAACAAGAACTAAAGCAAGGCACTGTTGCTCTCTCAAAGTGAGAGAGACGATCTCTACAGATGCCTTTTGCCTAAGAAGAGAAACTCCTTACTGGTAAAATTTCAATTCATGAGAAGGCTAAAACCATAAATCTAATACTACATAAGTAAAAATGGCCTCAAAAAAAAAATACAAAGGAAAGGCAGATATGACGCTGCACACACCTTTAGTCCCAGACACTGTTTGAAACCTTTAAAAGTAAAGAAGAAGGAATTGGAGGGAAATTGAAAAATGTACCAATTAAATCTAAACAACCATTGATCATTTAAAAATAAAACAGACATGCCTGGAGAGATGGCTCAGTAGTTAATAACACTTGCTGCCTTTGCAGAGAACCAGAGACCACATCACTCCCCACTAGGGAGGCAGAGGCAGGCAGAGCTCTGTGAGTTCGAGGCCAGCCTGGTCTACAGGGTGAGTCCCAGGACATCTAGGGTTACATAAAGAAACCCTGTCTCAAACAACAACAAAAAGATACTTGAGGGGAGAAAAGAGTTAAATCCAAGAAAATCTCAACTTAGGACATATGAGTTTTTTTAAATCTTAATTAAATAGATTAGGTAAATAAAAAAAATCTGTATTTCTGGAAATCATTATAATAGCTATAGTACAGTGAACACATATTGAACTTTCTACTCCCAAATTTAAAATACTGGCTTCCCTTAGCCACATGCAACACTTGTAGAAATTAGGCATATGTTAAACCAGGGAATAGAATCCATAAATGCTATTTCAAAAGGAGAAGTCAATACTATACAGATTATCTGACTGCAGACCAATTAAGTTAGGAAGCATAGCCAAAAGAGAACATAAGCACATTTGGACGATTTAAAAACAACATCCCTAAGTAGCTTTTTTTAGGAGGGGGGGGTATGTGTCAACGACAATATTGTAAGGAACATTAGGTAACATTCCACGTGAGCGAAACCGACAGGGCAAACTCGACAGGTGCAGGGGAAGATATTTATAACTTGTGTTCTCAAGCCTGAACATTTTTGTTTATTTCCAATTACCTTTAGGGTTTTGCTATCAGCACAAGAGGAAAATACACCCTCTGATCCCAGGGCTCCTGGGACAGTCAAAGTAACTACACCAGTGCATCAGAAGCACACACCCTGTCAAAAACAAACTAAGAGAAGCAGATACCAGTCCCAGTCACTGACATCAGTGGAAAGACGTCATGGCACTCATCTTCTGCCCACATGACATCACTACCGAGAGCACCTGTCTGGAACATCTCTACCCAGGTTTAGAGGGATGTCAATCGTTTCTCTAAGAACAATGGATGGTGTTTTCTTTCACTTTCTTTAAATAAGGCATTATTAAAGGTGGAGTCTCTAAGGGCCTTTTAAGCCCACGCAAAACAAATACACAGCATCAACAGCATGGGATAACACTAAAAACAGCCCGCTCCACCTCCCTTTCCAAGAGCTCTAAGCTTTCAGACTTCCTCCTTGTTAAAGCCTGTGTATGTGTGGTGTGTGTATTTCTGTTCTCATGTGTGAGGGTCCAGCTGTGTGTGCAGGTGCACATGAACATGGAGGTCTGAAGCTTTGGGTCTCTTCCAGCTTTTCTGGGGGTATCTCCTGTCTATGTCTGGTGAGTGATGGGATTACAGGAGGCCCATATCTCCCCAGATTTTACATGGCTTCTGGGTATGTTGACTCTGTTCTTCACAGTTGCATGGCAAATGCTTTATCCTCAGAGCTATCTCCCAGCCTTCTGCTGGCTAACAATGTGTCATATTCAATAAAAAAGAATATCCCTGTCTACTCAAGTTAGACACACTTGGAATAATCATGATGTATACTTCTCTCGCCTCCCTTTTTCCTTCAGTCTTGTGTGTTTATTCTTTTCACTCAGCCGAGGCTCCTGACACTTCAGTTTGATGAATATACTAAAATGACTTTGGTGTGTTTCAGAAGATCACGATTCTCAAAAAGAAATCTGGTGTAATTGGATTCCCCCTCCCCCCATAGGATCCTGATTTCTTGGCTTTTATTCATGGTACGGTTGACACCCGGTCCTACCCCTTCTCTACTTTATAAGTGCAGTGGACTCAGAGACCAGAAGAGGGAGGCAGATCCCCTGGCTGCAGTTACAATCAGGGTCATGAGTTATCTAAAGTAGGTGCTGGGAATTGAACGCTGGTCCTCTACAAGAGCAGTATATGCTCTTAAGCAGTGAGTCATCTCTACACCATTTAATTACCAAAAGTGCATCGCTGCTCTGTCCTAGGCATTGAATCCCATAGGATTTCATTCATGATGTTTTCACATCCTTCGCTGGTTCTGGGCTGTGGCCAATCCTCCTGCTTTCTTGTGGCTCTGCCCTTATCCTTTTTAGATTTCTTTTTTTCCCCCTACTATCCAGGGTTGCTGGTTACAAGCTTTGAGAATCCTTGCACATGAGTGCATTCCCATGACTGGGTTGGGACTGCATCCCTTGAATCGCCACTTGCAGGAGTGCAATTGAACTTTGGCTTCTGCGGTGCTTCTGTGAGTTCATGCCAAGGCTTGACAGGGAAATTGGGATTCCACACAGGCCTTAGACTACCCTGTAAACTTCTCGTAAGTGTGCTGAAAGTGCCTGTCTGGCTGGTCTACCTTGCCTCCGTCCTTCACAGGGACTCAGATGGTCACTACTCCCACCCCCGGACACGTGCCCAGTCTCTCTGTGTTCCAGTGTCCTGCATTTGCACTAATATGCTTCTCCTACATACAATCCCACTTAGAACAGTTCACACAAGCTCTAGGCTCACACAGTATCCTGACGTTTGTTTTCCCCCCATGAGCTGATATTTTGCACATAGACGTCTACCTCCACACTTTGCTCAGGTTTCTGAGGGCTCTCTCCCCTGCCATTTAGCTTTGGGGATTGCTGACGAGGTCTTCTGTCCTTTTGATTTTTGGTCCTCTGTGGAAAAAGAACACATTTTTCATCTCTGAAAGCTTTTGAAATCTTTCCTTTATCCCAGAGATATAGAAATGTCACCAGCATGTATCCAAGTGTGTGTGTCACTTTAGAAATTCTCTCTGCTTAATATTTTATGGATTCTTTAAGCCTAAAGGCTGGGATTCTTTGCTATTATTGCTTGATGACTTTTTTTTTCCCTCTTGAACCACCCTGTCTGTCCATTCTGTTCCTCTGAGATTTTTAAAAAGAAACCATCTGGCCCTATTTTGAACTCCTGAGAACTATATGTTTGAAAGAGGGTTTAGTGACTTCATTGTGGTCCTGATGGTTGGAACAAGAGACCTTCAGAGCAGCCTGGAAAAACTGGGCAAGATTCCTGGGGTGGAGAGGAGAGGCTGGAGAGGAAGGATTCCACACCAGGTTTGTGTGGCTCTGCAGTCTGGCAAGGTGAGCTGTGTGCTTAGATAGCCTGCTGTGTTACAGAGAGTTTGGTGCAGTACAAATTGCCTCTATTTTCTAAATGTACATGCTCAAAATATGTAATTGCCCACTAAAGGGAATGATTGTGTGTGAAAGCCATATGGGCATTCCTTCTAGAATCTGGCTAGCCTGAAGTGTGGAGAAGGACAAGTCGCCTGTTAGGGCACAGAGCACGAAGGACCAGCTAAAGGAGGGCCCCAAATATTCCATCTTGATAATTTTTCCCAGGAGTGGGTGGAGAAGAAAGGCCCAAATCCCCAGAAAATCAGGATGGAGTCTTCAATCAACAGGAAAGTATGATCATAATCTTTGGGATTTATTCTTACAATAGCAACTGTTAAAACGCTGGTTCAACAATGTACATAAAACAAGAACCTGTCCCTACTTGACTTCACTCATTATCCTGGAAGAGAAGCCATCGAATCATTCAATTTAAACAACTTCAGTTTTGTGTTGCCTGAAAGTGAGTAGGGAGTCACATTAAGAGACCATCTAACAGGGCTGGAGAGATCAGCAGTTAAAATTGTTCTCTGCTTTTGCAGAGGACTCCAGTTTGATTCCCACCATCCGTGTCACGTGACTCAACTGCGTGCAACTCTAGCTCCAAGGGACCCGGTGCATTGTCGGGATTCCACAGGCTCCTGTACTTACATGAGCATACCTGCATGTAGGAGAGAGAGAGAGAGAGAGAGAGAGAGAGAGAGAGAGAGAGAGATCACCACATTAACTAACTGTGGACACTTTCCATTTGTTTTAATAGAAAGTTGACAATACTCTTCTTGCTATCTTCTGCTCATTCCCTGCTCCCACTGTCCCTCCTACATTGGGTTCTAGGGTGAACAGAACCATAAGTAGATGGCAGTTCAAGTGTGTCCTTAAATAAGCCTGTCTGGGATAGTGCCTGGAACCTATATCCAAAGCTTCACCACTGTCTTCCTTTTCTACTCTGGACAAGAAACAGGCCAGTAATGGTGGGCTCTCTAGTTTTCCTACCTGGTTTATGGCCTGGTCAAACTTAACACTGAAGTATTGAGGGAGAAAAGAATTACATCTGGCTTTGTTGGATGGTGCCCAGCCAGCCTAGCAGAGACATTGTTCTTCTGACCCACTGTTGAAGAAAGGGGTGAACAGCAATTCACTCCTGAACAGGTTCAGAGATGAATGAGTAGAATTGGGAGTGGGGGTGAGCTTCTTCATGAGCTAGCTTTCCAGCCCTTGAGTGCAGAGCAGAAATGGTCCTCCCGGGCTGGTGAGATGGCTCAGCGGGTAAGAGCACCCGACTGCTCTTCCAAAGGTCCTGAGTTCAAATCCCAGCAACCACATGGTGGCTCACAACCATCTATAATGAGATCTGATTCCCTCTTCTGGAGTGTCTGAAGACAGCTACAGTGTACTTACATATAATAAATAATAAATAAATCTAAAAAAAAAAGAAAAGAAATGGTCCTCCCATGTCCCCATAGTATGCAAGCATTGAACCACAGCTTCACCATTTGAGATATGCTAACTGCCAGTGGTAAGGAATGGCAACCTTTGAATATCTGACACCCTGACAATGACATAAGCAGTCCAGACGTTGAAGGACATGTAGTGATGGTGGTTCTCTCAGGTGTGGCTAACAGCCCTTGTACATCACAGGGATTTTGCTGGCTCATCAAACAGGGGAGGGGAGGCCCTGTGATCTTCCTGAAGAATTACAAAGCACATATCATCTCAAATAAATTACAAACATGGTTTACAAAATCAACAGCAGACACCTAGTCTGGGCTGGAGTTGTCAGCTAGCATGAGTGACAGTTCCCTTGAATCAGCAGGCAAGAACACAAGGTTGCTGAAGGGCATTAAAAATAAACAGTAGGACATCCAGAAAAAAAATGCCACTTTGGGGGACAATATGTTTGCCTTACCTTTATCTCAAGTGGATGAATGGAGGCCAGGAGTCACAGGCGGTATCTGTTGTGTTTGATGAAGAATAAGGAGCCCCATTTCCATATAGATAACAGTATTCACGCACACAGCAGCACAAAGATCAGGCACAAAGAGCCTGGGTATAAAAGAGCCTCACCAAGTTAGGCAGAGAGGATAGGATGTCCTGGAGCCTCCTGGTTGAGCAGGTATAGAAGCTGGGGGTGACTTCCAAATATTCCCGCTAGGTGGCAGTGTTGATTAGTCCACAAGTGAGGGAAGCCTTCCAGGAATTCTCTTGGAGCTGAGTGTTAAGACTCTCTCCAGTGAGAGCCCTGGGCTGAGGTTTGCCAATGGCAAGCCTTGCTCCCTTCATTTCTGCTTCACCCCTTTAAAGACAATAGGGGCAGCAGAGAATCTGTTTCCAGAACCTTTGAAGCCATTCATAGTAGCTAAATCTCTTCCATCTGCCACACAAAACCAAGAGAAACCAGCCTAAAGCAGATGAATTGTTCTGAATGTTAATTGATAAGGAGGCTGGGGGGTCTAGAATAGTAGTCAAGTTGGCTCCCCACAGCATAGGAGATTGGGTTCAAACACATAAGGGTAGCTCATGCTGCAGAATTACCCAACTACCCCCTTGGCAAATTAAGCTCCTTAAATTCTGCCATGACATGGCTTTTTTCCCTGAACTAGGCATGGCGTCTTCTCGTGACCCATTTAGGGAGATTTGATTACTATTGACTTTCTGCCATTGCTTTACCTAATCCAAATAGTCAGGGATTTAGGTCTAAGGTGGTATGATGGCCAGGAACCCAGAACTGCACCCACATTCTTTCTAATCCCCCTACCAAAAGCAGTTGGGACTCTCTTGCTTGTGACAGAAATCCAATTAAGTATATCCTAGACAGAAAGGCAGTGCTACTGCCACAGGATGGTTGCTGGTACAGCTGGGGGCTTTGGATAAGCGGCGATCACAGGTTATTTCTGGAACATTCTTGCAGACATTCTCTATTGCTTTGAGTGTAGAGCCCTCTGTCTCTATCGGGAGACTGTGTTTCTCTGATGTTGACCTTGGAAACTTCCGAAATGGATAGAATAAGACACCGAGGCTAAGTTCACCATCACCAAATACCGAATCTCTATTTTATTTCTCGATTAAAGTCACCTTTTCTGGTGTAAAAGCGCCTGGTTCTCTAGCATAGCCGAACACAGCCACTGGTCACAGAGGAAACGACACACGTGGAAAATATGAGAATCTCTTCTCCATAAACAGGTTCCAATGGCATCCTTAAGTTTTACTATCTTCTCTTTCTCTGTTGATAGTGAGAAACACAGACATCTCCCGTCTCTTGGGAGATATAAATTCCCAGTGAAGTTGAAAGCCAGGCGTAACTATGGTGAGAATTCTGAGATTTTGGTTCCTTTTAAAAACACAGTAGTATTCTAAGAAAGTGTTTTTGTTTTAATCCCAGGTGTGGGGATATGGGACTGCTTCAGATTGTCCATAGCAGCTGACTATGGCTTGTTGCAGGTAGCTTTTGCTACCGTGCCTAAGCTCTGGGAATAGGCCAGGCTACCAGACTTTACCCAGATTCCTTTGAATTCACAGATAAAAAACCATAGATACATACATTGTTCAAGTTCAACCTTTTTGGCTGGGTGCTACTTATCTCCTGCCTGGAGAAGCATGCCCTTATCAATACTCCTTTTTTTTTTTTTTTTTTTTTTTTTTTTTTTTTTTTTTTTTTTTTGAGACAGGGTTTCTCTGTATAGCCCTGGCTGTCCTGGAACTCACTTTGTAGATCAGGCTGGCCTCGAACTCAGAAATCCGCCTGCCTCTGCCTCCAGAGTGCCGGGATTAAAGGCGTGCACCACCACACCCGGCCCTTATCATCAATACTCTTAGCTCTGCACCTCTTCACCTGACCTCAACTTTAGTTGCTCGGTTACATCTAGTCCCAGCTAAACACTCCCAACTGCCTGCCTGTAGGAGTGGTCTGTGGCTACTCTGTCTGAGGTCTCTCATGACTGGTCACCTTTTCACCCTCAGAAGCATGGCAAATTTTCTCTTTCTTCTCTCCTTGTGTCTGTCTGCTTGCCTTTAGGGAACCTGGAAGTCCTGCCTATTCCTTCTGTCTAGCAATTGGCCAATGGCTTCTTTACTGACAGATCAAGAACCAATTGGAGAACAGGACCTTAACATCAGAACTACCCCTACAATGATTTGCCTTGTGCTCTGATTGGGGCGTCATTTTGCCAGCTGCAGATAGTTTCTGGGATCATGTGATGCTTGGAATTCTGGGGACTTTTCAGAGGGTGGATGGGTTGTTGTTGGTTGTGGTTTGCTAAGTAGTCATGGGCAAAGAAGAAACAAGAAGAAGAAATTAGATATCCTGAGAGCAAAGATCAGGCTTCACTCAAAGAACCTGATACCCTTAATCAGCAGGAAGTGGTCTAAGCATAGCATTGCCTCCTTTCTGAGCCCTGACTTTATTCAGAAATCTCTTTTCTCTCCTCTCTATCTCTTTTTCTTCTCCTTTATCTAGCGTTAGGGGGTTGAAAGAGTGGAAGTAAGGGGGTGGGAAAAGGTGGAAGATAAAAGAACCCACCAAATAGCCAAAGATATGCCACAAATAAGTGTGATTTTCTTACTCATCCTTAATACTGCCTGGTTAGAGTCTCACTATGATGAGTCAGCTTGTTCCCTGACATCCGTAACCTTTGCTGTACAGAGGGATGGCGCTTGAGTACTGTATCACTAATATTATCCAGTTGGCTTGCTTGTCGTTGGCTTAGCCAATAAGAGCTGAAAGCAGCTGAAGACACTAAGGCAGATGAAGTGGTGAGCAGGGAAATTAAGGTACACAGAAAGAAGAAAAGAAATCTGGGCTTCTGTTTCATTGGAATACCAGTGATGGCCATTGATACAGCTGTCAATTGTATGTTCCGGGTGCACTGAAGACTATATTTCTGAGTCCTTTGTAGTTGTTCAGGATCATAGAACCAACTCAACCAATGTGTTATAAGTGTAGAAGGAAAGGATGAGCTTCTATTTTAGAGCTGAGCACTTCATTCTGGTAGAGACTTTTCCAGGATGTTCTTTCCAGAAATATTACTTGTCCAGTTCAAAGTAGCAACTGTTCCCCAGAGTGAGTGTAATGAGATTGTGCTCGTCAGCTTGATAGGGACATGAAACCTGAGCATGAAATAAACCACTGGGCCACCAAGATTCGGAGGTGAGGTTGGCATTGGTGTGACCGAAAACATTTCTAATACAGTAGAAGGTCAGTGAAATCACTGAATTGTCCATTTTGCTTCTCCCTAAGCCTTCCTGAAGCTCCATGAGGACTATAGTCCCTGCCCGCAGTGCTGCACAATAGATCTTTAGGCTTCACGCCATGTTCTGGATATACACACTTGCACAAACACATACAGTTCTGAACATTCATGATGTTCTAGAGTCTGGTGGCTGCTTGACTGCAGTCTTTGGGCTTCCCGGGTCCTAAACGATTTCACTTTCCAGCACCAGCACCTCAGCTTGATTCTGTTCTGGAAGAACTATGGCTTCTGCTGGGGAAGCAAAAGACTCCAGGGTGGCTGCTGAGAAAGATGATGATGATGATGATGATGATGATGATGATGACGACGACGACGACGACGACGACTATTTTGATGAAGGAGTTGTGTCAGCCAAAAGCCATTCCAACTACCAGATCAAAAACTGAAGTTTTGAATTGCACCTCGCACACTGACCTGGATGACAGTCCTGCCCTCTCCATACCCAATGGGGTTATCTCACAAGAACTCATAGGTGAAGCCTCTTTCACAATCTAACCTTCAAGAGTGACTGTCTCCTGACTTTAAGAAAGATGATGCTATGTAAGCCGAGGAAAGATCCAAAGTCATTTCATTTTAAAGTCTTAGAGTGGCTCCACACAGCGACCTCAACCTTTAAATGTAGTGCTTGACTCCTCAGAATCTCTGAATGTACTTACTTGATCTGCCATGATTATAGTCTGATAGTAGACGCTCGTTCCAGGAGACTCTGGCATGTCAGCCATCCCTTCAGATCAGGGTTCCTTGGAAAAGTAGAAGGCACAGGAGACAAATGCAAATCCATACTTCTCCTCTCAGTACTTGCTCTAGGCAAAAATTATATAGGTGGTCAAGGGGTGTGTGGCTGCCATCTTCTAAGATGGCTCCCAGTGATGCCAACCTAGTGGTCATGATATTCTTATATAGTCTCCTCCCTTTTTGAACTATTGCGCTCTCTCTCTCTCTCTCTCTCTCTCTCCATATATAAACATAAACACGTGTGTATATGTATACACACATACATATATATAGTGAATGTATATATACATATATATGTGTGTGTGTATATATATATATATATATATATGTGTGTATATATATATATATATATATATATATATATATATATATATATATACATAAAATCTGTGTGTGTGTGTGTGTGTGTGTGTGTGTGTGTGTGTGTGTGTGCATGTGTGTGGTGACCAATAGTTCAAGGCAAAAGTAACCAACTGCCACTTTTTATGCAAAGTATTTTATTTATGTGAACATGTGTGGTCTACACCTGTAAAAACAGGTGTTGAACCCTCTGCATCTGGAGTTAGAGGCAGTTGTGAGCCACCCAGTGTTCACAATGGATACTGGCACCTTAATTCAAACCCTCTGCAAGAGCAGTAAATGCTCCTAACAGTTGAGTCATCTCTAAGCCCCATTTACGAAATTATGTTTTAAAAGATATGTGCTACCCCATCTTGATTACTTTGGGGAAAAGGTAATTGCTATGTATTGTCAACCATCAGGGAGTGTTGTGGCAAGTTCCATAAGAGAATAAGCCGAGCCTACACTCTTTCCACAGCCTGGGAGGAGCCAAAGTCTGCTGACAACCGTGTGAATACCTTGATGATGACCCGCTTGCTTCGAATGTTTGGCAGTTCAACTGTAACCTCCTGAGCCAAAACCACCAAATGAAACACTCCCCAATTCCATACGCAGAAACTATGTGCCTGGATAATCCGTCAAAAGAAACCATGTGAAATAATGCCTCTCATCTTAATCTGCTTAATCTGCTTAATTTTTCTCATAATGACTGCTATGGCTTGAATATGGCTTGTCTTATCCAAGATTCATGTTGAAATCTAATCCCCATTATGAGCTATTAGGAGGTGGAACCTTAAGAGGTGATGAGTTCCTAGCCTTCCTGCATGGATTAATCCATTCACACCATCGGCGGATTAATGGGTCATCTGGAGAGTAGACCAGTTTGACTGGGTCCCTGGTACACACTGTATATTTTGATGAATGACAGCTTTGTGACCTTAGGACTGTGTCAGACACAGCCCTTTGAGCCACAGCTGTGAGCTAAAGCAAGTCTCTTTTCTTTATACTTACCCTACGTGTGGTATTGTGTCATTGGTAACCGAAAATATACTTAGACAAGGCAATTATGTAAAACCAACACCTCTGTGACTCCTGGGACCTTCCCAAATTCCTGGTGGTTCAAATCGCCTTCGAGCATAATGCAGTATCTAGCTCAGACATGTACAATTCAGCACTGGGAACCACAGCCCCCATCCCTAGTCAAAATGCCCTACATATATCATCTTTGTTTGGCAGGAAAGGGTAGACAAACATGTCTGTGATCAGAAGAAGGGAGGCAAGATTTTAATTTTCACTTAAAAATTTCATGAGGAGACTGGAGAGAGATGATTCAGTGGTTAAGACTGTGTTCTAGTCTGGCAGAAAACCTGAGTTCCGTTCCCAGTACCCGTGTTGGGCTGCTTATAATTCATAACTGCTTATGACTCCATTCTCCAGGGATGTCGCACCCTCTTCTGGCCTTTGTGGGTACTAGACTCATTTGTACAAGTCCCCCATTCACATGCAATGAAAATATAAGAATCTGTAAAAAATAATTGTCACTTTTATTTGCTTGTTTATATATGTGTGTGTGATTGACTATATCCTGGGGGTTAGAAGGGGGGCGTACATAGGAGGGAGAGCCTGGACAATTCTTAACTCTCAGCAGGAATAGATGGAGGGCATAGCTGTAAGCCTTTTCCAGCCACAGGGAATGCTGTGTGTTGACCTGACAGATAAGTTCTCTCACTGGCCAAGTAATGGGGCCAGAAACAAGGGATGTTTCTAGAACGGATGCTCATCCATAAGAACTGGACACTTGTAAGAAGTGCTGTGCTCTGCAGGCTTAGGGACGGCTGTACACAGAGCGCCCCTTCAGGGTTCCCTCTGCATGGGGACAAACCTGTGGCATGGAAAATAATAACAACTCTATTGTATTCAATATTTCAATATTTAGAATTTCACTGGAATATTTACGGCAGAAAGGAAAACAATGAGATTGTATAACAGGGAAAGCCAATGAATCTTGGATCCTAAGGGTGGAGGGATGGAGATGAATAAACCAAGCCAGGCATCCTTATGTTTCACGGTGCTTGAATCATCTTTAAAATTTATAATCCCTATGGGATGCCTATAAGCTTCCTCTTTTAATTAAAGGATTTTTAATTGTGTATATTTGTGTGTAGCTATGCGTCCATGGGTGTAATTTCCCACAGAAGCCAGAAGAGGGCATCTCATCCACTGTAGTTATAGTAGTTACAGGCAGTTGCCAGCCACCCAATGTGGGTGCTGGGAACCAAATGTGGGTCCTCTGCAAGAGTAGGACACACTGCTAACGGCTGAGCCATTGCTCCAGCCCTGGTTTTTCTCTTAAATATTGATTTTTTTCTTCTTCATATTAAAAATTGAAGTCAAAACTATACTACCAACAATGAAGACCTAATTCTAACTCCCTGAGGCATTTGAGTAGACAGGGCTTCTTAATCTTCCTCTACACTCTACCTATTCTTACCCAAGAAATTTTTATACAATCCTAGATTTATGAGTGTCTTAGTTTGGTTTCTATTGCTGTGATAAACACCATGACCAAAAGCAAGTTGGGGAACAAAGAGTTTATTTCAGTTTAGAGTTCATCTTGAAGAGACGTCAGGGAATGAACTCAAAGCAGGGGCTTAGAGGCAGGGACCATAGAGGAATGCTGCTTACTGGCTTGGTCCTTGTGGCTTGCTCAGCCTTCTTTCTTATATATACCTTAGGACCACCTGTCCAAGAGTGGCATCCCCCCACACCCACAGTAGGCTAGGTGTTCCCTTCATCAGTAATTAACCAGGAAAATACTCTCTAGACTTGCCTACAGCCTCATTGGAGAGAGGCATTTTCTCAGTTGATGTTCTGTCTTCCTGACCTTTGAGTCAACTGGACACAATAGGTATATAACTATACGTAGCAAATAGGTATATAAAAACACATATACAAATAAAAGATTAACTGATAAAGAATCCTAGGGATTTTAAAATTTTATTTATTTATTTATTTTAGTTAAAGATATGCATGGGTCCGAGTCTGTGTGTGTACACTTGAGTACAGAGCCTGTGCAGGGCAGGAGAGGAAGTGGGATTCCATGCAGTTGGAGTTACAGGCTACTGTGCATGACTTGGAGGTTAGGATTAGAACCTGGATCTACAAGAGCAGTATGTGCTTTTAACCACTGAGCCATCTTTCCAGACCTAGATGTTTGTTTGTTTGTTTGTTTGTTTGTTTTTAAATCTAAAATATCTGTCTGTTGGCAGCAGACACTCCTGTTGCCCTTCCCATCTCTTCTACCCCTCTTTGTTTCAATGTGTCAGAATCTAAATTCCATTGCCCCTGTCTACCTCCCTGTCTGGGGATTCCCTTGTTCCCATAGACACCATGGTGTCATAAACATGGATAGACATGATGACATGACAGACACCATGCTGACATGGATAGACTAGTCCTTTCCACCAATGACTCATGGGAGATGCTACTCCCTGTCTTGCCCTTTGGAAGGAACAATGCCAGGAGCATTGGTTGCAGTTCTTAGAATTCTACAATAGGCTTAAACTTCAGGGATCCTCAGTGACAAGAAATAAACGCTTTGCCATCTTTACTGCCTGGTACTCTTCTCTCTTCTCTCTCTTCTCTCTTCTCTCTTCTCTCTTCTCTCTTCTCTCTTCTCTCTTCTCTCTTCTCTCTTCTCTCTTCTCTCTTCTCTCTTCTCTCTTCTCTCATCTCTCTTCTCCCTTCTCCCGTCTCCCGTCTCTCCCGTCTCTCCCGTCTCTCCCGTCTCTCCCGTCTCCCGTCTCCCGTCTCCCGTCTCCCGTCTCCTGTCTCCCGTCTCCTCCCTTCTCCTCGCTTCTCCTCCCTTCTCCTCCCTTCTCCCTTCCCAAACCCCATCCATTGTTCCTGGGATCATATCCAAAATAAACTGCAGGCATTTAAACCTTAGTTTGGGTTCCTTGCAAACAGATGCTGAGACAAAGACACTGGGATTGCTGGCTTGTTATAACTAATCCCTGTGTTTATAGCTCAGCTACTTTTGCATATGTAAATCTGATGTTATTGGATAGAGAACCGCCTTATCTTTGGTAACAAGGGTTCTGACACTCAGATATCTGATCTAAACACTGGTAATTGCCAATAGCTCTCTGAGGAGTCCTTGAACTTTAGACTTAGGTAAAGACAAGAGTGGTTTTGCAAACTGCAAATATTTTATGATATGCAGAGTCATTTATATTTGGAACAAATAGGCATGAATAACGCGGCTTGGAGGAGATTCTATTAAATTCAGTTTGCAAATACATTTCAAGATACAGGCACACAGGAGGGGTCTGGTGTTGTTAACCCTTCAATTCAGGAAATCCATGTATCCTCTTCAGAGAGAATTCCTTTCTTGGTGACATGTAAATGTCATTGCCCTCTTAAGGTCCCAAAGGCAAAGTCAAATTCCACTAAATTTCACCCCGGAAACCAGATAGTTTATTGGGTTTACCTACCAAGCTTGGGTGAGGGGTACATAAAAGAGCTTGGGTGACCCCAAAGCAGCTACACTTGATAGTCTTCACCCATCATGGTTCCTGCAGCTTCCTCATAGCTGCTCAGATGGATGTCCCTTCTCAGTTAACCACCTACAGCCTATACACTCTAGCACGTTCCCCAGATACCAGAAGCCATATGCAATTAGGGCAGAACTGCCCACAAATGGATAGGAATCACAGCTATGGTCTCGGGTGAGGACCCAGTGGTCCTCCCCAATGCTTCCTCCTTTAAGGGGATGGCAACAGCCAATAAGTCCACTCCTGATGTTCTCCTGTTGTATGATCTTATCAAAATGGTGGCTGCTTTGCTCCAAGCACTGGATTCTAGGACCCATCTCTTGAAGCATTCTCTTCCTGTACCATGGTCTGCACTGTTTATTGATCTGTTCTGTGCTCACTTGACTCATTATCCAGTATAGAGCTGCATCAGACCTTCTTGAATGCAGGGAAGATAGATACTAGATGGGCCTTGCACATACAAATGATCACACACACACACACACACACACACACACACACACACACAATTTGTTCAACCTTTCCATCATTCTCTTTGCAGTTTTATTTATCTATAACTGGCCATCACAGAGATCACAGAGTTATGTGATTTGGAATATGATTATTTGGAAAACAAATTCTTTTAAATTGAAAGGCAACTTCCTGAGGGACTGTCATCTATATGTGCACCACCCACATTGTTCACAAAATTAATGGACATGCCTAAAAAATACCATAGTACAAGGAACGAAGCAATGCACGAACTCAGACATTGATCAGAATTCAGATTCCATCTTGCCCGAGTTGGAATTGGTACCACAACACCCCCCAAACAATAAATGCTAGTTGGATGTGTAAATTGAGAAAATCTCTTTGTTGATGGGAATGTAAATTGGTATAGCCATATGGAGAATAATTCAAAAATTTCTTAAAAGGGAAAGGAGGGAAGTATGGCAATGAGAGAGAGAGAGAGAGAGAGAGAGAGAGAGACAAGGAGGGGGAGGGGAGGGGAGGAAGAATAGGATGAGGAAGAGGAGGAGGAAGAGGAGGAGGAGGACCACTGTATGATCTAACAATACCTTCTGAGTATGTAGCCAAACAAAGCCAAACCAGCAATCAGCAGACTCATGGAACTATTGAGGAAAGAACAAATTCATGTCCAAGGATTAAAGCACACAGCTTATTCTGGAGTCAAATATGAGTGGCCATGGCACAGAAACACAGATTTCAATCTCCCCAAATACCATGTTCTAATGAAGTGGCATTTTCATGAACTTTTTATATTAACAAAGGAAAGAAATACACAAGCCAAGACACTTTTTGAACGAAGTAACAGATGACCGCAGCATAGGAGATGGGTCATAAAGACAGGGAGAACCCTGCTACAGGCTATAGACGCTATCTGGCTGTATTCTTAGCCCTTTGCTTGGTGGAGAATTGGGCTTTTGTGAGTACAGTAAAGATTTTTTTAATTCACAAGGATGGTAGATCTGGCTTTCTCTGTTAGGTCCAACATAGATAGGATGGGGTTGGGGCTTATTTTGTGAGCTGAAGATAGGCCAAGGTAAAACATAATTAGGCTCCAGAGCTGCAGCATCCCTAGTCCCATATCGCTGGAGTCCTAGTCATTCCATTAGCCTTTGCAGACACAGTTTTTTTTTTCCCAAAGATTCTTGTTCACAATACTTACGTATAGCCATGCTTACTGCAGCACTATCCAGAATAGCCAAGAGACTGAACTGGGATACATACACACCCATCAACAGACGAGTAAAAAACTGTGCTCTGATTGTATATGAAGCTTCATTCAGTTCTAAAGAAGAGCATCCTGTTATTTCCAGCAAAACTGATGAAATTAGACGATGCTATGTAAGCAAAATAAGGCTGACACTTAGAGGCAAGTAGTCTGTTCCCAAGTTTCTTTAGTTTCCATCTGAAAGAATTGACATGAATGTGAATGGTGACTATCAGATGTTGGGGAAAGGTTGGTGGGGAGGGTAGCCTGAAAAAGAATACTTCAATTTGATCAGTACATGCTGACGGCATGTGTGGAAACAACACGATAAATCTCATTAACATGTCTGGTATGCTAAAGACAGAGACAGTTTGTCCATGGACACTTACTCTCAGAACTTAAGAGCTAGTATATGGTGCAGATTCACATTTTAAACCAACCACTGAAGGCTGCAAAGCCTTCTATATTTCTACCCCACTATGCAAAGGCAATTAACAGGTCAGGTTCTGTCATTTTGTGCTTTGAAAAAAAAATCTAAGGTACATATGATAGAATTATGAATTGGCTATAATCCTGGTTCCAAATTATTCATTGGTCTGTAAGTAAACTACCATTCACAAATTTTTATTGCCTGGGCTTATAGCCTTTTCCCTAGAGTCCTCTAGCGTGGAGATTTTAGTGACTTTCAAGGGTGTTTTCTATCCATCTCAGAACCCCATCCTTCAGCCTCAAATTGCCACCACCCTGAATCCCTATATTTATAATTCCCTTCTTTCTGCTCATATGACCATCTTAGGTTTATTTTTATTTGTGTGTGTGTGTGTGTGTGTGTGTGTGTGTGTGTGTGTGTGAGTGTGTGAATTTTGTCTGTATAAAATACCCTCAGAATCCAGAAGAGGGTATTAGATCCTCTGGAAATGGAGTTACAGGCAAGCTTGAGCCACCAGATGTGGAAGTGAGAACCCCAGGGAGAGCAGCATGGGCTCTTAACCACTGCACTGCCCCTCCAGCCCTCACATAGAAGACAAGTTGCTTCTTGAGATTTTAGTTTCAGAAAAATACATAGAAGGACAATGAATCAGCTCAGCAGATAAGGATGCCGAGCCTGACCACCTAAGTGTGATCACCATGTGATAGGAGGGAAATGACTCCTTCAAAGTGTCTGGAGTGCTACACACACATTATTGTGTATATATGTGTATACACACACACACACACACACACACACACACACACACACACACACACAATAAATGTAATAAAAGTTTTTAATGCACTCGGCATTAATATGTGTAATATGTGCATATATATATGTGTGTGTGTGTGTGTGTGTGTGTGTGTGTGTGTGTGTAATACACTCTAACACACATAAATCTTTCAGATTTACATTTTCACTATATTTACACTGATGAACTTAGCAGTGTGAAACTTCACACATCTTTTTAGGTCATCATCATTTGGGTTCCTGCTAAATATCCGCCCACCAAGGTAAACTCATGTCGATTTTCCATCCTTCTGGGACCAGTGTAAACATTTGTGTCAAAGTGGTGCTTATGCATCTTACATTGTGGAAGCACCGGTCAGTATAGGTTAGAATACATTGTAACGTCAAAATCACAGTAGCCTGAGACTACAGAGGCTTCTCAATCAGCTGTGTTTTCTTTACAGTCAAAAGGCAAGACTCTACTCCTTCTTGTCATCCATGTGTGTGTGGCATGACATTTGTGTGTGTGACATGACATTCCTGTGTGTGACATGATACTCCTGTGTTTGACATGACATTCCTGTGTGTGACATGATACTCCCGTGTTTGACATGACAGTCATGTCAGCAAGTGACAAAATAGTACTAAAAATTGGCAATGACTGGAGAATCTAGGATCTGCCTCCCAGCCCCAGGTGCTATTCATTCACAAGCCATTGTCCCAATGTACCTGTGACTTCCACCCAATTACTGGTGCCAACACAAACATTTAGCCAGAGTAAAGGATCAGCTAGCTATATTTGTAAAAGAGAAAACTCAGCTTTATAAGTTAGTCCAAATTTTTAATTTTATTCCACAAGTCTCCCACCTACACATTGTGACATTTTGGAAAAAGATAATTTTATAGGTATACAGGTGCTGTCTGCATATATGCTCCTTTACCACATGCATACAGCACAGGAAGCCAGAACATGGCATTAGATTCCCTGGCAGATTATAGGCAGTTGTGAGCTGCCTTGTGGGTGCTGGGCACTGAACTCAGGTGACCTGCAAGAGCAGTCAGTGGCCTTAACTGCTGAGCCATATCTCTAGCCCCCACATTGTGACATTTATTAACTCTCTCTTCCCAAAGTGACTATGCTAGTTTACACTTCTATATAGAAATATTTCCAATTCAATTTTCCCAATTATGAGTAAAATTTTAAATAGCTCCCAGTTAAATATGTCTAAAATGTCAGTGTTTCTGGTTTTATGTGGAGGTCTTTGATCCACTTAGACTTGAGCTTTGTACAGGACATAAGAATGGATCGATTTGAATTCTTCTGCATGATAACTGCCAGTTGTGCCAGCACCATTTGTTGAAAATGCTGTCTTTTTTTCCACTGGGTGGTTTTAGCTCCTTTGTCAAAGATTAAGTGACCATAGGTGTGTGGGTTCATTTCTGGGCCTTCATTTCTATTCCATTGATCTACCTGTCTGTTGCTGTACCAATACCATGCAGTTTTTATCACTATTGCTCTGTAGTACAGCTTGAGGTCAAGCATGGTGATTCCACCAGAGGTTCTTTTATTGTTGAGAACAGTTCTTGCTATCCTAGGTTTTTTTATTGTTCCAGATGAATTTGCAAATTGCCCTTTCTAACTCAGTGAAGAATTGAGTTGAAGTTTTGATGGGGATTGCATTGAATCTGTAGATTGCTTTTGGCAGGATAGCCATTTTGGCTATATTAATCTTGCCAATCCATGAGCATGGGAGATCTTTCCATCTTCTGAGATCTTCAATTTCTTTCTTCAGAGACTTGAAGTTCTTATCATACAGATCTTTCACTTCCTTAGTTAGAGTCACACCAAGGTATTTTATATTGTTTGTGACTATTGTGAAGGGTGTTGTTTCCCTAATTTCGTTCTCAGCCCATTTATCCTTTGTGTAGAGAAAGGCCATTGATTTGATTGAGTTAATCTGAAGTTTATAGAGGAGAAAGTGGGGAAAACCCTCAAAGATATGGGCACAGGGGGAAAATTCCTAAACAGAACAGCAATGGCTTGTGCTGTAAGATCAAGAATTGACAAATGGGACCTTATAAAATTGCAAAGCTTCTGTAAGGCAAAAGACACTGTCAATAAGACAAAAAGGCCACCAAAAGATTGGGAAAGGATATTTACCAATTCTAAATCTGATAGGGGACTAATATCCAATATATACAAGGAGCTCAAGAACCTGGACTCCAAAAACACAAATAACCCCATTAAAAAATGGGATACAGAGCTAAACAAAGAATTCTCAAGTGAGGAATGGCAGAGAAGTACCTGAAAAAATGTTCAACATCCTTAATCATCAGGGAAATGCAAATCAAAACAGCCTTGAGATTCCACCTCACTCCAGTCAGAATGGTTAAGATCAAAAACTCAGATGACAGCAGATGCTGGCAAGGATGTGGAGAAAGAGGAACACTCCTCCATTGCTGGTGGGATTGCAAGCTTGTACAACCACTCTGGAAATCAGTCTGGAGGTTCCTCAGAAAATTGGACATAGTACTACTGGAAGATCCAGCAATACCTCTACTGGGCATATATCCAGAAGATGTTCCAACTGATAATAAGAACACATGTTCCACTATGTTCATAGCAGCCTTATTTATAATAGCCAGAAGCTGGAAAGAACCCAGATGTCCCTCAACAGAGGAATGGATACGTAAAATGTGGTACATTTACACACTGGAGTACTACTTAGCTATTCAAAACAATGAATTTATGAAATTCTTGGGCAAATGGATGTATCTGGAGGATATCATCCTGAGTGAGGTAACCCCATCACAAAAGAAGTCACTTGTTATGAACTCACTGATAAGTGGATATTAGCCCAGAAACTTAGAATGCCCAAGATACAATTTGCAAAACACAAGAAAATTAAGAAGAACAAAGACCAAAGTATGGATACTTCATTCCTTATTAGAATAGAGAACAAAACACCCATAAAAGGAGTTACAGAGACAAAGATTGGAGCTAAGACGAAAGGATGGACCATCCAGAGACTGCTCCACCTGGGGATCCATCCCATAATCAGCCACCAAACCCAGACACTATTGCATATGCCAGCAGGACTTTGCTGAAAGGACCCTGATATAACTATCTCGAGTGACGCTATGCCAGTGCCTGGCAAATACAGAAGGGGATGCTCATAGTCATCTATAGGATGGAACACAGAGCCCCCAATGGAGGAGCTAGAGAAATTACCCAACAAGCTGAAGGGGTCTACAACCCTTTAGGTGGAACAACAATATGAACTAACCAGTACCCCCAGTACATAGATGCATATGTAGCAGAAGATGGCCTAGTCGGCCATCAATGGGAAGAGAGGCCTCTTGGTTTTACAAACTTTATACCCCAGTATAGGGGAATGCCAGGGCCAAGAAGTGGGAGTGGTTGGGTAGGGGAGCAGGGCGGGGGGAGGGTATAGGGAACTTTCTGAATAGAATTTGAAATGTAAATAAAGAAAATATCTAATAAAAGAAAAGAAAAAAAATTTAAAATTATGCCTAAAATAATGTTATTCTGACTGATTGACATTTTTATAATCACTCTTAATATTCCCTTATATTTTATTGCCTTCATCTATTTCCTATTTGCTATTAGAATTTTTAATATTCTAAATATTAACCTACACTAGCATTTATAGCAGAAATGGCAGGCTGTAATAACTGCTTATGAGTAAACAAATATTCTCACTAGTCAAGTTTAGGAGTATTCTTTTAAAATACTTTATGTATAGCGATACCATTTACATGCTGAATAACACTAGGATAGAATAATATGATAATTAACATTTTACTTTAGATTTATGTGTATGCATCTATGTGCATGTGCACAAGTGTATACTGCCCTCAGAGACCAGAAGAGGGTGCTGGGCTCTTAGAAGTGGAGTTACAGTCAGTTGTGAGCTGCCGGGTGGATGATGTCATTGAACCTGGATCCTCTGTGAGAAGGAGCAACTCTCAACTGCTGAGCCGACACTCTAGCTGTCCTCCCTGCTGCCCCTGTTTAAAGCACTGTAGCAACACAGAGATTCTGATACTGAAATGATCCCTTTTGGATTGTCATTTTATTGGAGAACATACTTGGCCACTTGATATTCCATATAAAATTTACACTCATCTTATTGAGTTCTATAAAATTCCCAGCCGTAAGCTTTCAATCGATAAACATACTATAATTCCCCATTTATTAAGATCTTTAAAACTATTTCTTAAGACCTATTTTCCCTATAGAGGTCTTTATACACTTGTAGGGCTGGCTTACTTTCGAATCCTTTTACTCTATGATGGTGTTGTAAATGGTGTCATTTTAATTACATTTTCTTGTTTGCTGCTGGCCTGCAGATAAACAGCCAATTTCAAGGCACTCTTTGGATAAACCATTTTTGTATCTAGTCACCTTAATACACATCATTGTAATAACAGGCTTGTAGATTACTTTGAGTGTATATTGCCCAAATAATGACAGTTTTACTTCCACTTTCCTGATCCTTATGTCTGTATTCTCATTTTATTGCCCTAGCTAGGAACTTCAATACAAATAGAATGAATTAGTTACATTGAAAACTTGTTTCAGGGGCTGGAGAGATGGCTCCTTGGTTAAGAGAGCTTGCTGCTCTTCCAGAGGATACAAGTTTGATTTCCAGAACTCATGTCACACCTCTCACAATCACCAGCTTCAGAGTCTGCAACTCCCTTTTCTAGCCTCCTTCTTACCCACATACATGTGGCATACACTCACAGACATGTGCACACACACATATACACACTCACACACATACACACACTTGCACACACACTCACAGACATTCACACACACTCGCACACTCACACATATACATGCACACACACATACATGCACATTCACACACATGCATGCACATTCTTGCACACTCACACATAGAATTCACACATACTTACACACACTCATACATGCACACACACACATCTGCACTCACACACATGCACACACTCACATACACACTTACACACTCACACACTCATAAAACATGCATACACTCACACACATGCATGCACACACATGCACCCACACACTTGCACTCACACTCCCAGACATTCACTCACACTCACACACATGCACACACTCACATACACACTCACACACATGCACACACTCACACGCACACACATGCACACACACACACTTGAACACACACTCACAGACATGCACACACACACAAATAAATCTTAAATATAAAAATAAGGTCTTGTTTTGTACTTTTTTTCAATTTTTTATTAGATATTTTTAAATTTACATTTCAAATGCTATCCTGAAAGTTCCCTCTCCCCTCCCCCTGCCCTGCTCCCCTGCCCACCCACTCCCATTTCTTGGCCCTGGTGTTCCCATGTATTGGGGCATATAAAGATTGCAATACCAAGGGGCCTCTCATCCCAATGATGGCTGACTAGGCCATCTTCTGCTATATATGGAGCTAGAGACACGAGTTCTGGGGGTTCTGGTTAGTTCGTATTGTTGTTCCTTTTCTAGGGTTGCAGACCCCTTCAGCTCCTGGGGTTGTATCTCTAGCTTCTCCATTGTGGACCCTGTGTTCCATCATATAGATGACTGTGAGTATCCACTTCTGTACGAGACAGCTATATCAGGGTCTCTTCAGTAAACACTTGCTGTCCTATGCAATAGTGTCTGAGTTTAGTGACTGATTATGGGATGGATCCCTTGGTAGGGTAGTCTTTGTATGGTCCATCTTTTCATCTTAGCTCTAAACTTTGTCTCTGTAACTCCTTTTGTTTTGATTTTAAGGTCAATTCTTTAGTACCCTCCCAGGTGGAATGTGATTGTACACAACCATAAGGTGTTATTATCTGCTTCCTTTACATTGTAAGATAATTGCTGAGAAGCGGGGGGGGGGGCTGGGGGGCTGAAATTCTAACTTAACTGGAAACAAGTTCGTTTACCATAGCTTTGCAGCAGAAGGTAGAGACTTGGGTAAGAGGAAGTTATTATCCACAACACAAGCAGAACCCAGCGATGCCCATGTACACTCGAATCCCCCTGCCCCAGGAGCCCCAGAGGTGCAGCACAGGCAGCCAAGTGTACTTTATGCTACACAAGCGACCCTCGGCAACATTTACCTTCAAGTAAGAAGTTTCCTTTATTATGCTAGGTTGTAAAAGGCCTGCCATCCACCTGGAAACAAGACCCTTTCTCTGTGTGCATCATGTTTGCTTTGTACATTGAGGCTGGAGATCTACCTTAGGTACCATTCTTTATTGGTTCTCCTCCTTGTGTTATGAGACAGCCCTCATAGGACTGATGCTCACTGACTCATTAGGCTGCCTGGCCTCTTGTCTCTGCTTCCCAAACACTAGGGAAACAACTGGATATCATCCATACCTGGCTTTTTAAATCGTGGGTTTGGGGTATCGAACCCTGGTCCTTATGCCTGTGCAGCGACTTCACTGACTGAGCTATCTTTGTGGCCCGGTATTTCATCATTTTGGGTTATTTTCTATGGGATGATCCTTAAAAAGACACTATGAGACCCAAAGTTTGGGGAGCCTCTACTCAGATGTGTCCAAATGCAAGCTCCATTGACCTCAGATTAGTTTTTTGATAGCAGATTAATTTATAGCTTTTCTAGTATTGAATTATTTTTTATGCATACCCAGGTTGGAAATGATGTACCTTTTTGTTCACTTAGTGATAATAAAGAGGTGTAGGGGAGCCACCTGTTTAAACTATGTTTTTGCGACACTAGGTTTGGCCAACAAAGTTCACTGTTAGAACAAGCTAAGAAATACCCCTGTCCCATTGCCTAGGCTCCATGAGATTGGGTGGTCTTTCTTTAAGAACTCAGTAGACTTCCTTTGTAAAATCTTTCAGGGCTGGTCTTTTCTTTGAAGATTTATAAACTACTATGACAGTTTCCTGCTAGTTATACGGGTGTTGTGTCAAACAGAGTAGTGGCATTAAACATATGGTAAGAGGCTAAAGATAGCCCAAGCTAATGTGGGTCTGAATCTATAGCATTTCAGATCCCCACCATCACAAAAACTGTAATCATTCAATCAGCCTTTTTTTTTTTTTTTTTTTTTTTTTTGGTTTTTTGAGGCAAGGTTTCTCTGTGTAGCCCTGGCTGTCCTGGAACTCACTTTGTAGACCAGGCTGGCCTTGAACTCAGAAATCCACCTGCCTCTGCCTCCGGAGTGCTGGGATTAAAGGCGTGTGCCACCACACCCAGCTCAATCAGCCTTATATAGCCTTCAACCCAGGTGTGTGTGTGTGTGTGTGTGTGTGTGTGTGTGTGTGTGTGTGTGTGTCGGGGGTCTGTGGGGGTTCTGGGAATGTCAGTCCACAGAACCTTAACTCATATTTGTAGTATATAAAGACTATATTGATAAATTATAAACTATGTTGTCTAAAAGTTTATAATTTATAAACTATGTATAAAATATTTATAGTAGTTCATATAGTAGTTACGAATACACTTACTTATAGATCAGTTACAAATGTGCATCATGGCATTTAACTGTATGTACAAAATCCATCCACATTATTTCTTTTGAGAAACAAGGAACCTGTGATTAGACCGGGCCCATCATAAAGACAGGCACTGAAAGGTCACCTGGCCCACAGAGGCATCATCGCCCACTCCATCGAAGAACAAACACTCCCATTTCCTGGTGAGCAGCCACAGGAGCATCTGGCCTAGATGCTACAGCACCTGCCCCTCCATCAAACCAGAGTGTGCACAGCCAGGGTCTGGCACAGCCTCTAGCCAGCTGTGAGCAGCAGCCCCATATGACTTGTGCAGCAAGCTTGCTCACAGCCCAGGTGATGTAATGGATGGGCTGTCATGGGCGCAGAAGGGAGAGAGACAGCGTCTCTGCTCTGACTTAGTCATGGACAGTGTGGATTCCACACCTCGAGGCCTCATCAGTGGGGGAGCCTCAGCCTCCCCAACAGTGCCAGCATCCTTGTTAAATATTTAAACTTCATTTGCCAGAGCAGCGGGATAGAGGCTTCTAAGGAGGGCAATGCTTGGTGTATCGGGGGACATTGTTCTAGCCCTTCCACAGAGCCACATCTTTCAGGAGGCTTTCATTTCCTCCCCCGACATGCTGCCAGGTCTGTGGGGGGAGCAGGATTGAGGGAGGGGAGTGGGAACAGGGCAGAGAACACAAAGAGTTAAGATTAGGGAAAAATCGTTTCCTGCAAATCGCTGCTCACAGACAACTGGGGAAGTACTGGTTCCGTTTAGTGTCTTACAGTTTACAAAACACTTCTATAGTCATTCTTAATCCTCTACAGACCTTCGAGGTCTGACTCAGTTATAAATTAGATACATTTAGCATTTTGAGAGCATTTCTCAAGTTTGACCACACGTACTCCCTAGCCAGAGCTGTCCCATCAACTGTTCCTGAGCAGCTGAAGCAGCTGCTTCCCCCAGCTGAATCCCACGTGCACAGCAGGACTTAGCACTGAATGGAGCTACTAAGATCCAAGCCAGAGGGGAGACGTGGTTCAGTTGGGAGAGTACCCACCTAGCATGCAGGAAGCCCTGGGTTTGAACCCCAGTACACACAAAATGTCATGCTACTGATTGCCTATGCCCAGCATCCACTGGGTAATACAGTAAAGGCAAGAGGATCAGAAATTTAAGGTAATCCACAACTATGTAGCAAGTCTGAAGCAAGCCTGGGCTACAAAAGAAAAGTCTGTCTTACAAACAAATCCCAATAGGCAACTGTTTACCAAAAAAGAAAGAGGATGCAGGAGAAGGGTATAAGGAGGGAGGAGGGAGAAGGGAGGAGGGAGGAGAAAGAGGAGAAGATGGGAGAATCTTCTAGGGAGGATGGGAAAGAGGAAGGGAGGGGAGGGGAGGAGTGCGCAATCAGAGAGGAGGAGGGATGAGAAGCAGAGATGGAAGAGATGGGAGGAAGGATACAATGTTTCATTCTTCCGGCTCTGGTGAAGAATCCTGGGTAAGCATTCAGTGAGCACAGTGTCCCCTCCAGAGTGCGCAGAGAGGGACCTATGTCAGGGACACGTGCTTGGGCTCCCCCTTTCTGGTTTCATATAATCTCTCTTCTCTGAATTCCCAAAGATCACTCCCTCGCACACAGCTTCAGGCTGTGTTCCTGTGGTTTTCAAGCACAGATGTCTTTACTACTTCCTCTTTCCCGCACCGCACCAGGTCAGCTCTGTGGGGATGGGAGACAGACTGTTGCCAACACTTTGCTCACGACCACTTCTGCTGACTAACTCGGTGACTCGAAATGGAAGTTCACCGCCTTCAAGGGTCAAGGCCAAAAGTGTTGAGAGAATGTGTTTTAGGATACCAGTTCCTGCTGAGGTGAGGGCTGAGAGCATCCTCCCATACCCCACACAGCTCTGTGACTCCAACATCCCTTGGCTTGCCGTAGCATGAGCTTACACTTGCCTGTGACCTTCATGTGTCAGACTTCCTGCTAACTCCTCTCGGATGCTGTTCCCAGAGGAACAAAATCCACAGTCTTGAGAACAAGCAAAAGAAATGTATTCTAAGGACTACTATTTCATTTTTTAACTCCATTTAATCATGGGGAGAAACTAAATTTAAGGTCCCAGGCCTTGGAGGATTTGGGGACTTCCCTATAGCTGAACAGTGTCCCTTGTAAACAATTGTCTGAGTCCACACATCTCAGGAACTACTTGTAAGGAGACAGATGTCTGAGTCCAGCCATCTCAAGGACAACTTCTCCATCTTTCTCGCAGGGTCACACAAGTTCATGTTTCCAAGCCTAGGAACTCCTATCCCGCTTCTCCAAATGTTTCCTTAATTGTCTGTTAACCAGTAAAGAATATAGAAATTGTTGTTATCTAAACCAAGTTGTCTATGTTATAAAAATACATAACAAATTGCCTGTTCTGCTCTAATTACCTCCATGCAGCCAACACGCTCCTTTGTCCCCTTATGACTCTGAGCTCTGGACCTAATGTCTAGGAGAATGAATTAAGGACCTGGAAGCCAAGTGACCTCGATATGCCCAGTCTCCAATGGGTATTCCTATGCTTAACCCATAACATCAAAATACAATTGGATAACACTGGGGGTCACCTCAGCTCACCCCTCACTTTGTGTTCCCGTCCTTTAAATTCTCCCTTCGGAGACACAGTTCAGATCCCGAACTGGCTGCCTCCTTGAGTGCTCAGATAATAAAGCTTCCATCTTTAATCCTCCGTATCTGAAGTAAGGGTTCTCGGCTTCCACCCTGAACCCAACCATAGCATGAATATATATAGAAAAGGATTTATTAGATCTACAGGTTATGCTCCAGGTAGTCTGACATGGCTGGCAGCCCACTGAAGAGGCCGAGACCCTGGTAGCTGCTCAGCCCGGGGAGCTGAAGGTTCAGTAGTTCCAATCTAGCACTGAAGGGCTAAAGGATTTTGGAAGGGTCGCTGATCTGCAACCTGCCTTGGAAGACATTGGAGTCTGATGTCAATGTCAGGCCTCTTTATATATGATCTGCCTCTGGAAGGGCCTTTCCACTCTAGAAGAGGATCTTCTCTCCCTGGGTAATCCTTCCTGGGAATGCCTTCACAGACCAGATAGGACTGTGTGTATGTTTTACTAATAATATGTTTTTCCCAATAAAATCACATTGATCTTTAGGAGTAACCTTCATAGGTTCAGGCCACTGGGCTAGAACCTGTCCTAGGTCAAGATGGTATTTTATCTAAAACAATCCCTAACTTCATTCCCAAATGGAGACACGTCCACAGGGAAGGCCCACCCAGCTGAGCACAACTCTCATTTGGACAAAATGTGGAGACAGGCCTTGAACTGAGAGTCTTAGGGTTTAAAAACCTAGAACAGTATTGAGGAAAAGAAGAGAGTAGTTCTAAGAGAGAAAAGCCAGGTGGAAGGGATAGACAACCCAGATCCAAGGTTGGGAAGGCACTGGGTGTGTGCGGTTCCCTTACACAGAGCCCATGGCACAAGGGTTGGGCGTGGAATTAAGTCTACAGACAGGGAAGGCTCTCTGATAGGACTCTCGTTGGCCAAGCTCAGAACAGAGGATGCAGCCAACCTCTTCTAGACCGAACAGTAAGATTGTATCGATGAGACAGAAGCACCAAGCTTCTAGATGTCATGATAGAAGTTTACGGGAATCAGAACTTGGTGACCAGTCCGAGTGCTGGCAATACAGGCATTTCCATTATGATAGCGGCTATCCCGAATCTAATTGAAATGCACGGAGATGGCCAGATATTTTAAGTTACACATACACCATCCTCTATGAACTTGGAGAAGCACAGTGCTACTGTAATTAGGGGAGACCAAAAAATAAATACAAAACCACCATTACATTTAATGTTTGCAAAAACGCATTACATTCTGCTTTTAATTCACCAGGCTTTGTGTTTCCCCCATGTCAAAGTCCATTTCATCATTTGGCTGTAGAGAGTTTCCGTAATTTAATCACTGCTGGGTATCTGAATCGTATTTCTATGTTTTTTTTTTTCCTATTCTAAGTGCTGCAATAGATGCTTTCTTATAGTCTTGCCTAATGGCATAAGACATATTTTCACAGTGGGATTGAGTTAAATAGCATATACACATTTCTCCTTCAAGACTAATTCTCCTTATTAGGGGAAATCATACCGAAGGAAATGTCCAGATCTTAAGCGTGTGCCCAATGAGCTTTGACAGAGGCACATACCTGGTTAACCATCTCCCATCTACTCCCTATATAAACGTGTTCCATCATTACTTTTCTGTCGCTGTGACAAAATATTATGACCCAAAAAACACTTAGGGAGAGAAGGGGGGGGGGGAAAGGTTATTATGGCTGAGGTTCCAGAGGGAGAGAGAGACCATCATGGGAAGCATGGCACGGGGACAGAACAGGAAGATGACTTGTCACATTCCCGTTCACACAAGAAGCAGAGAGACCAGGAAGTGAGATCAAACTATAAGCCCCGCCCCAAGCCTACTTCCAGTTAGATTACTTCCTCCACAAAGGCCCCTAAAGGTTCTTCATCCTCCCCCAAACAGTATCGTCAACACCTTGACCTTGAACCTCAAAGTCTCTAGACTTGTGACCTTCCAACATTCATTGCTAAAACTACCAGGCTTGGGTATCTTGTGACATTCACCACAACAGTCTCCTGTAATGTTGTCCTAACAATAGCTGGAGACGATCTGTCTGGATGCGTGCTGGCTTCACTGTTGGGTGTGACACTCAGGGAAGGGAAGGCAGCACACAGTCTAAGATAGGGGGTCCCAGCCCGTGTTCCTCTGGGTGAGAAACAGTGGGGGCTGAGATGGACGCCATGGTTCTTAAGCTCCTGTATACCAGAGGCCCTGGGGGCCTCGAGGAGTTGAGATCAGTTGTCTGAGAGCCTGAGCTTCCTCTGCATGCTGGGCAGGAAGGAGATGGCTGAGCCCCGGATGGTGCAGAATCCCATCTGGTTCCGAGTCCAGAGGGGTCTGGTTGAGAGTCCGGAGGGGCTGAAAGAGAAGCCTTCTCTAGGATATTTAGGCAAGTTTCTTTAGGAGCCCCCTCCCCGCCCCCAAGCAATTCTCAATGAAGGAGCTGGTCCTTGCTTCTTCAAGCTGCTTTATTTAAGCAAATATAAATGCATACATTTTACTCAAGGTGATCCAGGGATTAAATACTTTTTTGCAGGAAGAAATGCCCAGGAAGGGACGCTCACTGGATAAACACTTGGATAAATACCTCATTAGAGTGGAGAACTCTAGGTTTTTATGCCACATGAGCAGTTGTCATGGTCCTCTCATTGGGTTTCATGGTTACATGTTCCAGGACAGGTAGACCCTGACCTGAGCTGGTTCCAATGTCTGCCTTCTCAATTATGAGAGTCCCTAGGGTTTTTGAACCTGCTGCAACCTTACCAGTTTTTCTTTCTGGTGTCACGGTGGTCCACTTGCTCCACAATGGTTCTGCCATCAGGAGACACCTTTTGCTCCTTGCCACCCAGCTCCGTGGAGTACACTCAGAGATGACTCATTTACACCTTCCCTCAGAAAGGGTGTGGGGGGGGGAGTAGAGAGAACTGGGGGCTGGGCTTCTGGATAATAGAACTTCCCTCCTGCCTGGTAATTTAGCAACTCAGATACTCCAGGGGGCAGTAACTCTAGAGGAGGTTGGTTAATTACTGCCAGCCTGCAGAATGGATAATTTCCCCAAGACCCTGTTTTCTGGGCTGCATTTCATACCAATTAAAAGTCTAATCCAATGGGACTCTTTCCCAGCAAATTAACATCATGGACTTTGATGAACGGATGCTTTTAATAGATGGGTCTTTTGGTGGACTTGATCACAGTTGTATATAGTTCCACTCTTCTTTGATGTGGTCAACAAAAACAGACTCAAGGACAGAGGCCATGGGCACAGTGGGTTTGATTACTTGAAACACTCACCATGTGCTCCTCCAAGGCTGTGTTCATCCATCAGAACTGCCAAGAAAACAGCTTTGCTGTAAGATTTCATTCTGTCATGTGGGTCCCTATGTGCTGGGCACAGGGTTTAGGATACATGTGGCTGAGATTACCCTCCAGGAGGAAGGGGCCATTGGAGTACCTACAGTACCCTCTTGGGTTCATAGGAGAATCCTACGGTACGCTCTTGCTTTCGGCACACATATTCCCAGCCCAGATCATGTCTCATTTCTTTCTATATAGTGTGCCTATGAACTCTCCAAGTCTAAAGTCTTCTGATTAATAAACAACCCCACCAAGGAGTATTTCTACCTTAAGTCATATTCATCCGTAGAACCTCAGTAGGAGATTGGTTCCTAGTGCTCACCTTGGGCAGCTCACAACAGCCTGTAACTACAGTTCCAGGGGAATCGGACACCCCATTTGTGAAGTGACTCCATTCTAGCCAGAACTGAGAAGACAAATGCAGAACAAGGTAAGCATGGGTGTGAGATGGTATTTAAGAAATGGCAAAGGGAGAGGGGATGAATAGATGGCTCAGAGGTTAAGAGCACACACTGTCTGGGCAGCAGATCTGAGTTCAGTTCCCAGAACCCACATAGGAAAGCTCACAATTGCCTGTAGCTCCACCTCCAGGAGTTTTGATGTCCTCTTCTGGGCTCTGTGGGTATCTGCACTCACTCATACTTGCATATACCCCTACACATTTAGGTACACACACTCCCCACAGCAGCACACAAACACACACACACACTCACACAGCACTCTCACAGCACATTACACATACACTTATACATACTCACACACACTCACACTAACAAGGTCACTCACACATACAATCACACACACACGCACACTCACACACAGAGACTCACACAGCACTCTGACAGCACACTACACACACACACACACACACACTCACACGAAGTCACTCACACATACAACCACACACACACATACATTTACTTACACACGCAGTCATCCACACACATCTGCACATGCGCATACTCACACACCATTAAAAATTAAATATTTTTCTCTAAGGTGGGGGAACGGCTTGGGTTTTGCGCTCCTTGGTGTGATTTGCCTCTGGTCCCTAATGAAGGCAATTTCGTGTTGAAAGTGCTATAGAAGTTCAACAGGATCCATCATGTTCTTGGCCCGTGGTTTCCAAATGTAACTTACCCTGTACTGATTATAGAGCAGAGGGCAGGTACACAGAAGACAGTTTGAGCAGGAAGATGAGATGCTATATCTTCAGCCCCAAACAGAACTTAGAGAGGGCCAACTAGAAGTGGGGTGAGGCTATGAACCCTCAAAGCCTGCCCTCAAGGATGCATATCCTCCTGCAAGGCTGGGCCAAACTGGAGACCAAGTGTTCAAATTCCGGAGCCCATGGAGGACATTTCTCATTCAAATCACTGCCACTGGTGCTATCTTCACTCAGAGTGTGTCTCCTCCAATCAGGCTCCCCATGTTTTGACGTTAGCCTGAATGCAGCCCACTGTCTCAGATGAGAGCCAAGGAAAACAATACAGTAGACACCTTGTGTCTGAGATGTAGGGAGGAGAAGGGACAGAAACATGGAAATTAAAGTGCTCTCCTTGATAAAGCCAGGCTGCCCACTCCACTTGGGAACTTCTAAAATCATTCCCTGAGCCAGGTGCTTGTAGGAGCTCTGCCTCACGTTCCAAATGTCAGGACTGTAATTACTTCTCCCTCTGAGGACCCTGACATTTATGAGGGCCAGCTTCCCAGGCTCAGACTGGCCTTCAGCATCTCAGACAAGGCTTGGGGGGGCCTCTTCTCCCTTTCAAACACGCATTCACTGACAACAAACACGTGCCACATTTATCAAAACATCTCGTCACGAGGGACTGGAAGATGGATGAGACACAGATCTGCCTTCCTCGAGGCAGCTTCGAGTCACGCCATTTTCCTGGATCTCTGTTCTACAAGTTTTGCTCACCCTCAAGAACTCTGTGGAGTTCAACCCCTCCAACTCCTCACATGAGCCCTTTGAGGGTCTGGATGCTGAAGACTCACCTTGGGACCATATAGACTTCTCTGTTTATTGCAGCACATTTGTGAAAGGGAGTGGGGGAAATGGAGAGACTCTGTCGCCATCACACAACAACCCAGGCAGACCAGGCTATCTGGATGGCAGAGCCCATCCTAGGCTCTCCTTGGAATGCAGCCTCACCATCACCTAGAAGAAACCATGACCTTGCCACAGAGTGAGTTTCACTTCTGTGGAGACAGGAGCAGCTGATGGATCCAGTGGCCTGGGAACAAGAGGCTTAGTCACCCACCTGTGGGCAACGATAACAGTGGACAGAATCAGGGTGTGGGGAACGAAGTAGGCTCGGGATTGGGAACCTTCGGGCTTCAGTAGACAAGGAATTTTGATAATAATTTCTGTGCCTTATGCCTGCTTTAGTTTCTCTCCACTCTCCCCAATAGGCAATGCCTGCCCACGAGAAACAACATAGTAAAGATGGAAAGAATCCGGCTAATCATCCCTCCAACAGCCCATGGATAGAGACACAACTCAGAAGACCATACAGCAGCCCCAACAAGTGTTTCTTCCCCTAGAATAAGGAGACAAGGGATTGACATCTTGTCTTTCTAACTGTCATTTACGCCCTGATTCTATAGGAAGTAATTGGAAAATGGTTCCCACCGGTCACATTAAATGTAGCACATACAAATCCAGTGATCTTATTAGAAATCCTCCAACACAGACATCCTCTAGTATGATGAGTTAAGCAGTTGAATTCTTTCCCAGTCCATTTAATGCGATTTAATTTGTACAGGTTCAAGAATGTGTCTAGCGTGGTCACGGCCACACACGGAATCTCAATTTGTAATATACTTTCTAGACTACAATTTGGGCCTCTTCCCCTTTAGATCTGAAGAAGGAAGCCGAAGAAGCATTTCCTGGGGTTGTTATCTACCTCGCTTCTCATGCAAATCCATAACCAGTCTTGCAAGAGGCCAGGAGGTTTGGAGAGGAAAGACATTTAAATAACAAACTTGTTTGCAGAGTTTGGAGTTAGAACAGAGTCCGCTCAGAACCGGGAAAGTCTGAAGACCAAGATTAGCCACTTAAGCCACTTAAGGTTTAAGGTGACACTGCATCAAACAGCACCCAACTCCCGGCTGTTTCAACAGTCTGTAAAAACGGAAGCTGTTGCTCAAGGCTTCTGGTGGAGGAAGGGGCTTCTGATCACAGGGAAGCCACTCTACAGTTCTCTCTCTCTCTCTCTCTCTCTCTCTCTCTCTCTCTCTCTCTGTGTGCACACGCAAGTGCGTGTGCATGTGTGTGTGTACGCGCATGCGTGTGTGTGTGTGTGTGTGTGTGTGTGTGTGTGTGTGTGTGTGTGTGTACACATGTGAGGACACACCTGTGCCTAGGTGTACATGCACCTGTGTGTGTGCTTGTAAAGGTCAGAGGTTGATATCAGGGGTCTTCCTTAACCATTCCTTACTTTACCTATTAAAACAGAGTCTTCCACTTGAACTTAGAGCTTACTTACTCATTTGGCTAATTTGGCTAGTCCATAAGGAGATATCAAGTCACCTCTGCCAGTCCATGGGCTTGACCAAAGGTCACTGTCATTGCAAGGTTTTCTCTTAGGCTCTGGTACCTTCTCTCCACTATTCCTCCAGGCTGCGAGGCTTAGCAATGGCGCTAGCTGTCATCCATCACTGTGTCCTCAAAGGCGCCCTGTGATGCTGTGAATGGTGTCCAAGCCCTCAATACTTTTAAGATTTTAAAATTTTTACTTATGTATATGAATATGTGTCTGCCTGGGTGCATGTGCATGTGAGTTCAGTTACCTATGGAGGCCAGAAGAGGGCACCAGAGTCCCTAGAACTAGAGATATGGGTGACTGCAGGCCCCTGGTGTGTGTGTGTGTGTGTGTGTGTGTGTGTGTGTGTGTGTGTGTGTGTGTTAGGGAACTGAACTCAGGCGCTCTGCAAAGGCAGCAAACACAGTCACCAAACTCTTTTCTACAGTTCCTGTCTTAAACTCTCTATCCAAGGGGAGGGAGGGAGGACACAGGGCCCTTGGGAAATGTCATGGCTCGATGGGAGAGTTCTTCTGAAGGGACTCATGCCCTTTTGAAAGGCGTCAAGAACTTGTTTGGCTTCTCTCGGGACACAGAAAAGTGTTGGCGTCAATACTCGGGAGACATGGGCTCTCACCAAGCACCAAGTATGCTATCTCTTGTCTTAAACTTCTTAGCTTCCAGGCCCATAAGAATGTCTTTATGACCCAGTCAGTTCAGGATGATGTAACCTGTCACACACAGGGACAGCTGGGGATCCTTCTCTCAGGCTTTGGAATGAGTTCCTCAGCAAGTCAGTCTTTGATGTAAGTTTGACTGAATTAACCCCATTTTCCTTTTGGGGCCCCATTCATCCAAAAGCAGGGGATGGTTCACGTTTATCTAATTACCTAGTTCTCTAATGCATGCACAGGCCTGTAATCCCCAGATCACCACACAAGGACCATGCCCAAGGATGGCTCAGAGGGCCTCTGCCCTCCCATCTCAGTCTCCAGGTTTGGCTGTTCCAGGAAGGAAGGTAGGAGAGGGCTGTGAGCTCAGTCAGCCACTCATTCTCAATACATTGTTTCCTGCCAGTCACGGGTTCTGTGATCCACCTCCAGAAGCCCATTATCTATCTCTTAAGGAGGGAACTGCCTTCCCCTATGCTCCCTAGTTGGAAATCCTGGGGTTCTCCCTAATTGGTGGTCCCAGCCTGCAGATTATTAGAACCACAGGGACATAGGAGCCAGGTGCCCAGCCAGAAGGACACCCACATCACCTCTACCTGGAGCATTCTGTGGCTTAGGGACAGTGATGGGAAGGGTTTAGGAATCTGCTCACTTTGCCTGCACACTCTGATGGGCTGGCCGAGGCTTAGGGAGTAGAAGGTACAGCTCTGTCCCACTCTGCAGACTCTGCCTCCACTTTTCTCTAGTCTCTTAACTCCCAGCTTTCCAAACTCCCAGTCTTTCTTCATGTTGTGGGGGGTTGATGCAGTGATCTTGACATACAAGTAATAGTCATAGCCTTTAAATGATGGCAAATCTGAAAGTGTGGAATGACATACATGGGCCAGAGAACACATGACACTCTGCCGATAACAGTCCATACAGTTTGCTGGCATCAGCTCAAAGCTCCCTCGTCAGAGGTATTCAGGGACTCCCCAAAGCCCCGTAAGCATACATTTAGTGTATGTAGGAACTGTTTCCCCAAGCTGACCTGGCCACCATTCTCTTAGAAAGAAGTATGTTCAGCTACTCCGTGGGCCACCAGCCAGCTTCCTTCCCTAGATCCTGGCTGTGACTCACTCAGGCATGTCCCCAAACCCCTCCTGTTCCTCTCCTCCCTGAGAGGATGCTCCTCCCACTGAGCTACTTAATCACCTCACTTAGAACCGCATCATTTAGCATTAGTGCAAAGCTTTCCTTGACAGTGCCCAGGAGGCTGGGAACTCTCACCCGAGGCCTGCACACATGCAGGCTACTTACTAGAAGTACAGTGGCAATCCATATGCAGACAGAATCTGCACACATCATGTATGATATGTGATGGGCAAATATACCTGATTATAGCTCCCGGCATTTGTATAGATGCTCCCAAACTCTTCAGTAGAGAGCACAGGAAGGCTAAGTGCTATGAAGGCTAAGAAGCTATGCTTCTTCCTCAGCCCACTCCTCAGCTGTTCTGTGCATGTTCATTTCCCCTAACACACACACAGGAGGCTGATTTACAGGCTCTGACCCCTGCTACCACGGTTTGGCTTCCCTGCAAGCCGTCACTGTGATAGGTCATGATGCAAGATGTCTGTTAAGGTCAGAAGCTGTGGAAGGATGGGGAGGAAGAATTAAGGAAGCCAGCTTCAACAATGGTCCAGCAGAGATTCTGCCAGCGGGGTGGAAAGCTCAGAATCACAGCAGATGCTCACCATAGTGGCTCCCTGTGTGTGTGCCATAGGCTGAGCCTCCAGGGCATCATCTCTCGGTTTGTAACGTGAGTGCTTTAGGTTGACTATGACTTGGGTAAATGGCTTTCTGTGACATCAGCAAAACTACTGTGGATGGGGCGGGGTGGGGGGGGGCGGATCTTGCGCGTACAGCTTGTCCTCCATACATTTGGAATTTACGACATTGCGTGGGAGGCCCTACCAAGAGGGTCATGGGTAGGACAAAGGCAGAAGAGGGTGTTTAGTCTCCTCTGTCCCAACAACATATCTCTGCAGTGGTAGTGTTTTCTACCAAAAGCTGCTGAGTGGCCTCTCTCGAGGTTATCTTTTGTGCTGCCTGCAGTCGTGCAGATCCTAGCTGGGTAACAGTCTGGTTGCTGCTCCGTGAGCACTTAATCTTGTCCTTTGAGAGACCCCTTCCTGATTAAATCCTCTTTAGCTAAATACAATTAAAATACCCTTGCCCTGTTCTGATTGGTCAATCACTAAGGGAATTTTATTCTTTTTTGGTGGGGGGGGGGGTTATTCTTTGCTGCATTATTCTCTGCTATCTAAGGTCGTGAGCCACTCTGAGGTGTTTAAAGAACACCACCCTTCTATACTATGAGATTTTCAAGTACAAGAACATACTGTTTGTTTTCAGTCCTGAGAGGCTACCAGCTACTGTTTGTACAGGGGAAGTATAATATATATTGTGGACCTAACCAGTGTGTGTGTGCGTGTGTGTGTGTGTGTGTGTGTGTGTGTGTGTGTGTGTGTAAGAGAGAGACAGAGGGAGACAGATAGACAGAGACAGAAACATACCAGGAGGGAGAGAAATAGAGACATAGAGAGATAGAGACTGAAAGACAGAAAGAGACAGAGACAGAAACAGAAATGGAGAGAGACAGAGAGAGAGAGAGAGAGAAAGAGAGAAAGAGAGAGAGAGAGAGAGAGAGAGAGAGAGATGCCAAAACAGAGAACTAGCAAACACGGGCTTCATTTTGTCAACTAACTACTCCTCGGCAGAGAGACCACCCCTGGAGTGTGCTTGATACATCCAGTATCATTTCACTGGAGAAAACTGATTTCTACTTTCCCAGAAGGTGTGTTGACTTCAAATAGCTTCTAGGTAAAGTGTGCCCACTCCCTCTGGAGGGATTATCTTGCTTAGGTTAGTTGAGGTGGGAATACCTGACCTCTATGAAATGGCAGCATTCTCTAGGCTGGGCACCTGGATTGTATAAAAAAAGAAATTAGTGAGATGAACACAAATATTGATTGCCCTTTTCTTCCTCAATGTGCACGCAGCGTGACCTAGTCCCTCACACTCCTGCTGCTGTGACTTCCCACCATAGTCACACTGTAGCCTCTAACAGTCCGAAATCAACCTTCCCTTCATTGGGGGGCTTTTACAGAGTATTGATTACAGCCATACAGCAAGCAACTGAGGCCGTGGGGAAGGATCATCAGGAGAAATTAGGAAGAGAGTCCTGGAAACAGGCCCAAGAGCGAAAACTACTCGGCGTGCTTTAGTTGGGGTCCTTCAGAGGGTTGCAGTAGCCTGACGCCATGGGGAAAACTCTGGGGTAAAATTTGGTTTCACCACTGGTCAAAGACTGTCTCAGGTAGGTGCCCTAGGAGCCCTTCGGTCTGTCTGTGCAGGTGAGGTGGCTCTAAGCCTGAGGCTAGCCCTCCAAAGAGGTGTGAGTACAGGCTGTAGGTGTCAAAATAGAATCAGGAAGAGATGGTGTAGAAATAACACCGAGGACCCAAAGCAGTGGAATAATGAAATGGCTGACTAGGATGCATGTGCTTGCCATAGCTCCCTGGAAACCGGGGGCTGAGGTGATGGTGCTGTGGTTAAGAGAACTTGTTCTTGCAGAGGGACCAAGTCAAGTTTCCAGCACCTGCACCATGGCTCAGCAGCCCGAAACTCCATCTCTGTGGATCAGGTGCTCCCTTCTGGTCTCCTTAGACACCTGAACTGACACATACCCTCACAGATTCACACGCAAAATTACAAGTAAATAAAATGCTTTCTGAGAAGCACAGGAACCAACCTAATGCAGCCACCAAGAAAACAGCACACTCTGGCAGGGGAGGAAACTGCCTAGCAGGGTTTGTCTTGTCCCGTCCACAATAACCAGTGGCTAGGAAAAACAAAACAAAACAAAACAAAAACCTGCCTAATTCGTTATTCTCCTCTTGGAAAGAAGACACTGGAACGTATTTAAAGTTCGAGTTTGTATGTGAACAGAGCTGGATGTTTGGCTTGTCCCTCCTGACTGTGGGTCCTGAAGGAATGGCTGGGAAGTGTGAATATCATCAGGGTGGAATCCACGGAAATGGTTGGTGGTATAACACAAGTGGCCATTCACGTGTATCTGAGACAAGGGATTGTGTGTATAGCAAGTAGTAGCACAGTACATCAAGACCCCAAGAAGCAGCAGATATGATAGTCATGGGGAAATGACCAATACATAAAGCAAATGTTCAGGAAGAAGGACCAGGTTATGAAATCTCAAGGCTCCACCCCAGTGGCTCACCTCCATCAAAAAGTTCCACCACACTCCAGAACATCACCACAGCTGGGGAGCAAATGTTCAAACACACGAGTCCACAGGGGCCATTTTATATTCCTACCATGGCATGGCCTGAACTTTAGCACTCCTAAGTCTGGGGCAAACTTTTGAAAGAGTTGAATCAATAGCCAGCCTATGATAACAGCAGGAAATTTCAATAGCCTACTTCAAACAGTGGGCAGAACCACCAGACAGAGGATCCGTTAGAGAATGGGATTTGAGTAATGAGTTAGACCAATTGTGCAGGTGCCAACACTCATGAGTGCTGGTAATAATCATTTTTCTCAAGTGGATATGGAGCAGTTGAGGACAGAACATGTTAGGCTACACACCTTTTAATAACTATAAAAGGATTAAAATCATTGAGAGTCTATTTCCTGATCACAAGGAGACTAGCAATGTAAGGGTACCTGGAATTATACAACACATTCTTATAAATCAAAGCTGGGAGAAATCACAATGAAAACGGAAGCTTGAGACAAATGAAAACAAAAGGAAATACCCCCAAACTCACGGATGCAATAAAAGCAATGCCGAGGGGGACATTTTATACCTGAAGCTGAAGCTGAGATTTCAAATCATCAGACATTGTACCCTAAGAAACTAAAGAGGGTAAATATTAAACCTGAAGATAGCAGAAGATAGGAGAGAAAAATTAGAGCAGAGATAAATGAAATAGGCACAGGACGGGAAATGTTAGTCCTTTGAGAAAGAAATCAGCAACACCCTAACTAGCCTAAGAAAACAAAGACTAAGAAATTAAAGAAGGGTGCAGCGGGCTTTGTGGAAGAGGATCTATTAAAGGATTCTAAGAGTAACTCCCTGCCCCCCCCCCCCCCCCAAATTAGTTGACTTGGATGAAATGGCTGAATCTCTACAAACTCAACCAAAACCAACTGGTAAAATAAAAGAAAATATAAACAGGTCTAGAGCCAACATTGAAACTCAATCAGCAATCAGAAATTCCTGTTTGGTATGGGGGCTGGGGGGAATTGGGACTGAGGTGCACATTTTGCAGGCCTGGCCTTCAGGTTCTCCCAGGATCCTTCATTTCCTACGTGGCACACCTGCCCCCAACCCTGAACTTTCCAGCCCAGGGGCTGGGCTGCCCTTTCCCCAAGGCTCCTCCCTATATAATCCAGACATTTTAGGTTCCCCACCTTTTTATCTCCCCCCCCCCCCGACGTGGTCACCCTTTCTCTCTTTCTCTTCCCCATCCCCACCTCCCTATGGGGCTTCCCTGGCCTCTGTTCTTGGGGACTAGTGAACTCCCCTGAGATCAGCTTCCCGATAAACCTGCATCTAATATAATCTAATCTGGTTTGAATTGGCTTATTTCACAGGTGGCAGAGAAATCACCTATCACTACTGAACAAAATGATGTCTAAGAGCAGTTGGCTTTATTGAATGTTCAGCTGGGCGCTGAGAACAAATTCTCCAGAAGCAAAGGTACAGGTGTGTAATCCTCGCTCTCAGCAGACTTAGACAAGAGGGTCTAGAGTTCATTTGGATCTGGAAGCACCTAAGCCTGTCCTTTTGAACTTGCGTGGAGATTTCATCATATAGGTGTGATTGATGCTGTCTTTGGTCATCACCCGTACCTTCAGCCTCTGTCTCCCGGAGGATCCCAGGGCCAAAGTCCAGTCTTCTAAGTACACCTTGTTTCTCATAACCAGCTCCCCATTATGAAGCCCTTTATAGATTCATTTATATTAGCATATGAATGACACTTGCCATTCACAAGATTCAAAGGACTTAGTGGCCAGAGAGTTGCAAACAAAGGTGAGGACTTGGCTAGGTTTCGAATGACCATGGCAACTGAACCTTTCCTTCCTCAAATTGCTTCAGTCAAGGATTTGGGGGGTTGTTGTGAAAAAAAATGCCCTGACACCGGCAATCTGATGGAGAAATGGTTGACTGTGGCTCACAGTCAAGGCTAGAGTCCACCATGGTGGAAGGGTCAAGACAGACAGCCACATTGCATCTATGAACTTACAGACGATTCTTCTGGGCTCCTCATAGGGACCTGGCACCTGCTTACACCATTGCCTGCCTCCATTACCTGGAGCTGGCAGGTGAGGGCTACATATAAAAGGACTGCCTGCAGTCCAGTTCTCTTGCTGGTCTCTCTCCTCTGTTGTGTCCTTCTCTGTCCCACACTCCCCTCACTCATGGCTCTGATTCCATCTGTCTATATGTCCACTCATCTGTCTATCTGTCCACTCATCTGTCTCTATCCCTTCTCTAGGCCCTCACTAGCCTCACTTCCCCCAAGAAATCCCCTTTATACTAGATCTATTGCATGGCATAATTTCTTAAGGGATACCTCCTCCACCACCGCATTATATTTCATATCAGCATCCACAGTCAGGAAGCAAAGGTAAATGCAATTCAAAGGCTCAGCCCCTTTCTCCACTTATGACAGTCTAGGATCCTTCCCAAGGAATGATGTCACCACAGCTACGATGGGTCTTCTTCTATCAATGAATTGAATTGGGTAAGAGATTGTCTAGTTAATAATTAACACTTAACCACCACAATAACCAAGGGAAAAATATAAACACTCATTTACTTGTTTGTAGTTCACTTCAAAGATTACTAATTCTGGAAGCCATTCAGTTAAACAATTGATGCTTTGTCTTTGGGACAGATTTTGGCTAGCCATGCATATAGACAAGTTATTCATTTAAAAACGTTTATCTGAAATTAATATCAGATTGATCATCCCTAATTTTCCTCATCTCTCTCTCCTTTAAAGGTGAAGACACTAAGATTGGAGAAAGTAAGATACTTAAGATTTGCAGAGGCACTACCCTCAGATGGCCAACAACAGCCGTCAGTGTTCTGTTCTGGACCACTAGAGTGTTATATCTAGAAGTCTCCAGACTCTTATCCTTTCTGAATCACAAGTCTCATTTCTCTCCTCTCTTCTTGACCTAGGGATACAAGAAGCTTAAGATGTCGGTTGAGTGCAGACGGCCTTTGCTGGTGACAGATTCCCATTTTCTTTGGTTGCTGGCTTTTTAAGTCATTTCCCCTTCTCCTTGACTCCGAGCAGTGATAACATGGTTTCAGTAACAATGTCACGTAGTTTAAGCCTGTCAGGATATTCTTAAAAGGAAAGAGTCTGCCTATTGTCACTGCAAATGCCACATTTTCTCATTGCTGTATAGACCCAGTGAATTGACTTTTGCTCAGTGGGAGACTTGGCAGATTCTCCTCATTGAGGTTCTTCTATCCCACCCCAGCATCTAAGTTCTACACCATTTCCATTTTTAATTCCCCCTTTAGATATGTATATGTGTGTTTGCCTGCCTGCATGTGTTTACTGTGTGCCATATGCCTGCAGTACTTATGAAAACCAGAAGAGGGTGTGAGATCCCTTGGAAGTCAAGTTAGAGACAGTTGTTAGCCACCATGTTGGTTGCCCCTGTAAGAGTATTAAGTGTTTTTAACCTCTAAGGCACCTCTTCAGCCCCCACCATTTATCCATTCAGTGTCTGTAATAATTTCCTCTCCCAATGGAAAACTTCACTCTATAGTAATACAAGCAGACCCATTCTCATCTTTTCCTCTGATTACCTAAATCTGGGTAAGGTAACTTGGATTCTGGGGCATAGAGAAATGAAAGGGACAGGCAGAAGTGGAGAACATGTGTACTTATCATCTGACCTTATGAACCTAGTGACCATTTGTTAGAGCAAGCCCTGGGTAGAGCAGTAAGTAGCCAGTACTTCGATCCTGGAGAATGTCAGCCATCTGTATCACTATTTTTCCTAAAAAAAAATCTCATCATTCAAGCAAGGTGAAGTTAAAGTAGCCGAGAGTCTTTACAGAGACTCTGACTGATATGCCTCTCTGTTGTCTTATTTTGACTACAGAGAGCCCTGTGGCAAAGACCAATGAACCATCAGGGTCCCAATCAATGTTGGTTCAAAACTCTGCTGGGGTCATCTGACTCAAAGTGCAAAGGAAGTGACCAGTTCCTTACTCACAGTGACACCCGTTCAATAATTGTTTCTGGAGGGGCGCTACATGCCTTGTAATGAGCTGATAGCTACTTCTGTGTAAACATGTCCTCTAAGGACCCCTTTAATAGAATTATACAGCAGGAAGCACAAACATAGGATTGGTGGAGGAACAGGGTTTAAGGCTGGCATGTAAACGGGTTCCGATGACTTGGAAACAACATTCCTGCCATCCCAGCCTGACTCTGTCATGAGCTCTGGAAACTTGAGTGACTCCAGTTGTTGGTAGGGATAATGTTCATGGCAGGGGAGCAGAGAGGTAAGGATGTGGAGGGGTGGGAGAGAAAATCAATGTGTGTGTGTGTGTGTGTGTGTGTGTGTGTGTGTGATGAGAATGCTATAAGAAGACTTACTACTTGGGGATATTTCTCAGTGGGTAAAGGCATTTGCCACACAAGCCTGATTATCTAATGATCTAGTTCAGTGGCTAGGATTCACAAAAACCTGGATACAAATGAATACATCTGCAATCCCAGCATTCCTATGGCTAGACGGGAGGTGGAGAGCAGAGAGTTGACTGGACGGGTCATGGATCAGCTAGTTTGGAGTGAAGAAGCAGAGAAAGAAGAGAAACCGCACATCAGCAGGGTGGAAGGTGAGAACTGAGTCCAGAAAGCTCACCTTGTGTCTCGTCACATGTGTGAGATTGTACCCATGCCTGAGCACACACACACACACACAATAACAAACAAAATATAAACAAATATAGTAGCATTGACTGACTGTCTTAGTCAGTGTTTCTATTCCTGCACAAACATCATGACCAAGAAGCAAGTTGGGGAGGAAAGGGTTTATTTGGCTTACACTTCCATACAGCTGTTCATCACCAAAGGAAGTCAGGACTGGAACTCAAGCAGGTCAGAAGGCAGGAGCTGATGCAGAGACCACGGAAGGATGTTCTTTACTGGCTTGCCTTCCCTGGCTTGCTCAGCCTGCTCTCTTATAGAACCCAAGACTGCTAGCCCAGAGATGATCCCACCCACAAGGTGCCTTTCCCCCTTGATCACTAATTGAGAAAATGCCTTACAGTTGGATCTCATGGAGGCATTTCCTCAACTGAAGCTCCTTTCTTTGTGATAACTCCAGCTGTGTCAAGTTGACATAAAACTAGCCAGTACACCAACTGTACTTTTAAATAAAAAAAATATTTTTCAATTACATTTTTATTTGTGTGTGTAGGTATCAAGGCCAGAAGTGCTTTTCCTCATTGAGCCATCTTGATGGCCTCAGAAAATATTTTAGGTTTCTTTGTGATGATTTCAAATATTTACATGTGTAATGCAATTGGTAGATATTTTTTACTTCTTCATTTCTGCAGGTCTATCTGTTTAAGGTATCCAGAAAATACCTACTTCTCACTTGGAAGTAGAAAGGCCCTGTATTTGCTACCACCTTAGACTTCTCCCCCAGGAAAGGGAGTTTCTAAATGAGTACTGGTGGTCACACATCCTGCTTACCACCCCATCCCTGCTTTCTTCTGGAGAATCAGAGCCTGTCTGCAGGCATTCCCTGTGAAGTCCCCCTTCTTCCTCAGAGGCAATAGGAAGGGACCCCAGGTTGGCCTTGTAAGACCCCCGAAACAGGGTTGCTCCTGTCCCAGGATGAGTTGGCGCCCCCCCCCCCAAAAAAAAAAACTCGAGAGAAACCGCTTGATGCAAAACCACAAGAGGTTTATTTTCAGCTAGCTGAGGACAAATTCCTTTCACAGCACAGGGCAGGGGAGTTCGACCCCAGCTTTAGTAACAGTAGGGGGCTTTTAAAGGAAAAAGGGAATTGGGAGGAGTTGGGAGGAGTTGGGAGTCCTGAGCTAGGGCTCTTCTCTGGTTGGGGCTGTCCTTGGTAAGATTATAAGGAACAGCTCTTCTTTGTGGAGTTATCTCTAAGTCCTTGGCACAGGGAGGCATGCAAGCTCCTGGCTAGGTCCTCTTACAATTATCGCTTCTCTGGTTGTAAGGTATAGAAACAAAAAGGCTTTTTGCTGGCTGTAGAGAACAAAGAGCTTCTTACTGGCTGTATTGCTAGGGATCTGGGAAACACATTTCAAGCCTGGGAAACGCTTTGGGGTCCCACAGCCTCAGAGTGTGATTCTCCTTGGAGCCCTCCGCATGTGGTCTGCCTCTGGTACCCAGACCATGTTTCTCTTCTGTGCTGATGTCATTTGTCCGTGGTATTGATAACCCTTCTAAAAAAGTCTCATCCCTATCAATCCATCTCTGTGTCGCTCTTAAGCCCCACGTTCAAAACAGTGGAAGTGCCTATTTCTATTGTTCCTCTAGTTTTACTGCATAATGTAAGCGTTGTAAAAACAAATCAACTTTCCCAAGAAATCTGCCAAGAGAGTAATTGAAATTACCAAGCCCGTTTCAGTGACACTTGCCATTCACAATATAGATCCCTTTTCTTCCCTGCTATAGGCTGTGCCTTGCTGTTAGCCACAGTTTTAGCAATATTGCTAATTCTGGTAAGACCATATTAAGCCCACAGAGCCTAAGTGTCCACAGTTATGCCTGCACTATGGAATTATGTGACTCTTACTCCAGTGCTCTAAAAGATGTCACTAAGCTTAACAGTAAATGTTTAGGAGCGAAAGCTAAAAAGAAGTCCATTTATCACTGGGGAAACACGCGTTTCCTTCCAGCTAGGATATAAACTGCTGAAATACACTGGAGACAAAGGACCCAACCTGATCAGCAGATCCTCTGGCAGATACACAGTCAAGAATGAGGAGCGGAAGAAATGGGGTTTGGAACAAGTTACATTGTTTCGAAGGGTGCTATATAGCTGGGAGAAAGTATCAATGTTTTGAACCTCTTTCAGAGTGTGGTATCAGCAGCTTCCTTTTCAAAGATGGTATACACTCCAAATTACTTTTGCTAGCAATATTAAACATGAAATGACCCTTCATGGAACATATAAGCAAAAGCAATGTTGCTACCAGGGTGAGCTTCCTGCTACAGTGGAGAGGAAATCCTCCCAGTATTATATTATTCGTAAGGAGTAGTCAGGCAAAAGGTGGCACTGTGCATGCTTTGAAGGAACCTAGTTACTAGAAGTAACAAATGTCTATACCGTGAGTATTTTTCACTACAACCTAGTTGAAAAAAGAAAACAAAAGTATTTTTAGATTTCCTGTAGTGGGCCTGGAGAGATTGCTCAGTGGTTAAGAGTTGTTCTTGCTGAAGGGCCTCAGTGTGGTTCCCAGCACCCGCATGGGGTGGCTAACAAATGTAATCCTCCAAATCAGCTTGCAACAACTACTGAATGAGGAGGGTGAGTACATCCCAGAGGAGCTGGGGAGCTTGGTGTGATGAATACGCAGACAAAATCCTGTGAAAGGAAGGTGTGGTCTGGCTGGGAAGGAAAACTCTTGAAAGACAGACGGCGTGTCTTCAGAGATTGGCTGATTGGAATTTCAGTCCTGTGTGTAAAACCCAGCCGACTCTCTTTTTTGAAGAAACTCCATTTTGTGCAAGACCAGAGGCTAAACTGCAATTCCGGGAGGAAAACCACACCGAGCAAACATCCTATGACACCCTCCCTGCGTTTAGCAACAGCCAGGCTACAATAGCAGAACCAAAGTACACAGAGATAACCTAAGACATCCTGCAGAGAATTGATAACCTGGCCATCCTGCTTGTCAGGTGGTTCTGCCCAGCTATTAGGTTCCTGCACATTACGCCAGAAATGCAGTCTTTAAAATATTCACTTGTGGATCAGTATAGAAATTCTCCAAGTTTGCTGTAACTACAATAAAAACTCTAAACCCCTAGACTGGGTTCTCACTAGGACCTGCTTCAATGGTGAGGGTCTGAGAGACCTAGTTCAGGAGCTTGCAATAAAAGACTCTTGTGTGATTGCATCGGGTTTGACTCCTTGGTGGTCTTTGGGGGTTACCCCACGACTTGGGTATAACGCTGTAGAATGCTGTGCTGAGGGTCCAGAGGCTAACTAGCCATTCCTCCCCACTTCAGAATAGGAAGTAACATCTTGTGACAATGAGAAAGAGCAACCAAGCCTTTTAGACTCTGCAGACATAGCTTTCTTCTGCTAAGATGCTATCAAGTAGCATCTCAGACCTACAGAACTGCTGGGAATTTCACCACGCACCTGCCTCTCTACTGTTCCCACCCGGGTATTTTTACATTGCCCTGATTTACAATTTTCTTTGTTCTGTAAAACTATTTTTAAAAAAAAAACTTCATGAAACTGCTTCTAAGTTGGAACATGGAATTCGGGTAACGTAAATCTGTGGTTCCGGATGGTGTTCACTCAATATGGTATGAACCATCTCTTATTCCCTGAGAGAGAGAGAGAGAGAGAGAGAGAGAGAGAGAGAGAGAGAGAGAGAGAATGAATAGGTGGATAGAACTACAGTTTCATTCTTTTCTTTGGGGCTTACCAGTTTCTGAACTCTCAGCTATAATAATCCATGCTTCTAAAAATTACAATGAATTGAGCTTAGAAGACCTTTAAAAATGCCAAATCACTATTTTTAAAGTATACTTTAGAAAACAAAACATTCTTATTAACATGACTAACATATCTTCATTTTTAGTGAAGAAAGTGGTTTGGTACTATTAGGGAGTTAAGTATTCTATGCTACTTTGTATAAGAACTTCTAGACTACTTGATTCATCAATATGGTAATAACACAGGGTGCATCCAGTTATTTTCCTGTCTCTGGTCTATCCAGATCCGTCCATTGATTGCTTTGCATCCAATCAGAAGAAGACTTTCAGGGTGCCCCATTATTTATTTATTAACCATGATTCATCTGGGTTTTACTATAGTTGCTTTTTCTAAGCTTACCTTTAAAACTTTTTATTTTCCACTACGTGTCTATGGGGTTGAGGTTCTTTCTGCATATGAGTGCAGATGCCTGCAGGGGAGTAGGATCCCCAAGAGCTGGAGTTACAGATGACTGTGAATTGCTTCCTTCAGATGCTAGGCATTGAGCTCAGGTCTTCTGGAAGACCAGCGAGTGCTCTTACAGTCTGAGCCATCTCTCCAGTGCCATATCTCATTTGACCCTTCCTTCCCCCTGAGCTTTGATTCCTATGAATAACTATGGCCCAGAAACACATGCTCAGGTTACTTCAAATACTATGTTCCATGGAATGGAATGAAGGAATTTGTAGCTTAACAATTCAAAGCACAATGATGATATTGTGTAAGTGTGTTACAGCAAAGCTGAACTATCTACTATAGGCTTCAAATGCTACCTAATGGCATTCTTTAATCTTTGAGTTAATGGAAGCTTGTGGTCTTGTTTGTACCTCCAAAAGGATTTACCTAATAGCCATAATATTAGGTCAAACACAGAAATGGGTAGTGAAAGATAGCCAATATTATTAGGTGCTAAACATGCAACATTCTAGCTCTCCTGCAACAAATTGTGATTATCTCCACTTATCTACTGAAGCACCTACACCTGTGGGAAACTCTCCTGGTTCTATCAATTGGGCCAGTTCTGATGAATCAACCATGAACATCATTGATAATGGAAGCTGATTGCTTTCATATAGTTTAGGTAAAAGCTCAATTCGAAATCTTTGTTTACCTCATCTGAGAATTAATCGGGTAGAAGTTCCTCTACGATAGGCAGAAGCCTTGAAGCCCTTCAGACCTGATAAATTTGATGTGATATCATTACTACTTAATTCCACCAATCTACTCCTACAAACTGGAGTTCATAGGATTGGCTGATATGGTCATGTCACAGATTCTTGCAAATCCAGCTGCATGGTTATCATAGGACAAGACAGGTTGGTCAGGGGCAGAAAACACAGGCAGCTACAAAAGATTGATCATTTTATCCAAGAATTTGTTTTATCTTATGTCCATAGACCTGGAGTTACAGATGGTTATGGGCCACTCAGTAAGGTACTGAAAAACCAAACTCATATCCTCTGTAAGGGCTGGAATTGCTCTCAATTTCTGAGCTATCTCTCCAGCCCCATAGATAGAAATCTGATAAGATCAGAAAGTTATATAGGCTAATGGGATGACTTGAATTTAAAAAAAATCCTGGAGAGTTTTAATGGGCTCAAAACCTACCACAACATTTTTAAGCTCAGCTCTCATTCAGGGAGTACAAAGGGTACACAGCAGCCTCCCTGTGGTGGCTTGGGTTAGAATGGTACCCGTGCTCATAAATTTGAATGCTTAGGCCACAGCCGGTGCAACTGTTTGGCAACATTTAAGAGGTGAGGCCTTGTTGGAGGAGGCGTTTCACTGGGGGAGGGCTTTGAGGTTTCAAAATTATAAGCTGTTCCCAGTTAGCCTTCTCCGTCTAATGCTTGTGGATCAAAATGTAAGCTCTCAAATGGTGCTCCAGAGTCAGGTCTGCCTGCCCCCCCCCCCCCCGTGCTCCCTGTTATGATGACCGTGAACTGTCTGAAACTGAATGACCCAAATAAACTTCTTCTACAAGCTGCCTTGGTCATGGTGTCTTGTCACAGCAGTAGAGAAATAAGACACAGAACATAACTGTCTTTCTCTTCAACATAGAACTTCAGTTTGCTTGGAGAGAAAACAGGAGAATCAGTATCAAAAAAGGCTAGAGTATAGAGGGTTGAAAGGGTTATTTTTCAGGATATTAAAAATTAATATTCTCTAAACTTTTGTCGATGTTCTATTTTTTAATATTTCCTTTTAACTTAGATATGGTTTTTAAAATTATTGAAAAATTATTGAGCAGCATTGAAATTTAGAAAATTATCCAGTTTATCACTTATTTATATTTTAAATTTTTAGTGATAAAGGTTCGCCTGTTAAGAGTACTTGCTGCTCTTGCAGAGTTCCCAGTATCCACATGGTGGCTCACAACCATCTGTAACTCCAGCTTCAGAGGATGCCCTCTTCAGGCCTCTGTGGGTACTGCATGCATGTGGTGCATATACTTGCATAGGCATACACAGTTAAAGTGGATTGCTCGTTCATGATCTTTAATTCTATTGCCTAGAACTTAAATTAATTTAGAACTATCAAGTATTCCCCATTGAGAAAACCAGCGAAGCCAAAATATCTTTAATTAGATTTTCTCCACTTTCCCAAATCCTTGTAAGTTAAATTACCGTAATTATCAAACATAAAAACAGCTGGGGCACCAAATGGGAGGATTTTTCTCCAAACAATTCTTATTTCCTTGGATCCCTGGCTCACATTTTCTCCTAAAAACTTACTGTGTGAGCTAGAGATCCATGCTTCGGGCTTATATGATGCTTTCAAGAGTGGCTCCCTGTGGTCATTTCTTCCCACTGTGCCTCCAGCCTGCCTTGAATCCTTAGGAAGGCACTAGTCGATCAACACTTATTTGTATGTGTTGTGTCCCGACTGACCCAGAGAAGTTCCTTCCATGCAGAAACAGGATGTGTTTTGCTAGGCATCCTTATGAGGTCCTTACATACACATCATGGGGTAATCCCTAGCCTGCTGGGTTGGAGGAGACAAGTGCCTCTTATCTTCAGTGTCTTTATAATAAGGCACAATACAGTTCCTAAACCAAAGGCATCACAGTTGCAATAGGCAGGAGAAGGCACAGAAAAAAAAAAAAAAAAAAGAAGCAGAATCAGATAGCGGAGGAACAATAGGATGACTGTCATAAAACAAGGATTTTGAAAAGAAAATCTGAATGCCCTGAAGCTGAGTGCTTATAGCCAAAGAGCTGAGAGTGAGTGTGGGGACACTCAGTCCCAGGAGGAACAGTATATCCTAAGCCCCATGGGACTTGAAAGAAGAGGGGACAGAGAGGACGTAAGGGTCAGAGGGACAAGAGCTGTGCAGCAGAAAGGCACCTTCTGGACCTGACATGGACTCACTTGTTGCTGTGATTATGTGCACAAAATTTGCCCACGATTGAGCCTATCAACATTTCACACAGATGGGGTGTCCAAGGAGACGTTTACCATCTAACACTCATGGGAGGAGGATTCATTTTCTTTGGTGCCTTAACCACAGATGAACAACCTCCCACCTACAGTCAGACAAGTAACTAAATTCAGAGGGCCACACACATAAAATGATGAAGTGAACGTAGGAGAGGACTTGTTGAGATGTGCGCCACTTGAAGAAGGGAATAAGAGAAGGGAATGGTGGCGGAGGTCACTAAAATTCATTATGTGAGTGTAGGAATCTGTCCCAATGATGTTTAAAAATGACAATGTGTATGTTAAAATAAGCACTCTGAAACATGTATCAAAACAATATAGGATCCAGGTAACCAGCTCAGAATAAACCAGTAGACCATCAAGCAAACCACTGGAGTTCTACAGCTCAAGAGATCAGCGACCTAAACCCAAAAGTGCACGTTCTGCAGTTGTAACTTCAGGGGCCTGGAATTGTCAAAGCAAAACTGGCTCTCACCTCAAAGCAAATGAGAGCTTGCTCTAGAGTTAATTGTGAATTCACTCTCTTACGTGACCACAGCTTGAGACAACAGAGTCGAGCTGTCACTAATAGTATGTTCCAGCGTGGTGACAGTTTCATGGAGTTGTATACTACTAGAAAGAGGGAGGTCGTAAAATCAAGTAAACGGTGGAAACATCTGGTAGGTGAGTTATACCACAGCAGGGACATAAAGGCCTCAGATGCTATCTTAGCATCTGGTAGGAGTTTGTGGTCTGTTAATATAGTCGAAAGGGATTTACAAAACAGTCATAAACATGGCAGCTCAAAGGCAAGGGTGGGCAATGCATGAGAGGGTAGAACAGATCACCTGATTCTGAACTTGTAACCTTCTAGAACTCCAGTCACATAACTTCTAATCAGTCAGCCTTGTAAAACCTTTTTAAGTATGGCTTTTCTGGAAAGAAGGGACAGTGGTAGGAGCCTACAAGCCATCTCAAAGCAAAGAATGAGCTGGAGAACTGGAGAACCAAATCAAATACGCTAACATCAAGGAGAGGTGGTAAACAGCCTCTTTTCTGAGAGGTGCCAATCAGAAAAGATCTGGTCAGAGACTGTTAAAGCCAGGCTAGGAAGAGGAGTGACAGCCAGATCACAGTCAGCAACTTTAGACAGAGGGAACAAATCAAGAGAGCTTGCAATGGTCAAGACGGGGGACATCACCAAGGCTGCTTCCATGGACTCCACCGCTCTCCTGCTTTTTTTTCCCAACATTTTTTGATTATTTGGAAATTTCATATCATGTAATTCCTGTCACACTTCCCAGTCAGCCCATGGCCACTCCCCCACACTTACTATGTCCTCTGCAAAAGAAAAAAGAAAGAAGGAAAATAAACAAACAGAAAGGAAGACGACAACAATAACAACAACAACAACAACAAAAACCAAGTCCATTTTCTGTTGCTCATATACACACTGGAGCACAGTCACACTTCCAGTGGCCAGTCCCCTAAGGGAAACTGAGGCCTTCTCCACCTGCACCCCTGCCAAAAAGCCAGTAGTTGTGGAGAGTTGCACTTCAGCATTCCTATGAACATTCCTACAATGTTCAAGAGTTCTCTTTGTGTTTTCCTTTTGAGGATGCTGCTTTGGGGTGGGGGCAGTGTGGGGTGGAGGTAGGGGCTGTCACAGAAGCCTTCTATGCTCCCCTCTCTTGAATGTACATCTATCTGCAGCTGTCAATACCACTGCACGAGTGGCTTCCTTGCCCATTACATTCAGTGGTAGCAGGGAGCCTGGGCTTCCACATGGCTTCTGGCAAAAGCGTGGATCATGGACATCCACATGCTCTCCAGCATCAGCACATGCCAAGGACCTCTTTCAATGGTTCAAGAATGAACCATTCATCACCTTGAATATCCTGTCACTGTTAAGAGCCAGGGTGATTGCTGCCCACAGCTCTACTCAGCAAGGACATGTCTCCGCCACAGTGTTCTCTCATACCCATCACCATTACTGTGTCTGAGTTCTGGCTTTCTCCACCATGGAAGCACCACCCCACCCCTCCATCTTTCTCCCACCTCTCCATCGCATATTCCTTTGCCACAGTGGCATTGGAAGCTGTGGTGTGTCTCACAGTAGACCTGTTTACCCAACAGCTTTACGTGTAAATGTTCATTGCAATGAGTCATTGGCCTGTCTTAAGGCCTCCCTGGACCCTTTCTGGTACTCTTGGATATCCTACTGTTGCCCAGGGGAGAACATGGAGATCCTGCAGCTCTGTTCTGCAGGATTGGGCCCGTCACATGCTCCAGTGGCTAATAGATTAAGTAGATGTTGGGGTGGAGCAACTCAAAGTCCTGGATCTGGGATGGAGTAGTAGTTGAGTTGGTCATTCCAGGCTTCCATCAGGCCATCCAAGGCAGGGCCAACAACCTTCCTGCCATGCTTTTTATACAGACAGCATCAGCTCACTTCTGCTTGGTCATACTTGGCCAGTAGTAGAACTTGCTGTTTGTACATGTTATCTATCCTGGAATCTTGAGGTTCACTATCACCATCAAGGTCAACATCTGCCAGGTTATTCTTGGTCCAGGTCAAATTTTCTTGGAGCAATCCAAGCTTGATGACTGAGTGAAGAGGAGAGTCATGGGTGGACCTGATCCCCGGGGCCTCACATTATGACTGTTATGGTAGTAATACTCAAATCAGAGATCTCCTGCTGTTTTTGATGAAGATTCTCTGGCCTGCTTTAATGTCTGACTTCTATATCTGTCCAACCCAAACCATCCCCATTTCTTTCACAGGTGTGATGTCTCATTCCCTAATCACCTTGGGAAAAAAAGATTCCGTAACAGGCCACTGCTGGTACTGTGGTTATAGGTGATTTTTCTAGATTTCTTTCATCTTAGCCTTCACCTGTAGGCTCCAGATTACTATTTGATGGTAAACCCAGACATCATCCTTATCTTTAGACCTCCCCTATATGAGAACTGGTTAGCAATCTTTTTGTCAGACTATGGCTACTCAAATGTCTACTTTCCACCTTCCATAGGGGCACTGAATGTCATCTAGTGAACCCCAGGAAATCTTCTGCTGGGGTTCATGTGGCAGCTGGCTTGACACTTGACTACCAGCATTCCATCACATACAATTTTCATCTTTGCTAATTTTTTGCAAGATGAACTTGCAGGACTAACTTTGGTGGAGCTCTTCTTTATCCCTTAGAAAAAATATATCCTTCTTTCCTTCGTTATACCAGAATCTAAATTATTTACGACTATGTCAACGAGACTCAAGTTTCCCATGTATGTCCTTCCAAAAGGTAAAAAATGTCCACCTCTAGTTTTCTATGCTTGGAACAGTATCTATATTCTATTTACTGGTCACATCAAATGTTGGCTGTTGGTTCAAGTGACATGGAGATTTGAGAGAGCTAAGTGTCCAAGGCACCAAGGCTGATGAAACAGCTTTGGACAGGAGTGATCCTTGGGTGTGTATGCCAGCAGTCTCTGGCAGACTCAACAAAAGCCATCATCTCTCAGATTCTGCATTGGCTCCATCATCAACCACAATGATTGATTCCTGCTACTATCATAGAGCCGAGCTGAACAGGGGACTGAGGGAGAAACCTACTCCAAGTTTGAGTAGACAGGAAATTCCTTAGTTTCATCCAGACACGGCGTCTGAGACTAGCTCATGGATGTAGCTTCTCCTTGGTCTTTCATACCTCCTTAACTCTTAATAATTTGATCTACAGATGAAGGCAATGATGTAAGCTTACCTTCTAAGTCTGTCCAAGCTGTTCAGACATTCAGAAATTGATCTGACCACAAAGTTGGTCCACTTTGAACATCTCATGGTCCCCAGCAAGTCTCTGCATCCACTGACCACAAGGTCTTATTCTAATATAAAGGTGATCAATAGTTGGAGCCTTTCATATCAGGAACATGCCCAGCATCTCACCTGAACAATTGAGCACTGTCCATTTCCCAGGGTATAGATAATCAGAAAGGACATACATACCTCCTATGACACTGTGGATTTCTGTAAGTGGGCGTTGACTCAAGTTGATGGAGGGCATTTTCCCATTTTAGTTATTTGCTATCAGACTCCTCAATTTAGTTTCTTCCAGTCCTGCTTCGTAGATAAACTTGAAATGTCTCCTGTAGCTGCTTGTGTTCTAGTGCTCATTATGTTCCCCACAAAAGACTGTTTGCATGGAAACATGCACATGTAGCTTCAGGGAACCTGCCCCCAGTTGGTAAATAAAAATACCAGTAGCCAATGGCTGGGCAGAGCAGATAGAGGCAGGACTTTAGGATTCCCAGGCTTGGGACCAGGAGGAAGAGAAGGGAGAAGAGATCTGTCAGAGTGTGGAGGCGAGGAGAGCCATGATGCTTGAAAAGAGTGCAGGACAGAGAGGCATGGCCGCCATGTGAAGGAGGCAGGAGAGCATGGCCCAGTTGGGCAGCCCTCTGGGTCCAAAGAAGTCATGATAGAACAAAGAATTACTAAGTAATAACTTGGGATTAACCCTGTGGAGGTTCAGCAGTGGCCCAGCTGTTGAGCAGTTTAAGGCTTATTAAAATACAAAGGCTATATCTGCGTTTCATTCAGGAACATAAACCATGGGTAGTGAACCCGCTGGTGGGAATTATTAATAAACCTTTGGATCCAAGATGGGTTACTTCAGGGTTCTTTCCTCCAAAAGAAACCTTCTTGTTGTCTGGGCTTTCTTCCCTCTCTGGCAGACTGGCAGGCTAACACACATGTGGCACATACAAAGACATACACACATAAAAATTCTGTGAGGCCTTAGGGAAGATGTAGGCACACAAACAGTAGATCCAAATCACAGCACAGAAAAGTTTACATAAAGATACCAGTTAAGCCAAATTGAGGGTGTCACAGCTATCATATCTTAGCATGTCAGGCAAGACAAACAAAGCCAAGAAGCAGTATTGGAGATAATCACTTTGAAATCAGTTGTTTACCTTGAATGTATATCACAACCTCATGTTAAGACTACAACAACCAAACTTTATAGTTCAAGGTACAAAGGACAAAAGGCCTTAAGTATATTGGGCCATTAATACACCTCTCTAGCAACTTTTGGGAAAGTATAATCAGTAATGATATTGATTTGACCACCGGAAACCACAATTAATAAATGTACACATCTAGCCACAGCAGTGTACAGAATGCCTTCTTTTCAAGCAAAAAAATAAAGCAAGTTCAAAGCAAATTATACTGAATAAGCTCCCGTTAAAAAGAGTGGAGATCAATAAAAAAATATTGAAAAATCATTCTGTTATTTGGAAGATAAGAGACTCATTTATAATATAATCCATAGGTCAAAATACAAATTTGTGGTAAAAACCAGAAAGCATTTTTGGTGCAAGATGCTGTTTTTGTTTACAACGTAGGAAACCATGAGAAGATTGTAGCCAAACACTCTCCACAACTCTAAATTCCTTGAGTTGATAAGACAGATGATGTCACTAAATAACTTCATGGAAATAGTTTTCAAAGAGCATTAAGATCCTTGGAGAAGTTGGACATAACCTAGCTTTACTCTTGGCATAAAATCAGCCATAGAAATCACTAAGGAAAATTTAAAGGCATTCTTAACTGTCAAATGCGGACGAAAGTGGGGGTAGCTACTTTTTATTTTGCCTTAACAAAACTTCTTGACAAGAAACAATTAGAGGAGGTAGCGTATATCCTGCCTTAGGGTTCACAAAAGGATCAGCCAACACAGCAGGGAAGGTGTGGTGGTAGAAACCCCCCGATACAGGTACTTGGAAACAACTTGGGTTCTTTGCAAGATCTCTTAATGCTGGACAGTCTCTCCAGCCTGGAGCTGTTGATTTCTTAACATCTATTGTCAGCTAGCACCTCCCGTCCTCAGGATAGCTGACCTGTGTTAAATTCCCTTTTGTGAATACACCAGGTTACTCTGATGTCCCAGAGACAGCTTTGGCTGATGCAAAGGTCCATTTTCTAGAGAATTTCTAAAGGGAAAAGGAGGGCTGCCTGTTTCCCAAAGCTGCCATAGTCTGATCTACAAATAAAACAGGGAAAGTATGTGGATCAGCACCGTCAGTTAATGTGGACCCAAGAAGTCTAAACATATTGGAAAGCCAAGCACTGCCATGCAGTGAAGGAGTAACAGACAGGGACCCAGTAGGATGCCTCAGAAATGCAAGGTAGATCAATACAGGGGGAGGGGATCAATAACGAACTCCATTAACACGATAAGGCAAAACCCACATCTCAGATCTTATGCAAACATTTATAGCTTTTCAATGTCATGAATAAATAAATTTTGTCAGGTTAAGAAATTGAAAGGAAATTTCTAGAACTTGATTTAAGGAATCCCCAGAGCTGCCTGACCCCCCACCTCACCCTCTTATGATGATTCATGGAAAGCAACCCAATTTCATCAGGAAAGTATTACTGCTGGTGTTGCTATTTCCCTCATTAGAACAGTGCGCTGGCCATCAAATGAGAATGATGCTCATGTTGAAGAGATGACTGCTTAACTATAATTGCATCCCAGGTCCAAGGTTGCGCTAACATTTACTGTAAATGTCAGTGTTTGGGGAATGAGGAAAAGTTGAGAAATAACATAGCTATGTTTTGACTGAAGTCCAAAGATGTGCTTCGGCCAGTGCTGTGAGACTCCTTGGACAGATCCCAGTGTTGAGTAGCACAGACAGACCTCTGCCTAAGATCACAGACACCTCCTATCTCAATGAGGGGAGGGTCAGCAATAACTTCCTGTGTCCATGCACTAAAGCGGGGAGGGACCTGGTATCACTTTAGACTTGGTTACCCATCCCTTAACATAAATGAGCACAAATACTCTCTGGCTTACTAGTTACCAAGACTAGCCTAGTGCTAGTTGTTTGTGTAGCCAGCCAGACTCATTAGACTTTAGCTCAGACGTAAGCTTAAACAGAAAGGAGAGAAACAATTGGTTCTAAGTTGAGAGGCCAGTTGATAACCAAGTTTCTGGAACTATGACTTGTTATTCATCAAGCCAAACCTGTCTATTCCATTGCAATCAAGGACTTGCAGTAGGCTCCTCACTATCTCCAGCCCCCAGAAGAAGCTGCCCTCAAATCTATAGTCTGATACTTTGTGCCTTTCTTGCTTTATTCTTTAGTAATCTTAGGCAGGAAAAAAAAAGGTAGCTTATGGAATTGACTAGACCTATAATTAAACTCAAGTATTTTGTAATGTTTTTCAAAAACATGTGTTTTCCAAAAAGACAAGTATTTAAGGTTATACATTTACCTCTGGGTATTTGATTTATTCTTTGACCCAGTAATTATGAGGCAGAATATTTTAAATTAACAGGGTGTGGGAAATTATTTGAAATCATGTTCTCTTTTCTGCATGGGTATGTAATTTCAGCTTTTTGAAATTTGATATTCTTTGGCCTGGTATAGAATTGATTTTTATTCATTTTTTTCCACAGATGCTGAGGAAATGTGTGCCTGGTTAACAGGGTCCAAAGTTTACTGTGTAATTATCGATTTACCACAAATCTCCATACATTTTCCTACTCTGAAACATCAGATAGGGGAAGAACCGAAGAAGAGTAACGGCTTGACCTAGTAACTATATTTCCAAATCTTTCCCAGAATATTTCACATTCTTTTTTTTTTTTACGGTGACTATTTTAGGCTATTCATTTAATGTTAAGAAATGTTAAAGAACCAGGTGATTGTCAGAGAAAATGAGGCAAACCCACAGTAGTTAGAAACCAGGAGCTGTCAGGTCTAACAAGTGTGGGCCAATCTCAGAGTGTTAAACTTAGAAAGATCTAGAGCGAGCCCTTCATGCAAACCCGTAGAGCACAATGTAGCATGTAAATGTCGCTTACCACATACCTGAAGCCAGGCCACTTTGCCCTGTCTGTGATGGTCAATGCCCGAGCAGCCACAGATAGATTTTTGTCGACCCAGCACACACCAGACCCATCTGGTTTCATAGCTATTACATTGATGAACTAAATGGTGCTATGGGTGCATACAGCCACCTCTGTCTCCTTTAGGATGTCAGTAATCCTCCCCAAACTCTTGGGATATGACTTTGCTTTGGTTTGTCTTTTCCATAAAGATATAAAAGTGGAACTTGTGCCAGGAATGGGCAATATAGAAAGCAGTGAGGTAGCTATTTGATAGATCTATAACTTAGACATGTGGAACTGGACATTTAACTCATCCATAATTGACTGCTGAAAGATGAGAGATAAACACTTAAAAATTTTATCTCACTTAAAAAGAATAATATGGTGTCTATGTGGCTCTAATAAGAAAAGGCTGACTTAGCAGCTGGTGTTGTTGATAGGTGCTTGTTATGCAAGCAAGAGGTCCAGAGCTCAATTCCCAGAGCACGCATCACAGAGCTGGACATAACATGCGCTTGTGGTTCCACCCCCTGGGGAGGCAGAGACAAGTGTTTTTGTGAGACTTGCTATCCAGCCAGCCGGCATAGCTTAATCAGCAAGCTCCAGGTCCCAGTGAGAGATACTGCCTCTAACACAAAGTAGGTGACTCACATGGGATGATAGCTGAGGTTAACCCCTGACTTCTGCAGGTACAGGAGGGGTCATTCTTCATAAATGAATTATTAAGAACCATTTGAAAAACTTAAGGGACAAAAAGACACAACTTGGAAGATTTTTATGGGGCACATAACAAAATATGCATTTAGAGCTTCTGGAGAGATACTGTAATTCACAACATAATGTGTCTGACAGGTTTACACCCCCCCCCCCCCCCAGCCAGGCTTCCAGTTGAGAGGCTGAAAGTTCTCATAACCTGAGCAACGCTCGTCCTACTTCAGCAAACAATGGCTCTGATTTCTCACTGTGGATGAGTTCTGACAGCCCTGTAACCATTTCCACGGGGTCATGTAATATGCACCATCGCCGATCTGTGTCACCACACTTTCCTGTTTAGTTTCTCAGTCCTCCATCACCCACACACAAACACACAAAATCAATTCTCCGTGCATAATCCAAGCGAAGGGAATTTGCTTTGCTGATTAGACCTTAAGAGAGATGCCAATGCTAAGTCAAGCTTACGTTCCCGGAAAAAAAGCTTATGACTTTCTACTTTGTATTAACAAGAGGTCATGCTTGTATTTTATTGATGAATTTTGCATCTGTGTGGGTGAGACTTGTTCTGTCCCCTGCTGACAGTTGTCTTCCAAGCTGTGCTTTTCCTTGCTCTTAAATTCTTCAACGAGTCCTCACTGTTTATCTTTTATGGATGATGTTTTGCCTTTCCTTCAGGGTATGTGTATACATACCTCTGTGTGTGTGTGTGTGTGTGTGTGTGTGTGTGTGTGTGTGTGTGTGTGCACGCGCGCATGTTTGTGGAAACCAAAGATCAGTGGCTTGCCCTTAGTTTATAAATAAAGTTATTTTAACTTTAACATGGTTTATTAAACTCCTCCTCGCCTTTACTCTGGAAGGTATTGGAAAGGAAGATTGGCTATGAATCAGTTTGAGCCTGACTTAATTTCTCAGTGGTTATAAAGAGAGCTTCATTGCTATTTGGTAAATTTCTCCATGGAAACTTGTTCATTTCATCCAAGTGTTAAGGATTATGGACAAAGTGACTTTCAGTTTTTCAAGCTCTTGACCTTCCTGCTTCAGGCTCCTGGGTGCTGAATTCCAAGCATCTTCTATCATGCCAGTACAAATCAGTGCAAGGTCCTGTTTCCTCATAGGATTATTTTAGAATGGCTTAGTTTGAATTTTGCTTAACAGCAGATGCCGGGTAAATGGGTGAACAGTGAGTAGGAGACAGGGAGAAGCCAACACAGTATGCAACAATATCCATGCACTCACCACTAGAATTAAACTTCAGGGACAAGTTCTCAAGCTATCCCATTTAAGGATGAGCTTGGTTTCTGTGATGGTTTACATATGATTGTCCCAGGGAATGGCACTATAAGGAGGTGTGACCTTGTTGGAGTAGGTGTGTTACTGTGGGTGTGGGCTTAAGACCCTCATTCTAGCTGCTTGGAAGCCAGTATTCTTCTAGCAGCCTTTTGTATGGAGATACAGAATTCTCAGTTCCTCCTGCACTATACATGCCTAGATGTTCCCATGTTCCTGCCTTGATGACAATGGATTGACACTCTGAACTTGTAAGCCAGCCCCAATTCAATGTTGTCCTTATTAGAGTTGCCTTGGTCATGGTGCCTGTTCTCAGCAGTAAAACCCTACCTAAGAGAGTTACTTTTCTGTTTCTGTGATAAAGCACCAACAAAAGCAATTTAATGGAAAGGGGGGTGTATTCTGGTTCATATTTCAAGGGCATAGTTCATCATATTGGAAAAAGTCAGAGGGCCAGGGCCTGGAAGCAGCTGCTCATATCACAGTCTATGCGGAGAATGAGACATATTGCTAACTACCTAGCTTTCCCCTTTTCATGCATTCCAGGACACAGCCCAGATAACAGTGTTACCCAGAGTGAGCAAGTATTCCTACCACAATTGACCCAATTAAGACCATCCCCCACAGGCATGCCCAATGTCCCAGTGATTCTAGATTTTTGTCAACCTGACAATAAGCACCACCAATCACAAGGACCATGGTACTTGGATATTTGTATATGTAGTCCAGTCCTCTTTCAAATCTGTTCCAAAGACTGAAGAAGACCACAAGTCATATTTAGCCAGACCTACACAAAGATGAAAGGGCTTTTATCTGCCTTTTTTTGAATTGGGCAGGCATTCGAGACTGGCAGCTGACATTAACCCATGCTCACTGATGGGGTGAGACTTGGGAGAGCTAACAGAGTTCAGCACACTGATAGTTTATTATGAGATGAATATTTGGTTTTGTAGATTCTATCATTCCACTGTGTTTCAAAGGAATCTGCAAGCTTATGTATTCCATGTCATACATATACAGCATCCAAAGAAGTAGGGAAAAACAAATTTGATGGTAGGAAAAACAATTGATGCTAGTTCAGTAACAGAAAATGTTAACAATAGCCTGACTTCCCTTTTACATTCTACTTCCTGTATCTGGAGTTGAATTTAGAGCAATTATTGATGTAGATTCCTGGGCTATATTCATTTGCATGTCCATTTGATCTTTCATGAAGAATTTCCGTGTTTCCAAAGTTCCAACCATGTGGGAGTCAATCTAAATGAAAGAGGGAACTGAGTCCTATTTGGGTCAGTGAGGGTGGTAGCTATATATAGCAGGTCCTTCTGGTGGCCAGATTCCTCTCTCTGGGTCCACCTGATTTTGGTGCTAGAGAAGGCTGTGTGCACCCATGGGATGTTTTCTCCAGAATCTTTGAGCTCATCCAATTTACAGAGAAGCTTCATATTGGTAGTTAACACTTCTTGGGAAACTATCAGTCATTAGAGGATGGGAGGTGTGGGATGCATGTCACCTCCCATCCTACAGAGGGTCAACCAAACAATTATCTTCAGCGATCCGTCCAGGAGATCCAGGCCCAGATGTCCATAGCCAGAACCAGCTAAGCAATGTTCTTTTTATTGATTTTTATTTTTATCTCTCTTCCTACTCATTATGCCTACTCTGGGCTGGCTGCCAAAATAAACCTCCTGTACTCAAGTTTTCTCAGACCCTGGTTTCTAGGAGGGAAAACATCACAGAAGACAAGGTGATGAAATGCCTCGGAGTCTATAAACTCTGATGGACCTCCTAGTCATTTGTACGTACCCCACACAGGGTTGAGAATATATAGCTTGAGATGTTGAACTTTATCTGCTGAGCCATTCTGTCAGTCCAAAGACATTTGTGGTCAAGCCTGATACCCCAAGTTCAATGTGTGGAACACACATGGTGGAAGGAGAAGACCAACACTTGCAAGTTGATCTTTACATGTGAGCTGGACAACACACACACATACACACAGACATACAGACACAGATATCCTCTCTCTCTCTCTCTCTCTCTCTCTCTCTCTCTTGCATGTGCGCATACACACACAAAAAGAGGAAATAAAAATGTATATTTGCCCAAAACTAGGAAGATGTTGAGTTCAGAGACCTATGTGAGTCCCTCAGGTCTGTGGACATCACTCAGGTTATTTTAAGTGCCTGTTTGTGTCCTCAATGTTCTGACCTTTGCCTGGGTGACCTACCATGCACACAGCACTTAGGACCCCTGAGATATCCCTCAGTGGCTAATTGACATCCTCTGATAAGGGCCACAGTATATGCATGCTATCACTTCAATTCCTATCTGAGTTTGCCTGTTTACTATAGCAAGCCCTAGACCCCCACGCAGAGCCCATTCCTGTGCAGAAGGATATAAAAAAGAGATGCTACAGAGGTATCCGCTCACGGTGGGGAGAGGGGGAGCCAAAAATCGAATCTTTCCTTCTCTTCTCAAACTTCCGGGATGGTTTCTATTATTTCTCAGGAAGTGCTGTCAGTAGCAGGCAGTGAAGGAAGAACATTACTGTGTTGTTTCCTGGCTATGACAGGCACTCTCATCTCAAGTTTCATGTCCCGTTCCTTGATCATGTAAGCTGAAGCCCCAAGTGAAGCTTGCACTCACACAGACAGGGTCTGGTCTTCAGTGAGGTACTGCCCCCCCCCCCCCGGTTGCTGTCTGAAATTCAGTACATGTACACCCACAGTGCAGAAGGCTGTGTTAAGATCTTCATAGCATTTCTCCACAAGTGGGGAGCAGGAGTCCACACAGAAATGTCCCTGTTGCCCTTTAAAAAAAATGTATGTGTGAGTACAGGCACATGCATCCCATAGAGAGAATACGGAGGTCAGAGACCAAAGTGTGGGAGTCAGTTTTCTCCTTTCACCTTCCCATGGGGTCTGGGATTTGAACCCAGGTCACTAGGCTTGCACTGCAAGCATCTTTACTTACTGATCCATCTAACCCCTCCATGTTCATCCTCCACTCCCGTTAATGACCGGGAAAGACATTGCTCTATTGTTTTTTAGAGATCCAAGGAGAGAACAAGACCCTGTGTTATAATCACTTCTGAGATCCTTCCCATTGGAGAATGAACTAGATATAGAAAGGGGGATACAAACAGAGCTGGGCAATGTGTGGTGATAGCTCCTATGACAATGGAAACATCATTATACACAAGTTTGGCTTTACAGCTTTATATCACATATTTACTATATATGTGGGGAAGGGGAGATATGTACCATGGCACAAATGGAAAGGTCAGAGAATAACTCATGGGAGCTGGTTCTCTCCTTTCACCATGTGGGCCCCACAGATTAAACTTATATTGTTAGGGTTGGCAGCAAGTGGCCTTGCCTGCTAAGCCATCATCTCATGACCTCTGTTTGGCTCTTTAAATGAAATGTTCCTAGCAACCTTGAAGATAGACTGGCAGGCTCAGGTGAGTCAGATACCCATTACACGAGAGTCAGACAGTCTCAGAGACTTCATGACCGTCTAGAGTCTAGAGTGGGTTAATCAAGATGGAAAGACTCATCTTAAATATAGGTGGTGCTGTCCCATGGGCTGGGGTCCTGGACTGAATTCAAGAGGAGAAGCAAGCTGAATAGCAGCATTCAGAATTTCCTGCTTCCTGATGCCATGTGGCTAGCCACCTGTTCTTGCTCTGTTGTCTTCCCTGCTATGATTCCTTTACATCATGATCCTGATTAAACCCTTCCTTCCTTCCTTAAGTTGCTTCTTTGCAGGTATCTGGTCATAGCAACAAGAAAAGCAACCAACATAGGTGAGTTTTTGTATGTCCACTAAGAAATACATGAGCCGGGGCTATCTGGTGCCTCCTTCCTAGGCAGATACCAATGGAACATGTTCTTTGAATTCTCAGATAGTCTAAAGGACTGGAGGGTGCATTGTGAGGTGAAACTGTCTTTATGAACATGGTGCCCCCCACCAAGGGTGTCACACACTAGCCCTTAGCAATTTAAAATGTCTACTTTGACATTTTGTCCTAGTTAACAGGGCATCTACTTCAGAATACTGCCCAGAACTCAGGTTTTCTATGATTTATTAAATTAATGAGCATCTAGAGGGGATTTCCCAGTATATCTGGTCACTTCAGAAAGATGTAGGTAATGATTTTGTCATTTATCAGCTCTAGTGTTGGCCAGAACTACCAGTTCAGCTATAGACTAACTCGCTCTGTAGACGAGGTAGATTTCTGAGTGCTGGGACCAAAGTGCTATGCTACTAATGCCCAGCTCCAAATGTCTCTTAACTTTGGACTCCTGTAAAATAAATAAGTTACTACTTTGTTACTCTGAGATAGCACAGTGACAATCCTATCAGAGCAAGACTGAAGTCCAACAGTATGAAGCTCAATGGTAAGACTTATGGCATCCATGATTTCTAGGCTCCCAAGCACTGGCTAGGGAAGGTCTATCTTCACCATCTGCAGCACATGTGTGTTGTCTCCACTATCCATAGCATATGAATCTTGTGTTTGAGACTGAGTCTGCCCTACTTCACAGCTGCTGATAACCTTAGTGGGATTGGCATCTACCACATGCTGAGACCACCTCTGAAGCTGAGAGTTGCCTTTACAGTAGCCTCTCTTGAACTTTCTTTGGGGACTCTAACACTGCCACGTGGTGCCAAGCCTCAATCTTGCTCTATTACCCCTTCAATAACAGGACTGAGCCTTTAGCAATGGCCTCTCCTGGCCTTTCTTCATAGACTTTAGGAAAAGTGTCCTAGTATATTAATTATGTAAGCCCAAATTATGAAAGCATATATGATCAAAGACATTAAGGGTTGCTTGGACTATAGATAAATGATAACAGGTCCCATTGCATATAAGATGCTTAGGACATTGATGAGCTGAGGGAGACAGCACTGGAAGAGGTTGGTGGCATCCTTTACTTAGCTGGGAACTAAAAATGGAGAACTCATTAGTAATTTTGTGGTCAGTGTGGAAAAGGTGAGACTGTTCTAAAAGGGATGATTTATTATTTAAAAACTGGGTGTTTACTGACTGTTGAGGAACCAATGAGAAGCTAAAACTTGGGATGGTGAGATGGCTTTGCAGGAGAAGGTGTTTGCTCCCAAGACTGACATTTAGAATTATTCGTTGGGACATACATGGAAGGGGAACAGTCTGCCTTCAAGTATTCATCAGATGATCACATGTGTGCTCACAAACACACATGAGCACTAGAACTTCAGTTTTATGTGCAGTGGGGAGTATGTTCTGCAACACAGGAAAACCAAATTAAGAACACGAGGAGATAGGACATAGAACACTCAAATTGTAGGATTCCAGGAGCAGAAAGGCAGATGGGTTGAGATTCATTGACGAATGCCATGCTCGCAGGACATCTGCTCAAACATCTGCCACTGATCATTCATCTCAGGGCCACACGGTAATTCAGATTCTTAGAAGGAATAAAAAGGCCTGAGGATATTACTCAGTCACTAGAGGGCTTGCCTAGGATGCACAGAGCCCCGAATTTCATCCTTAGCACTGCATAAACTGGCACATGCATGCCCAAAATCCCAGCACTCATGAATGGAAGGCAAGAGGTCAGGGCTAAGGTGCTTGTCACTCAAACATGGGGACCTAAGTTCAAATGCTAGCAAGCACATATTCAAGAACACTCCACAACGTGACAGTTCCAAATAACTTTGAAAACGTCAAGATCACAAAACAAGGAAAGAGGGACTGGCAAGAGATAGAATAGTGAGCTAGCAGAGTGGGTTAAAGCATTGGTGTGAGGAACACCACCACTTAGGGCATTCATGGTTTCCATGTTCCCAAGCACTGGCTGTGGGACATCTGGCTCCACCGTCTGCAGCACATCCGTGTTGTCTCCACCATCCACAGCACACGCATCTCGTTTCTTAGGCTGAGCAACCATCTCAGTCTAAGCAGGTGAGAACCATCTCCACAAGTTGTCCTCTGACCTCCAATGTTCACCATGAGATGCCTGTATCTCTCCCAAGAAACAAAAAACAACAACAACAACAACAACAACAACAAAAAAAAGCAAGGCAAGGAAAACATGACAAGCTTTATCTCATTGACTTGACCAGAAATGACAGGAGTTTATACATTTGATATGGTAGAACTAGGCTGAAAAATGAAATTAACCTCACAAACCTTGGGCACTTAGGTTGCATGCTAGAGACTTAGGCCAAATATGAAGAAGCCTTTTAAAAATGGATCCTTGCAAAGATATCTTTTTAAAAATTGCTTTTGCTTTCCCTCCTTAATGGTTACTCTTCCAGTCTTTAAGACTCACCCTCCCATTGAATGGTATTTCTAACAAGTAAGGCCTCTGTGATAGAGAACAAAAAACACAACAACAACAACAACAACAAAAACAATGTCTGCTGTGGTTAAGGCAGGGAGATGTCTGAGATATGTCTGCTCACCACACAGCATCTCTCTAATATAGATTAGATAACGATATGATAATTTAAAGGATTCTTTTAAAATATCTATCAGCTTAGCATTGTAGTCTACATCTTTAATCCAAGTACTTGAAAGACAGAGGTGTGTGGATCTCTAAATTCAAGGATAACCTGATCTACATGGCAAATTCAAAGACATCCAGAGTTACTTTGTGTTTGTCTAAAATAGCAATGTAAGCAGAATGCAGGTTAACTAATTAATCTCCAATTGCGCTTCGGGTAGACTAATGGGGAAGATTTGGCATCCCAATTGCCTGTGAATCTCCATAGTCAAGAATTGGTTCCCTGAGCATTCCATTTCCCACTGGAGTTTACTATGGTTCAGGGATCTGTGAGTCTGACCAGCAATTCAGGCAGGCTCCTATGTTGTGAGGAGATGATAGAAAGCCAACAGCCAAGCCCTGTTAGCTACACAGGAGTCTTGGTTGATATGGAATTGATTCATGGCAGGCATGGGAGTCTATGCCAGGAATGGTTAGGAAATGGGCAAAGAGAATGAGGGGTATTTCCAGCCTCCTGTTTCGCTGGGTTGAATCTGGGCAGCAATCCAAGCAATCCAGCAGTCAAGATTGGAGATGACAAAGCCAACATCCAAGTCCTGTAGGCTACACAGGAGTCATAGTCTACGAAGTTTAAATATTGGGTTCAGAGGAGGAATGGTTGGGATGGAGGATACTCCTATGCTAAGCAGCCAAGTCTACAGGCAGTTCTTCATCAGTTAGGTCTTTAGCTAACCCCAAACCATCAAGGTCATATCAATATCTTAAAGCTATCATTCAAGATGGTGACATTAGAGCCTATGCTCCCCCATAAGATACAGCAACAAAGCCTTTGAGCCAAGGTGACAAGTTCAAAAGACATGTCAGATGTATCACCCTCTTTGCTGGGAATCCATGTTGAATGCATTTTTTTTCTAGGAAAGTCAAAGCAAATCATTCTTCACAAACTTGCTTTGAGAAGGCAACCAAGACCCTTACCCTGTTGGCATGAAAGCTGGAATGGACCTTCCGTAACAGATTCCACGTCAGGCTTTTCCCACCCACGAGGAGGAGCTGACTATGCCAGCCTGCAAAGGCCTCTTACCCAAGTCCCTTGAGCTATTTTGATTATAGTCTGGTCACCATGATGAGGCCTCCGAATGGCATCTGTGAAACTTGCTTTCTCAAGGCAACTTTGGGATGACAACTGGCCAGAATGTCGTATTTAAGCTTTCTAGTCACTTTAGAACAAGAATTTCAGAAAATCTCAGTGCAGCATAAGGAAAGAACACATAGGTCATATTCCTCCAAGACCTTTTAATAAGTATTTCAAGGGGAACTTAGAGGTAACAGAATATCTGACTTTGCAATAAAAAGAAAAAAGAAAACTAAATTGTGATATCAGTAACATGCTATAACTAGAATATGCTAAAATCCCTGCCTTATTTTCTTCACTAAACAGTAAAATTGGAAGTTGTACGTTACCACTTTTAATATAAACAATTAGCATTTATATTTTATGATAATTGCATACATTTGGTTATAATTGGTCTGTCTCTATATCATAGTTTTCAACTTAGCCTTTTTTCCCTTTGGCTGGTTAGATTGCATAATCTACTACCTAATTCTGTCCTATGATTTGTTCAATAAAAGCATGGTTAAAAATTTAGTATCCTAGCATTTTTCAAGCTACACACATATACATCTTAAATACTTCTCTCCCATAAGTAGGCTGCTCAGAATCAAATACCAGGGTTTACTGGAGCAAGCGAGAAAAGGCCTGCTAATGTTAGATAGTGCCAGAATGGCTCTCAGAAGCATCCTAGCATCTTAGAGCAGTATTGAGTGTGAGGAGGCCAAGTCCAATGTAGCCCACCGAGATGGAACATTCATCCTAGTAGCTTTATTTCCTGATATTTTTGTATGTAGCCCAACTTGTTATGGTTTTCCTTTTGGAGCTACAATTCAGATTCCATTAAATGACCCTGTTGAACCTTTACAATCTGTGAATATGCAGAAGACCATTGTACTATATAGTTTAATACCCTCCCCCCATTCTTTTTCAGAGACAGGTTTCTTGTTTGATAGCCCAGGTGTTCTGGCTAGTTTTGTGTCAACTTGACATAAGCTGTAGACATTTTGGAAGAGGAAACTTCAACTGACAAAATGCCCCCACAAGACTGGCCTGTAGGCAAGCATGTGGTGAATTTTCTTGATTGGTTTATGTGGGGAGGCCCGGATCACTTTAGGCATTACCACCCATGGGCAGATGGCCCTGGGTTCTATAAGAAAGCATACTAAGCAAGCTTTGAGGAACAAACGGATGAGCAACATTTCTCTGTGTCCTCAATATCATGGCTTGGCCTGGTCTCTCACTGTACCAAGCCTCAACTGATCTCTATGTCCCCTTTATGCTTTTAGAACGACTACTACCTGGGGGGCTCTTATACTACACCAATTTGGGCTGCCAGGATGAGATGCAGCCTCAGCCCCTCTGGACCACAGTATCTGTGTGCTGCCTCCTAAAAAATACTCAGATGTATGATCCTCAGTGATGGTGGTCTCTTCTTAATCACCACTAAATTCTCAGCTCAAAATAACAAGTGTTGATTATCAGAGCAATGTAAAGGTTTCACTTCAGTGGGCTTTAATCCCAAATATATATATGGCCCTGATATAGAGTCTTTACTTTCCTCCAAAACTTCACAAACCAGTCCTTTGTTGTCTCCACTGCCCTCAGAATTGTCTTCTAAGTTTTCATGAAACAGCCTATTGAGCTCTGAGCTCCCACTGGTTTTCTAGTCCAAAGTTCAAATGCTACCAAAGTCCTCTAAAACACATGATCAGAGCTGTCACATCAATACCTAACTTCTGGTACAATTTGCTTGTCAAGAGTTCTTTATTTACTTATTTGCTTATGGTCTTTTGGGTATATGGCCCAACTTGTTATGGTTTCCGGTTTTGAGCTACAATTCAGATTCCATTAAATCACCCTGTTGAACTTTTACAACCTGTGGATACTGAAAACCATTGTACTATATGGCTTAATACCGTCTCCCTTCTTTTTCAGAGACAGGTTTCTTGTTTGGTAGCCCAGGTGTTCTGACTAGTTTTATGTCAACTTGACAGAAGCCAAGGAGATGACCTTTAAAATAATGACAGCCAAATCCTGCCCCCCCCAAAGCTGAAAACCCACTGTATTAACTCAGTGTCCAAGATGGTATGTGCCTCAGTAGTCTCAATCTTGTTAGAAGCTGAAGAAGGTCCACAATGATAACTCTGATAACTCAGAAAGGCACCAATAGGGTAAATAAATTCAGAGGCCAAAGGGATGTAGCAGGGATCAAAAGGCAGGATGATCTTCCTTCTGCCTTTCTATCTCGGCTTCTAACAGAAGGTGCATCCCACAGTTGGGGTTGGGGTGGGCCTTCCTATGTCAATCAAGGCTATTACAACACTACATGAGGTTTCCTATACAGGTGATTCTAGCTTGTGCCAAGTTGACATTGAGATAAACCATAATGATACCCGAAGACCATTTGGCTTTATAAGGACCTTGGGCAGATACTGTACAGAAGAATCCATGTTCCTTTCAGATCAATGATGGTATGTGATTACCTGGAGCAAAACCACCCAGCCATCATTGCTTCCCAAGCAAAAATAAATAAATAAATAAATAAATAAATAAATAAATAAATAAATAGATAAAATGTTTTAAACTTTTAACGAAAGTAAAATGGTTGGGCATAATGGCTCATGCCTTTAATTCCAGAGGCAGAGGCAGGCAGATCTCCCAGTTCAAGGTCAACATAGTCTACAGTGTGAGTTCCAAGACAGAGCTACACAGAGACGTCCTGTTTCAAAACATAAAGGCACTGAGGCCTCTGGAGTCTTTGTGTCTGAAGTATGGCCTGAACACCACCACGTTCATGCTGGGCATGGTTCCCCTGCCTCCAGCACACACAGCTGAACATCAATCTCTCAGATCTTTGGTTGTCTTTGACAAAGTTCAGAAAGCAAACTGCTCCTCCCCCAGAAGCATGATCGATGTTACTATTTAAAATCTCTCTGGCCTTTTTACACTCCAGTTTTAAACGTCCTATTCTACTGCATGCTATGGAGAACAGCTGGGCCCCTTTCCAAATCACTCAGTCGTAACCTTCAAACGTGGAGCAGTCCTTGTGCTCTCGGTGATTTGCGATGCTTCCAACATCAGGAATTGATTTAGATGACAGTCCTGGCTTGTAAGCATATTTTTTTTTTCCATGTGAGGTTCAAGTCACATACTTTGAGAATTTTGCATTAATCCATAGAATTCTAATGGGGTATTTCTTTTTATCTACCCTACTAGGTTTTGTGGGGGTTTTTTGTTGTTGTTGTTTTGTTTTGTTTTGGTTTTTTTTTTGGTTTTTCGAGACAGGGTTTCTCTGTATAGCCCTGGCTGTCCTGGCACTCACTTTGTAGACCAGGCTGGCCTTGAACTCAGAAATCCGCCTGCCTCTGCCTCCCGAGTGCTGGGATTAAAGGCGTGCACCACCACGCCGGGCTGGTTTTGTGGTTTTGTATATTGTTTTTTTTCTTCTCTTCTCCCAGGTTCCTCCTGGTACCCTCTAAATGGCTCTAAACTCTTCCAGAAAGCCTCTTCTAGGAGAGCCTAGTAACTCCCTTTTACCCGTTGTTTGCTCAGCCTGAAGCATGAATCTCTGCTGTGACTATAGATTCTTCCAGCTCCTCAAATCTTTGTGCATCATTGTCTACATTACGGTTTTTCTTTTAAACTGTTTGGCCCTGGTTTCCTGAATGGATCAAAGTTAAACTATAACCTGATGATTTCTCTTACAAGTAAGCCGTGAAACTGCTTTCTCCATTGGCGTGAGTTAATGTTTAGGGCAAGCAAAAAGAGGTATCTTAGTAATTGTGCAATCAGTCACAAATGTGAGTCTATCTGGAAGCGGACTATAAGCAAATGTATTCCTATTAATTAGCCAGAGCAGGCACCATGAACTCCTCCACTGATGGGGAGACACTCAGCATGAAGGCATTCAAGAGGTCAAAGAGATCTTGCTAGAAGCACAATCACTTGATTTTCAATCAAGGATCAATTCTTCAGCAACATTTAAGTGCTGAACCAATTCAATTTCCAGGATGTTGGGTAAAAGTTTAGTTGGCAAGCTCTAGATGCAACTGGTTGATTTGACAGAGGACCCAAAAGCAGAAAGGAAAAACTGCCATTTCCAGAGGCCATAGTGGAATGAATTGTTCCAGAACCAGGGCACAATGACACAGACGTGGGTTTTGCAATGTCCTGAAAATCTGTCATACCAACAGGAACAGCCTGGGAAAGTCACCAAGTAGCAGTGCAGTGGTGGTAACTGAAGCCCGGTGGGTCTGGAACCTCCTAGGGTTCACTGATAAGCCAGGCCTGTTCTTCTGTGGAGCAGAACAAAGGACTGGAACACGTAGAGAAAGGAGACTTTAGCAAAAGTGCCAGGTCTCCCGCTGTTCAGTCAGACAGAGCCACCACAGAGCAGAACAAAGAACCTTGGGAGGTGAAGGGAAATGAAACAGAAGCAAAAGACCCACTTCCTTTAGTAGTTTAACACTGAGAAATGTCAAGGAGAGCTCTAGGCTTCATTCCTGAAACAGAGCCCCAGAAGAGCAACCCAGCAAGGGCTGCTTCTTGGATCCCTGCTCACTTCTGTCTCTTGACTCCAATGCTCACTTCCTTAAGTGTGCGCATTTTCCAGAGAATTGTTGTATGTGTGGTCAATATGGGAAGGTCCTGGATCAAGGCTCAAAGTCTATTGCCCATCAATATGTGACTACCCAAGAGAAGTTTACGAATGGAATGAGCTTGGAAAATGATGCACAAGTCCTCCAAATGCATACTTTTTTTTTTTTTTAACACAGGCAACACTACAGAAAACTGCACCAAGTTCAGATGGGTAACCACAGTGATTCCTTTATAGAATCACTAAACCCGAACAGATCTAAAAGTGGGCAAATCAGAGAAGGACTTTGTGAACATAACAATTGACAAATGTTTCCGTTTCTGTTCAAACATCAAAGCCCAAGAATCCAACCTGGGGGAAAAGGGTACAAAAATACAGAGTACTATAAATCCTTTGAGACCGAACACAAATTCATGCTAAAATCAAACTATAGTAGACAGAAACCACACCTATGCAGGAAATGCAAGGAAAAAAATTGCTATAGGACTCAGTTGACACCATAGAACTCATCTTGGCGAGAAACCCTACAAATGCAGAGACTGTGACCTCCTAAGGCTTCACAGAAGAATTACTATAAGATTTTCTTATTTTCTTGAGAAAGAAAATCCGTGAGAAAAGTTGAAACGAGAGAACATCAAGAGTTTATACTAAGTGGAAATTATGAAAATGTGACAATGTTGGAAATGTTTTCATTATTTACTTGTTCAACTTCAATTATTCCCAGTAAAGATTAAACGGAGAAGCTGAAGAGTATGTTTTTGTGAAGTAATTTCCTGGAGATGGAAACATTCCATCCTGACAGGAAGTTGACTTAGACAGGAAATAAGTACCTCTAAGCAGCTTCAGGAAGTCCCTGAAACTGACCAGAATCACTAGGCCTTCACCCTGGAAGGGGATATCAAGAGAAAAAACTGATGACAGTCCTTCTCAGACAAGCCCAGCCACCAGAAAGATCTGCAAACAGCCTAGCTTCCTGAAGTAACTCAGACCAACCATATCTCCTAGAAGAGGCTCAGAACAACTGAATCACAGGGAAAGGACACTCTTCAACCTGTGGAGCTTCTTGAAGGTTTACAGTGTGCTCTAGGTTTCCAGAGGTCAGAAGCTGCCCTACACTTGGGTGGACTTTTCCCAGTGAAGCTGTTTTGTGTCTCTTCTGTACCTGCAAGAAACATCTTACCCATATCCCCGTAGGTAACTCCAAGAAAATCCACTGACTCACAAATTTGGGCTTCATCAGCATGCATACTTATGAAAGAATAAAAAGAGAACTTCAAAGGGTAACGGGCCTAAGGCTGACTGAATATTAGACCATCTGGGCTGCTCTGTGAGAACTGTTGAGTCACCCCAGAAACTGGCTGACCAGACAGATAAGAGAAGTTTGCAAGGACATCCCCAGGCAAGCCCAGTTGAGAAATGGGTCATCTGGTCTGGTTTGATGCCTCTCTAACTACCTTGTACAGATAAGTAGCCTCCCCTTAGAGCTGCTGTGGAGACAGCCAGCCTGCACTTTCTTTGTCTAGTGCGCAGGCCCATCACGCCCCAAGGCTCCCCTGTGCCACTGCTCCCCATCCTTGCACCTGCCCTCGCAGTGAGGTGGCAGTCAGAGACCCTATACACACACCCTCAGTTTCTTTTTCTATACACCCCCCCCCCCAAACTCTCGAGCCTCAGGGTCGGCTCCTCTCTGCGGGAGATACCTGTCGGCCGGAGCTCTGGTAGTAAACAGCCTCGTGTGCTTGCAACAAGTCTGCCTCTCGTGTTTCCCTGGGTGCTCACCATCCTGAGACTTGAGTGGGGTCTCCCTGCGGGGGCCTTACAGTTAATGTCCACCATCCATGCTTCCGCCAGAAACCATTTAGAAGTCCACGATCTGTGCTGTCACCAGCTGTAAGGGCAATGAAGCTTCTTGTGCACCGACATCAATGACTTCAAGCTGGTAAGTGAGGATGAGAGACATTTCAAGCTTCTCTGGTAACCTCCAACCCCAATGGGGGGCGGGGAACCAGTCCAGACAGGAAGCTGTTGGAGAGAGTCCTTAAAGATCACGATGAAGACGCTGAAGTGCAGCTCTTCACAGTTGATGGCTTCTGGTGGAGATGGGGGAGTCCTGAGAAGGACTCAGTTTTCTTTCAGGGTCTGGCCACGGGGAGTTTAATCATGCTCCAGTGAGTATGTGGGCAACACAAATTGGACTCGGTTTTGCTTTGTTTGGTTTTCTACTTTTTGGTTGTGTGGGGAGGGGTGCACAAAAGTGGACCAGGAATGAATGAGAAGCAAGTGTGATCAGGGTGCATTGTATGAAGTTCCCAAACAAGATAAATATTATGTTAGGAAAACAGAAAGTTCATATTAGAAAGAAAGCATTTATTTGTTTGCTGTTTTGTTACATGGCCGTGTGTACCTTAGAAATCACACACCAGAGAACAGCAAGAAATGTATTGAGGCTGTCAAACCTTTACCTAGTAATTAAATTATGGCCAAATCTGAAAAATTGATCCTCCAGGAAAACCCTTCCGGTGCTTTATTAAAGGCTCATGTAATGTCTGTGTGGAGCCATGATTTCGGGTTTCCATTCTGCAGATTGGGCTTTGTGAACGTTGTCAAGAATAAGATTGACTTTAAGAGATAGCAAGTGAGGTTTACAAGGTGGTGAGAGTGTAAAACTGACCACTAAGAAATGATTGGCGATCCAGGACCGAAGAAAGTACTGGATGCCCAAATACAGGATGCTGGTTTTTGTAACAAGAGATAGCATCTATACGATTGCATATGCCCATATAGAAGGGGGACATGGTAGTCTGTGCAGCACATGCACATGAACTGCCAAAATACAGTGAGAAAGTTTCCCTGGCAAAATTATACTACAGCCTACTGTACTGCAGACTTCCCAATAGTATTGACATGGACAAGATCTATGAAGGCCAAGTGGAGGAGCCTGGAGATGAATACAATGTGGAAAGCATAGACTGTCAGCCTGGCGCCTTCACTTGCTATTTGGATGCAAGTCTTGCCCGAACTACAAGTGGCAATAAAATTTGGGGGGCCCTGAAGGGAGTTGTGGATGGAGGCTTGTCTACCGCTCATAGTACCAAATGACTCCCTGGTTATGACTCTGAAAGAAAGGAATTCAGTGCAGGAGTACATCACAAACACAGCAAGGGTCAGAATGTGGCAGATGGCATGTGCTACCTAATGGAGGAAGATGAAGCTATATATAAAAAAACACTTCTCTTGGTAACTTCAGACATGACGGAGAAGCTGTATGGGAAAGCTCATGCTGCTGAGAGAATCCAGTCTGTCATACTGTGTCCTGCCTTTCCACTGGGGGTGCCCGGGTGCTGTTGGCATGTCACCAGGAGGAGTCAAGGCCAAGTCCATGGTGGTTGCTGGTGTCCTTTCTAGGTACTATTGGGAGAGAGAGAAAATCAGGAATAGGGGTCCTTGGTCTTCCTTTCCCCTCAGGGCATCTGCAGGGCAGACAGAGAAGAGGAAGAGAAACCTGGAACAAGCAAGCAGAATCAGGTCTGATTGAGAGAAAGCCTTCTTGGGAGTCTTAGGCACCACTCTTTAGTTGAAGCATTTCCCTGTGGCAGGTTCCCCTTAATGAAGTAGCCCTCTGAGATGATCCTTGTTTTTTCATATTGCTTTATTTAATGGTAATGTAAACACATTAACTTTATTCATGGGGAACCAGAGATTAAATACCTTTTGGGAGAAGAAATACCTATAAAGGGAAGCTCACTGGGTAAAGGCTTAAGTCTTATCTAGACACCTCATTAGCATGGAGAAGAAGGAAGAACTCCAGGTGTTAGTTACTATGACTGACTGCCCATGCTCCTCTCAGTTGGGTGCCATGGTTACATGCTCCAGAGCAGTCATGTAACAGAGACAGGTAGGGAGAAGCTTCACTCATACCAGTCTCAAATTTCTGAGATTCCCGGGGTCTGAGCTCAGTCAACCTTGCCAGTTCTTATGCCCATCTGGTAGCATGGCCTCACGTGCCACAAACCAATTTATAAGAAGAAGCCCAAGAGAGAAATGAAGAAGGCGTGATCCTGTCTCAAAATGTCCCTTGTATAGAACAAAGATCATGTTGCTCAAAATAAGGCAAGCTTCCTGAGAGCTCAGAAATGGGTTGCTGAGAGCTAAAACGATATTTTAAGAAGTTTTTTTCCATAAAGACAATAAACTTATTGGCAAGCTCCCACCAAGATATATTTAATATCGAAAAAAAAATTTTTAAAGTACAAGTAGCTGATTCTTGGTTATCCTCCAAAAACCTTCACTCAAAGCACAAGCAGGTAGCTACCTGGTCTTGGGAAGCCATACTTACTCCAAAGGTATGGCCAACTATCACTTCTGCTCCAGTTGACCAAGAAGCCGGTGTATTGTCCTTTACACTGGTCACCAGTATTGTGAGCCCTCACCCTTAACTCAAGGTCTCTGTATGTATTCTGGTAATCTCAGTCTTTGGTAGCTAACTCAGCTCTACACTATACCTAGGTATACAGTATACACAGAAAAGTAGTCTGGTCATGAGTGTTTCCAAGATGTTTCCTAATGTTTATTATAGGACACCGTGTCTGCCTGCATGCTGCCATGCTTCTCAGCATGCTGATAATTGACCGAACCTCTGAAACTCTAAGCCAGACCTAATTAAATGTCTGCCTTTATAAGAGTTGTCTTGGCCATGGTATCTCTTCATAGCCAACCCTAACAAAAATACCTGGCCTGCATTCAGTGTCCTGGCCTGAGTCCTGCTGCTTTCTCCATGGTTATTAGAAGAGTTCCTCCTCAGGACCATTGTGGTGACTTTTCCATTGCTGTGAAAACATGAAGCTGGTATAGACAACTTAAGAGGAATCATGAGAAGTCAGGAAACACAGAGGGCAATAATAGTTGCACTCTCTAGATTTCTTTTTCCTCTTTCATCCCATTAAGCACCTTGCTATTAAGGTGATGTACTCATATTCAGGATGAGGAACCTTCCCCCATGAATCCTCTAGAAGTGGATCGCCATATGTATGCTTTAATAACCTAAGCCATTCATAACTGGTAAAGTTGATAGTGATTAACCACCACAGGCCCACCCTTATCAGCTTGACATGAAAACATCTCCTTGACCACTGATATTCTCCTCGAGTAGTGATATTCTGCCCCTAACACCTTGCAGAAGGTTCATGGTCAGCTCATACTGTGCGTGAGTCCCATAGGCTTTTTGAAAAACTGTTCAAACTCTTAGACTAAGTTCAAAGTCTTCTCTTTGACTCAAGGCATTGTAGAACTGTGAGCACTTGTGTGGAAAATGAAAAGTATGTGCTTCTAATACAAACGTGGGATCATAGGCCCTTGCTTTTCAAACAGGAGGGAAGAAGGCAAAAGAAATAGGGCTGGAGCCAAAGTAGGTTCGAAACCCAGCATGGCAAACATTAAATCATATTGCTTTCATGCCTGGTACTTGAGATGTATGGGCAACTTGTGATTTCCAACAAGTTTGGGCAGGCATTCTTTCCTGTAAGTATGCCATCAACAGTCACAGAGCTTCTCTTGGGATGACTCCAGTGCTTGGCTATAGCTGTTGTATTATAAATGCTAATTGTATTTCCCCAAAACTCTATGAGAGAGTCTGCATGTAGCTTCTGGGAACCTGCCCCCTACTTGGTTCTGATTGGTAAATAAAGATGCCAGTGGACTATTGATGGGCAGGGCAGAGGCAGGACTTTAATATTTCTGGGCTTGAGACTAGAAGAGAGGAAGGAGGGATCCAACATGCTGTGAGAGTATGGAGGATAAGAGAAATGCCATGCCTGAAAAGAGTGCAGGACAGAGAGGCATGGCCACCACGTGAAAGAGCCAAGAGATCATAGCACAGAGGGTGGCCCAATTAGGCAGCCCTCTGGGTCTAGAGCAGCCAAGATAGAATATAGAGTTTAGTAAGTAATAACTCAGGATTATTGGCAGGAGGTGGATTAGCCACGTGGAGGTTAGGCAGTGGCCCAGCTATTGAGCTAAGGCACATTAAAATATAAAAGCTCTCTCTCTCTCTCTCTCTCTCTCTCTCTCTCTCTCTCTCTCTCTCTGTGTGTGTGTGTGTGTGTGTGTGTGTGTGTGTGTGCGTGCGTGCGTGCGTGCGTGCGTGTGTGTGTGTGTGTGTGTGTCCATTTAGGAACCTAAATTATTGAGGTGGGTAATGAACCCAATACCAGGATTTATTAATTAAAATATATTGCTACACTTGTCAGCTTTTCTCAGCATACATTCCACATTCCTGACCTCCCATATCCTCAGTTCTCTTCTAGGCCTTAGGTTTCACCTCACATCTCCATCCATCATACATGGGAATCTGACCCTACTCTATAATGCCTGGCACCCCAAGCTTTCTGTTGGCCTCTTGGGTGGGTGCCTCCCTGACTCCTTACCTTCGTAGTTTGTATATCTGCCCTGAACCTTCCTCCATCATCTGTAAACTTTGCCTCTCAAGTTTTCAAGGCACATGCTAGAGTGTCATTTATAGTACACATGCTGGCAGAAAAGAAAAAAATCTGTCAATGTTTTGTATGTCTCCCAAGAGTCCTCCTTCCCACCTAAGACCTCACAAGTCTAGCAGTTAACTGCCTACACTTCAGTCAGCATTCAGGATTTCCAAGCTCCTTCCACAATCACCTATTATATTTTCCTTTCTGTGTCGTAGGGCTTCCCTAGCCCACATCTCCAAGTCTCCAAAGTTCCTCCCGCAAACTAGTTTCAGATGCCTGAGAGCCACACGGTCAGATTTAGTTGCAGCAACGACTACACTTCTGATACCAATTTTCTGTGACAGATTGCCTGACACAAGGAGCTTAGTGGCGAGATTTATTTTGGCTTCACGTTTGAAGGTCCAGTTCATGATGATGGAGGGATCCAAGTGAGACAGCTCAGTAGGTTCACATCACGACGGGCCAAGGGAGGAAGGAAAGGAGAGCAGCCACTTTCTGGTTTGCTTCTTTTTTGTCCTTATTCCATCTGAGTGTCCAGTCCATACAACAGTCACAGTCACATTCAGGAGAAGCCTCTTCCCATCACTTAGTTCTTGGGGAAAACACTCTTAGGTATGTTCAATATTCTATATGGCTCTCATCCGGTCAAATTGGAAGTGAAGATTAACCACAGACTGCTCCTGAGCTGGTTACCTTAGTATCTATGCCATCTTTATTTGCTTAAACCAGTAAGAAGTTTCATATGTTGAACACCCCTAAGTCCTCTCTGAAGGTAGCTGATGAAGATGGCTGTTGGTCCAGGTTGGCTTCTTCTGCTCTCTGTGTTCATTAGCTTGTTGTTACCACATCAAAGCACACGTTTGAAGGGTCCAACGAGAACAAGGGAACTGGGGATCCAGATGTTAGTCTCAAATACTGTCAATCATTAGGCACAGTAGAGAAGCAACATCTCTTGTGTATTTGGGATTAACCATGAGCTCCACCGAGAGCTGCTACATAACACGGGATGCTTTAAACATGCTACCTGTGGAGGCATGAATGAAAAATATCCCTTTTAGGTTTTGTGTGTTTGAGCACTTGGACCCCAGGAGCTGTTAGTGTCAGGGAGTTTATGGAACCTTTAGGAGGCCTTGCAGGAGGAAGTGCCATACTGGGAGAAGGCTTTTGGGGTTATAACCTTGGCCCACTTGATGTTTGCTCTCTTTTTCTGCTTGTAGCTGGAGATGTGATCTGTCTGTCCTTCCTACTCTGGCTGCTGGTTCCATATTTCTACCTCGAATTATGAACACTCTCCCTCCAGAACTGTAAGCAAAATAAACTTTCACAAGTTGCTTTGGGTTGTGTCAGCTACTAGTGGTGTACTGTTTACCTCAGCACCCCACAAGTAGCTGACACATCCACCAGCCAAGTGTCGTCCTTGCTTTGACTATCTTTCTTAGGCCCCAACTCTCCCGTAAGTAACCATGCAACATTTACATGAGGATTTCTACTGAGGTATCTCAAGCTTTGCTTACATAGATTTGTCCAAAGCTGTAGGTTAGCTCTGTCGTATCTGAGCAGCAAAACCTACCATCAGGTCTGAAGACACGAATTGTTCATTCTCAACAACTTGTTAATTTTATTTCTGACATCTTTGGAAGCCAGTGTGTTTCTAGCGTGGTGTCTGGATTCTAGCTACGCATGTCAGTAGCACAGTTCTTGCCTGCTTCACTCGTTAAATGCTTGCCACGGTCCTTTCTTCCAGCCATACCGGGAGGATTCTTACTTTGACTGATTTGCTATGCAGTACGCATCTGAAATCCTCTCTTCTGAGACCCTCACATTTCTAACCCTTAAAAATCAGCCAACGGAGAAGCTTAGTTGGTTTAGTTATGAAAATCTATCACCAATCAGAAGCCCCTGAACTTTCCCATCTCTTCCATAGAGACCCATGATCCTACTCCTGAGGAAGTCATCTCTTGAGACCAATGCAGACAGAGGCTTTTTGCCTTTTTCCAAGAACTCGGTCAAACTTTGGGGAGCACACAAGCCATCACATCCTACATGGGCAATACATTTGGACTCCATTATGGTATTTGAACACCTGCCATTCTCAGGGAACAGGAGGCACATTCACGATGGAAGGAAGTTAACGAAGAATAAAGTTTTTGAGGAAGTCCTCTGTAGATGTTCTTTTCACAGAACTTGCTAAGAGATCGCTATCGCTTTATTGCTTTTTTTTTCATTTATTTTACGTGTATGCATGTCTTGCCTACCTGTGTATCTGTACAGCATCTATGTAGTGCCCATGAGGGCTAGCAGAGAGCATCAGATCCCCCTGGAACTGGACTTTACAGTCTGTTGGGATCTACCATGTGGATGCTGAGAATCAACTGAGGTCCTCTACAAGAGCAGTTGGTGCTCTTAGCTACTGAGCCATCTCAGCAGCCAATAACATGCATGGCTCTATAGATGGCGCTTCAGCCTGTGCTTGCTCCTCCCCAGCCCTCCCCAGCATAAAAAGATAATGCTGGTTTCTGAAGTCTTACCTTGCCTACGCCAGCTCCTCTTGACTCATAGCTTTTAACTCTTAGAGGTATCATGCCTCCAAATGTGTTTGCAGCCATATTTTCCAGTTGGTAATAAAAATAGTGAGGTATAAAATGGAAAGGTGGAACTGGGAGATTGAATAACCTTTCCAGCAGGCCAGAGATCCTGGGTGCCTGGCTGTTGTGACTTTCTAGGGGACTATAAACAAACATCTATTCCCAGTAGTGCACTGAGAACAGGGTAAAGAAACTGTTTGACCCAGTCTAGCTTGCTGAACCAGTGAGTCTGAGGTTATTTACAGGAACATTGATCACTCCAAGCCAAATGTACCATCAGAAACTCTACACGTGGCACATGGCCAATGATGAAATAAACTATCTATTTTCATTTCAATTGCAAGATGATCAGAACAATTTTAATTAACAGAGAATTGTATATAGTTAGTATAGCCCAGGGGCAGATCTCTTTCAGGCTCTGTCATAATATATTCAAAAGGCTCAGCCATTCAGACAACACAGAACATATTGCTCCATTATAGCCTGAGGTCGTGGCAGTACCCAGTGAGTAAGAGAGCTGGTGCCCCGGAATCCTTAGTGAATATTCACACTTACAATGTTCCAGACACATCCAGACTGTGAGGAAGTAGTTTGTTTTGTTTTCCAGTTTTCTAAGAAAACTTGAATTCTAAATTGTCTTTCAGGACTAACTCTGAGAGGAATTTCTCACAACTTGAGGGAATTATCCACACTCAACAAGGTGATACTAAAATTTCCCACAAAAGCACAAGCTGCAAGAAACAACCCCACTTCACCCAAAAGTCCTGACTGGTTTTTGCACTTACAGAGAGAAATGTATCACACCAAAAATGTACCCTGGATGTGCACAAAGTCCCCAGAGCACTAATGAGGAGCTGACCAAGGTCCTAAGAAATACAGGCTCTCGGAGCAGAGAAAGCAGAAGTATATTTAGAATTTACCAAAAGAGAAACCACAGTTAGATGGAAACCTGTCTTCATTAAGAGAAGACCACTATGAAATAGCTGAGATGTTCAAGAATTCAACTTTCCCTGCAATGTACCATCAAAAGGAAGCCCCAAAGTTACATGGGAACATGAGGTCTCTTCCAGAAACCTTCCATGAGTGAATATCACCAAGATTTAGGGCCAATAATGTAGGAAGTATGAACATTGCCAGAAACATGCTGAAGAAATGCAGCTGGTTCAGAGACCTGCATCTCTGCCAAAAGTTCATCATACAAATTCTATGCTGCAAAGACGGACTATCTAGGAAGTAACCACAAGGGCATGATCATGACAGAAGGCCCTAACCCTAAGTTTAAATGGACAGTCCTATAGTCCTCAGCCTAGGGCCCACAGAGGGCTTGAAGAACAGGAACAGGCTGAGCAGACTATCCCAGTCAACTGCTGATGCTCACAGGAACAAAGAGTATGAAGGACATCATTGTCTTAGTTTGGGGTTTATTGCTGTGAAGAGACACCATGGCCAAGGCAACTCTTATAAAGGCAAATGTTTAATTAGAGCTGGTTTACAGCTTCAGGGGTTTAGCCCATTAGCATCATGGCCAGAAACATGGCAGTGTCCAGGCAGACATGGTGCTGGAGAAGGAGCTGAGAGTTCTGCATCTTGATCCAACTGCAGCTAGGAGAGATTGACTCTTCCACCCTGAGTGAAGCTTAAGTATAGGACCTTAAAGCCTACCTCCACAGTGACACATTCCCTCCAACAAGGCCTATTCTAACAAGGACACGCCTCCTATTTGTGTCACTCCCTGTGGGCCAGGCATTCAAACACAGAAATCTATGGAGGCCAAACCTATTCAAACCACCACAGACAGAGAAGAGGAATAAGCAACATTGGGTCAGACTAGCAATGTAGGCGAAGGTGGTGGAGTTGGGGTCACCTTCCTTGAGGTTCCTTAGTCAAGTGCCACCTGATATCTGTTCGTATTCAAAATCCTAGGTTAGAAAATCCCCTAGCAAAGTTCTGAAACTCTTCAGGGTGGAGCAGTTTGCATGACAGTCTAAGAAGAGAAATGAGCAGAGGAAGAGACCTGAGCAGGGTACAGTCTGCAAAGACACACCCATAGCACCCTGTTCCTCTAGATAGGCCGCTCCTATTGTTTGCCATCTCCCAATTATAGTATCATAATAATAACTCATCAGGTCAGAGCCCTCATGACCTAGTTTTCTCTGGAGACTGCATCACAAGCATACATAACACTGTGTGTTTTACTAATTCCCAGAGCACTTTTTTTTTTTTACCCATTCAAACTGTGTTTCAAGATGGCAATATGAGACTTAACCATTGTGATTTGAGAACATTCACTTCTTGGGCAGCTATTAGTCAAGTTGACAAGGATACTATATCTACAACAGGCCAGCCAGAGGTTGTATTTGAAGAGATTGCTGAAATCATGCCCAAATGGATCTTCAGAGATGAGGAAAATAGAGCAGAATTTGGAGCTCCTTAGCCATCAAGATAACCAGAATCTGAGTCACTGTGCCATTCCTCAGATAAGATGGTATCAAAATGCAGGATTAAGGCTGGAGAGATGGCTCAGTGGTTAAGAGTACTGTCTGCTCTTCCAGAGGTCCTGAGTTCAATTCCCAGCAACCACTTGGTGCCTCACAACCATCTGTAATGGGGTCTGATGCCCTCTTCTGGTATGTCTGATGTAAGTGACACTATACTCATATAAATAAAATAAATGAATCTAAAAAAAATTTTTTTAAAAAATACAGAATTAAAGGCAGCTAACAGTCTGATCACCATGTGTGGGAAAAGGGTTCTGTGGCGGAAGTAGTTCCCTCGAGAACTTTAGGAACTAGTCAGTGCACACGAGGAGCAGTAGTTTGGATAAGATGTCTCCCTTAGTCCAGGGCATTTCAATACTTGATCTTTAGTTGGTAGGGATGTTTGGGTAGGTGTAGGAGGTATGGTCTTGCTGAAAAAACTTAGTCATGAGTTTGAAATATGAACAGTGATCAAGGAGCAACTGTCTCAGGAATCTCCAGGAAGGTGAGGTACGGGGCAGTGCAGGAGACTTTGAGCCTTCGAAAACTCCAACACCTGAGCTCTCAGCTTTCTGTTCTCACCTGTTTCCCCTCGTGGACTTTAAGCCCCAGAGACTATAAGCCCAAATAAACTCTTCTAGACATTTGTATTGCCATAGTGTTTTATTACAGCTTCAGGATAGCATTTGAAATGTAAATTAAGAAAATATCTAATTAAAAAAGGAAAGTAAATAAAACAAACAGGGAGTCGAACATCCCATAGGAGGAAAAGAGCAAGCGTGCACAGAGGATTTATTAGGGAGCATTTTGCTTGGGCCGATCACTTAGCCATTTACTGATTATGTATCCTACAGATCCATGATGCAAAGCACTGACTGCTTCAGAAATTTTTATCTATTAGGGTTGAATTACCCAGCTTCCTGTGGAGAAGCCAGAAGTGGGAAAGAGACATAGACCTATTCAGGAAAGCCTCATACTACCATCATAGCAAATACAAATATTTGAAGTGGAAACTTCTGGATATGTCATGGGATCTAGAGTTACATGGTGTTTTGCTGAGGCAAGAACCATGGGAGGGCGTGTAATGTTTGGAGAGTATGACTAGGATTCCATGGACAGTGATGGTGTGCTCGCATAGCTGGCTTTGCAATGCTTCGTTGGTCTCGTGTCTTCACTGATCTTTGCTTTGTTGAGGGAGGCACAGCAGAGAATTTCTCCTGGCATCCAGACTGGTCCTGGTCACTCCCACCGACCAGTGTGGAATTGGCAGAGGTCTGGCTGTTTCTGCTGAATCGTGCCACCACTGCTGATTATATCCTGACACTTCTGAACTGGACTGCTGGAATCCTGACAACAGAGATTGGAATAACCCCAAGGAACTACTTCTAAACAGGTCCACATTCCTTTGTCCTACTTACCATCTTTTTCCCCCTACATTTGGATGGTGGGCTAGAAGTAGGATCGAAGCTTTTGAGAACCCTTACTAAAAGTAGGTTTTGAAAAATCAAAGCCTACAAATATCCCCTTGCCATATATAGGACTATATGGCAACTGTACATACAGAGGAAAGGCACATGGTGACTCTGGATAGGTTGTTTGATGGAGAGCCTGAACTGCCACTGATGTCAAAGGAGACCTCAGCCATGTCAGTCCCTTTGATACAATGCAGATTGTGGAAGCTAGATAACAAGAAGCTCCTAGAAGTTGCTCTGATGACATCCTGTGAATATTTTTCTCATCTAAATCTGTAATTAGGAAGGCAGCCCTCACAGATTCCCATATGAATCTAAAGATAGAACTTGACCAAGCCGTGGCTACTGCTGAGCTACTTCCTGTTGCTCTGCCTAAATTTGGAGCAATCACCTTCAAGGTAGAAAGCACCCAGGTGAAGCCTCTAAAATTACCCCTGTCCCTTTCAAGGCCTTAAATCAAGTACTATTTAAATTTAATTATGTGCCAGGGGTGGGGCTGTTTGTCACCTGCTTGAATCACTAGGATTGCCTCTCTAACACCACAAAGTCAGTCAAATAGGCAGTCACAGTCATAGCACTAAAGGTGATGTCTTTACTACTGATCAGCCTGCCTTGGGCACGCTGAAGCTATTGGCCTAGCACAGTTATCCTATAATCCTTTTCAGCAAGACAAATCCCTTCTAACAAGCACGTGCATCACTCGTCCATAGCCTTAGGTTCTGAAAGTCTTCCTGACTCAGTTGCAATGATCTAAGATGATCTTACACTCTCAAGATGCTGAAGACCTCTATCTCACCTTGCCACATTGATGGCAAATGTTCAACCTATTGAGGCAGAGCCTGGTCCATTCTTAGGCACAGGCACACTGATAAGAGGAAGAGAAGCCTTTGATATTCAGAGTTTCTTGCCATTATTAATTTTGTGCCTGTGTGTACATGGACCTAATACTACAGCATGTGTGGAGGATAGGACAATATGTAGCATTGGTTCCTCTGCTCTAGCCTATGGGTCATGGGAACCAACTCAGACTTGCCAGGGGTGCCTTTGCTCTCTGAGCAACTTGCTGACCTTTCATTTTTGCTTTTAACCCATCATACCACTAAAAATTACAACTCCTGTGTACTAATACTCCAAAAACATAACAACAGTCAACATCAGAAAGGTGTTTGGCAATGGAAAACAGAAAAAGGGCTTAAAGGAGTTTATAGTACAAATTTAAGGGTTTAGGTTTTGTTTGCTTTTGAGACAGTCTTACCATGTTAACAATGAATATCCAACCATCCCTAAAATCTCATGAATGTTAGAATTTCCAGAACTGTGAAGAAACCTAAAGAGAAAACCAAAAAGATTTCTGTGCATAGGTAGCAGAAGATGGCCTAGTCTGCCATCATTGGGAAGAAAGGCCCCTTGGTCTTGCACACTTTATATGCCCTTGTACAGGGGAATGCTAGGGCCAAGAAATGGGAGTGGGTGGGTAGGGGAGTAGGGCGGAAGAGGGGGAGGGTATAGGGAACTTTCTGGAAAGCATTTGAAATGTAAATAAAGAAAATATCTAATAAAATAAATAAATAAAGTTCTTCTTAGTACTCATTAAAAAACAAAAACAAAACAAAAAATAAAAAGAAAGAAATTTAGAATCTATCTAGCAAGGTTAAGGATGACTCAGACAAAGGTCTAGCCTCAGCTAAAGTCTAGCCTCAGCTAAAGTCTAGCCTCAGCCAAAGTCTAGCCTCAAGCTCCAGTTCCCTGCACACCTCAAACTGCAGCTGCAGAAACAGCCACCAAGGCAAATGGAAGCCAAAGCAAAAGTCCATCAGCAAACACAATCTCAGCATCAGAGGATGCCCACGATCAACTCTTCATTGAAGACTTCTATGCCTTGGATGCCTGTCTAGAGTCAGTGTCATAGCCTGTTGTCATTAAGCCCTTCGCACAACTGGATTACTATTAAAAACTCTTGATTTAAGACATGAGTGTACCAAGAAAGAGGAGACACTGTGGGCCAGAGCTCAGGACCTTTCTGAGTCTATGAGGTAGGGAGAATGGCTGCCTGTAGATGCAAAGCCACATCCTCATATGGACTCCTTTTTGGACGCATTAGCTGCCAAACAGCTTTCTGAGGTCAACACCTGCTTTAACTGAGCTAGCCTGGCTGGATGGCTCTACCTGGCTTGAATGCTCCCACAGTTCATTCAAGGATCGAGAGAGCTTTGTGAGTTCGCAAACCCAGCAGCGCAGTGTGGGGCACAGATGTCCATCTGTCTATCCCAAAGATGCCATTGTCCAGAGCTCCCCCAGGTCTTGGCCTGCATTTGTCCATGGAAACTGTTTCGCCACTCAGAACTGGGTCTGAACAGTCTCTTCACCTGATGACTTAATCATGCCCAAGCCAAGGCCTAATGTAATTAATTAATTTATTATATGAGGGTCTAGCCTGAGTCTTTTGACAATCCCCTTCATCCCTGTCTCAGAGCGTAGAGATTATGGGCACTTGCCATTCCACCCAGTCTAGGTTTTTTTTTTTTCAAGATGGCGTCTAAAGGTATGTAGCCCAGGCTACCCCATACATTCTGGCTTTAGTTCTTACTTCTCAGTGTTGAGATTCCAGGTGTGATATATGACACCTGGCTTCACTATGAGTCTCTGTCGTCAATGTAATGAATGACACAATAGGAGCTCATTCCACTATTTCTTTAGATAAAGTGATTTTCATAGAAATAAAAATAAGAAAGATTTGATCTCTAGTTAGGCATGGTAGAGCATGCCTTTAATCCAAGCACTAGGGAGACAGAGGTCGTCAGATCTGTGTGTTTGAGACTAGCCTGATCTAACATGTCTTGTTCCAACAGGACACAAGGGTTATGTAGACAGACCCTGTCTAAAAATTAATAAATGAAAATAAAATATCGCAAAAGAAAAATGAATAGAGGCTCTGATACAATGGTGAAAGCATAGTAGGATGGCAAGATCGCAAGCCTTATCCAAAGTGAATGATCTAGAATTAAGGCATGGTGGTGCACGCCTTTGATCCCAGCACTTGGGAGGCAGAGGCCAAGTTCTGAGTTCGAGGCCAGCCTGGTCTACAGAGTGAGTTCCAGGACAGCCAGGGCGATACAGAGAAACCCTGTCTCGAAAAAAAAAAAAAAATTAGAATTAAGGCAAAGCACCCAGGGCATTAGTACACAGAGTTGGACCCCCAGCAGGGACGCTAGTGACAACTGCCTTAGCTTTACCCTCCCTACCTCATTCACAGAGACTGCCCATGTCAAAGGTCAGGTTTCTTGGGGGAATCCAGACTAATACAGGACCCCTTTCAAACCCACACAGGAACACTCCAAGCTCCTCCCATCACTCTGAGTTAACCAATACAACCAAGACTAGGATTGGATTGGAGTGAGAGTCATTTCTCATCTTAAAGTGCTTGGCTTTAAAAAAAAAAGTCACTGCTGTCCATCCACTGACCTGCATTAACACTGCATGGGCCCAGCAAGGCCACCTTACATCCCATGAAGATGTCACTGTAACGTCAGTCATCAGGATCAAACCACGGGCCAGTGGGACAAGTGTGTTCAGCACTTATGCTGCCTGTGGGGGGTTTTGGTGTCCATTTTCTACCTTTTTGCATATGACTTGGTTATCCACAGCATGGGTTCCCCATGATATATTCACCAACCGATCTGAGTCTCTATATAACTTCACAGCCAAGGAATGATAACATCTCATTGGGAGATGGGTATTTCACAAAATTATCTGCTCCATAAATTTTAAAAGAGTTGTCTTGAAGCATAATGGCTTGGAGGTAGTTGTGGTGACATGAGAAATATACGATTTTTCCCTGGAGGTACCTAAGACTTAGGTTAACAGAAAGGAACCATGAGTTATGAGAATCCTTAACAAGTACCCACTGTGTGCTGCTCCCCTACTGTGGATATAAAACATTTGGCTCTTCCTCACTTCTTAGCACAACTCCTAAGAACGCTTTTTGGTCACTGGAATAAGAGCTGCCTTCGTTGCTAATGTGATGACTGGGAATCCCTTGGTAGCTTCAAGATGTAGCCTGATCTTGGAAAAGAACAAGCATGATTAGAAGCTTTGGTCACTAACCATATGAAGCCTAAGAAGAAGGAAGACCAACATGTGGATGCTTCGGTGCTTTGTAGAAGGGTGAACAAAATACTCACAGGAGGAAACATGGAGACAAAGTGTGGAGCAGAGACTGAAGGAAAGGCCATCCAGAGACTGTCCCACTTGGGGATCCAACCCATATACAGCCATCAAACCCAGACATTATTGTGGATGCCGGAAAGTGCTTTGCTGATAGAAGCCTGATATAGCTGTCTCCTGAGAAGCTCTGCTGGAACCTGACAAATACAGAGGAGGAAGCTCTCAGTCAACCATAGGAATGAGCTCTGGAATCCCCGATGGAGGAGTTGGAGAAGAGACTGAAGGAGCTGAGGGGGTTTGCAGCCCCATGGAGGGAGCAACAGTGCCAACAGGCCAGACCCCCCTGGAGCTCCCGGGGATTGGACCACTAACCAAAGAATACATATGGAGCAACATATGGCAGTGGCCACATATGTGGCAGAGGATGGTTTTGTTGGATATCAGTGGGAGGAGAGGCCCTTGGGTCTGAGGGTGTTCAATGCCCCAGTGTAGGGGGATGCCAGGGTGGGAGGACAGAAATGGGTGGATGGGGGAACACCCTCAGAGGCAGGGGGAGGAGGGAATTGGATAGGGGGGTTCAGAATGGGAGATCTGGAAAGGGGAAAACATTTGAAATGTAAATAAAGAAAATAACCAATCCAAAAAAAAGAGAAGCTTTTGCCATTGAACCCCACACCATTAACTCCAAATGAAGCCATAAGGGAATTGTCAATGGCCAAGGCTGTGATCCAACATACCTATGTAAGGAAGCTCCTACAACAGGGCTAGATAGAGGGCTCAAAAGGTCAGAGCACAAAGTACTCATGTAAAGGATCCGCTGGTTCTAGGAGCATTTCTATCTGTTTAACAGAACCGAAGAATGCAGAGGCTAAATCACAGCCAATTGGGCATAGAGGTGATGATGTCCTGTGACTGGCAATGGGCAGGAGGTGAGAACAGTCTTGCGGTGATGTGACTTTGATCAGTATGCTGTGGCTGTTTCCACTTGGGGGGTCAGAACCAAATGGGATCTGGGGAGCACCCAGCTGCTTGCACTGGAGAACTGTTTGGTGTGTGAAGAATGACCGATTGATATCCGATGTCAGCGGCACTGTAGAACAGAGAGGAGCCATTCCACTCACTTGGGTGGCATCCTTTGGTGGTTTATTGTTAGCATGGACTCATCTTCAGTCCGGTGAACAGTGGAGCTGACACTACCTTCCCATTATCTGCATTTTGGGAATTCAACTGACACTCATAAGCGTTGGGGGGAACGGCTCACTTTTGTCCCCAGAGTGCTATGATTACAGTTGATGACTGAGAATTTGGAGGGACACCAGGCCTGGAAATTCAGGAAGGTTCTACACCCTGACACATACACAAAGTTAATTATTATTAAGCATTTGCAGTATGTAAAAAATATATAGCTATTTTGAGACTGTGCTTCTGTAAGTAGTCCAAGGTGGCGTCTACACGTTGGCTGCGTTCCTGTGTGCTGAATGCTAAGATTCCAGGTGTGAGCTACGGCACCTGGTTTCATTCTCAGCTTCTCTTTGTCAGTGTGTTATAAATGACACAATAGGAGATCATTATCCCTTTCCTTTAAATAAGGTGATTTTAATATAAAAAGAGAGAATTTGAATCTTAACTGAGCATGTTAGATTGTGGCTTTCATAGCTGCACTAGTAGAGGCGGTCAGATCTGTGAGTCTGAGGCCATCCTGATCCAATATAGCGAGTTCCAGCAAGCAAACAAGGGTTATGTAGAAAGACAGTTTTAAGCCTTACTTCTGGAAGATCTTCACTTTTCAATGACATTATGCCCAAGTTGAGCATGTACCTGCATGAGCTATGCATAGATGCCTTCTACTGGGCGACAGAATGGGAAGGGGTGGCCTGTCCCTTTCATGACAAGGCTCCTCAGAAGTATTTCTTCCCCAAGTGGCTTTTGGTGTGGGACTTTGGGACTCGGGAATGACCCAGATTATGAGGAGGTTAGCAAGTGGTACAAGAGCCAGAAATTCACCCTCTCAGACCAGATGCTGGCACAAAAGACTCAAAAGGCTGGTTCAAGGAATACAGGCTGTCATAAAGAGTGCTGTGTCCTGCAAGGCTTGAGCCTATAGGCAGTCATGAGTGTGCACTTTGCCCATATGGAATAGAGGACGATCTTCCAAATGACAACATGCAGGTACCACCACAAAGCTAGGAGCACAGCGCCTAAGGTATGGCTGCTGAGAGTTCTGTGCCCATGAGCCTGAAGGACCTCATAGACACCTGATAATGAGGAGGACAACACCATGGTCATGCTTATCATGGACAAGCCACAGTTTGGCGCCATAGTGATCTGTATCCACCGGGGGCATGGTGGATACAGACCTCTGTGCCCACATCCCTTTCACAGCCTCATGGAGAGGGCTCAGGAGGCCGAACAGTTGGAACTGCCCCTAAGATGGAGGCAGGATGAGTCAACGATGCCCGATAGGCTGTTTCCCCATCTCTGGAAGTGCATGCTTAAGTCCTGCACTCAACTGAGGTCAAGATCATATTGCAATTGGGTAGCTTTTAATACAGTGACCTCAAACTATTCAACATTCACAGCATAATGGACCTGGAAGGCTCAGCTGAAGATAACACATCTGTATCAATTAGGGCTCAGGGGAACACTTCAGAAGGGAGGTCAGAGAGAGTGCCAGTGCTGTGAGATGCTGTCTTCTAGACAGAACCTGCCTGTTGTTCACATGACCTCAGGAGTGGTTACATGCATAGGATCAAGCAGTATGTCTCTGTAAGTCAGTATGACTCTGGCAGAGTATTTCACAGGCCTCACATATAGTAGAGGAGCTACTACTGGCAGTTGATGATTGTGTGTGGGAGGGGGAACAGTCACTTTGTTACTTTTTTTTTTTTTTTTTGGCAGGGTTGTTTGGCCATACCCCAGTGGATGACCACACTCGTATTCAGTTGCCATCACTAACTGGACTCAGTAGATTTACAGAGAGTATTTTTTAAAGAGGGCATGTTGATGAGTGTGTGTGTGTGTGTGTGTGTGTGTGCGCGCGTGCACGCACGCTTTAATCTGTGATTAGTTAACATAATAGTTATCTTAGGGTCTCATTGCTGTGAAGAGACATCATGACCAAGGCAACTCTTACAAAGGACAACATTTAATTAGGGTTGGCTTACAGTTTCAGAGGTTCAGTCCATCGTCATCATAGCAGGAAGCATGGCAGTGTGCAAGCAGACATGATGCTGGCAAAGGAGCTGAGAGTTCTACATCTTGATCTGAAAGCAGCCAGGAGGAGGGTCTCTTTCAACACTGGGCGCAGCTTGAGCATGGAGACCCCAAAGCCTGCCTCCACAGTGACACACCTCCTAATAGTACCACTCCCCAAGGGCCAAACATTCAAACACATGAGTCCATGGGGGTCATATCTATTTAAACCACTATAATAGGCCACCAGAGAAAGAAGTTAAAATGCCGAGTATCTTTAGTGTCTCTTTGTACCAAGACCTAGAAAGTGTATTAGTCTCCCAGGCAGAACACTGCCTTCTGAGTTTCCTAACCTAGTCTTTCTTGAGGTTTGGACCTGCTCAAAGAGAGGAAGTCACCAGTCCCTGCTAGGCTTTGCTGGTATCCTCCTGCTCCTGCCCAGGTGTGGCTGGATGACTCTACCCAGTCCTCTGTTATCCTGACTAATTGGGCTCATCATAAAACACCCACACATTCCTGGGAAGCCCCTTCAGCTTTGGTACAGGGAACCACTGAACCCACGTGCTGCCGGTGGTGTCTGTGTTCTTTACAGACTAAGGCAGAGTTAGCCCCTCCAGGGCTTTCCCAAACGAGGGCAGAAAGGTTCAGACGTAGAGAGCATCGGTCATAACAAGCCAAGCTCTGATCTTTTTGTCTTGCCTTTCCATCCACCTAGCTACCCTGTTTGCCTCGAGGGAAAAATAAGGAACAGCATGTTTTCATCAAAGATCTGTGCGATGCATGGAAGCCCAGAGTCAACAGGAATGCTGGACTCATCCTGAGAACAATGAATTCTAACACCAGGAGGCACAGACAGGGCTCTTTCTGGTAAACACTAGGGAAGAGCTGCTTGCCAGTATATTGGTATCCTTGTGCCTTGCTCAGTGAGGAAAAGGCAGCGTGGGTCCCCACAGGCACTGAATTCAGATAGATGCCTTTGCGGTACCAGAATATTTCCCTGAAGCATCCCTTTAGCTATCTAGAAAGTAAAACAAAACCAAAACTGGACTGTTGTGCCTGGTAGTTTTATGTCAACCTCACTTACTCTAGAGCTATCTGAAAGGAGGGAACTTCAGTTGAGAAAAATACCTTCATAAGGTACAGCTGTAAGGCATTTTCTTAATTAGTGACTGATGGGGGAGGGCCCAGACCTTTGTGGGCGGTGGCATCCCTGGGCAGGCGGTCCTGGTTCTACAACAAAGCAGAGTGATCCAGTCATGAGCAAACCAGTAAGCAGCATACACACACACCCCTGTCCACGGCCTCTACATCAGCTCCTGCCTCCAGGTTCCTGCTCAGTTTGAGTGCTTTTCCTGTGTGGAGGTGTAAGCCATGAAAACCACTTTCTTCCTCCTCAACTTGCTCTTGGTCACTATGTTTCATCGCAGCAACAGTAACCCTAACTAAGACAACTGTTCATAGTATTCTAGAACAGTCTGATTGCAGCAAATATTTGGTATTTGGATTGTGGTGGGAAGTTGTGTTTTGACAAATGTCTTTTTTTTTTTTTTTTTTTCCCCAGCTTATCTCAGGTTAGAGTACCTGGGTGGAGGAAACTCAATTGAAAAACTACCTCTATCAGATTGCCTGTAGGCAAGTCTGCAGGGCATTTTCTTGATGAATGATTGAGGGAAGGCCCAGCTCACTGTGGATTGTGCCAGCCCTGGGCAGGTGGTCCTAGGCTGTGTAAAGAAGCAGGCTGAGAACGAATAAGGAAGCAAGCCAGTTCCGCCTGAGGTGGTTGCTTCAGTTCCAGCCCTGGCTCTCCTCAATGGACTGTATGTAACCTGCAAGATGTAAGACAAATAGACCCTTTCTCCTCAAGCTACTTTTGATCATGGTGTTTTATCACAGTCATAGAAACCCCAGGAAAGCAAAATTCCCATATGGCTTCAGTCTCACAATTAAGACCCAACAAAATTCCCATTCACCAACTTCCCTGAGCACGCGCTTGTGTGATAGGCTCTGTACTCTTCAGCCTCAAGGGATGCCGAGTCTGAGAGCAAGACATTTTTAGTGATAAGGAACTAACCCAGGTTCAGTTCTAGAGACACACCCAGAGCCTAAGCAAAGAGAGATCTGGACCATAAGCCTTATCACTCCACGAGCTGCAGCTACACTTGTATGTAAGCCTCTTACAACTGATGCTGTAGTCAGCAGTGCGCCTACTAATTCAGGTACCACTTCTTCACCACCCCCTCCCCAGACCCAGACCCTGATTCCTTCACCTCCAGTTTGAACTGACATAACCAAATCCTTGAAGCACTTAAACTGGGAGCTTCATCTAAGCTTTTGATCCCCGGGTTCTCTGGTTCATACCTGGGCTGCACCGATACTGGCATGACTTGCCAACTTTTCCAAGGATGGTGCACTCTGGTTCAAAGTCTACTAATAGGCATCTTCTCTCAGATCACACCCATCCATAGCGCCTTGGCTTCTTGCCTCCCCCCTAGTGCTCCCTGCGTGGGTTATGCAGACTCTATGTCCTTCCTGAACCCCTCTTTTGCCTGATATGGGTATTTGTCTGGTGTGTGGATTCACCTTGTCTTGAGGCTGCATTTGCCAGAAATCTATTGAGCAGGTTAATGCTATAAGGTACAGCTCTGAGGTAAACGGAACTCTTTAAACTCTGCTTTCCACAGAAAAGAAGTCACCCAGGAGACACTGGTCTTCTTGGAAGCCTTCATTCATCCTGATACTGGGGCCCTTCCAGACCACACAGCTCTTTGGTCTGTGTACTGCACCTGAATCTGTATTGAGGTTGCACTCAGGAGTCAGTCCTTATATTTGTCCCGAAGAACACTGGCTTTTAGGGGACATTAAAGAGCAACGGAAGCCGATGAGACAGGAAGATGTGAGCATCCCAGAGGTGGTGCTGGTTCTTCATGCTACCTCCTCCAGCTCTCTTTCCCTCGAGTGAACCGAGGTGTGTGTGACCATTTTAGACACCGGACTCTGAAACTACTTAGCCATGACTCCAGGAGAAGAGTAATGGAGAACACTGCTCCTTAAGCAATCCCCTAAATAACATACATGCCCCTGCTGCCCTGACTCTTTCTCTTCAGCAGAGAGAGCAGAAGACACCTTTCAGCTCCTTACCTCCTTGGTTTCCCAAGCAGCCCAGCTGATCCCGTTTATGTGGAAGGAACTCTTTAGCAGACTAAGGCAAAAAGAACACCAGGACGCCTAAAAAAACAAAACAAAACAAAAAAAACAAAAAACAAAACAAAACAAAACAAAAACAGGAAGCAAGCTTTTCTCCCCAAACACCTGTCATCTGAATCCAGACCTGAATCCTTGTTTTAGCTACTTAAGAATTGAAGATATTTCCTTCCCCGTTGTGAGATTTTTATTTTATTATTTTATTTTTGCTTTTGTGTTTATTTTTTGTTTTGTTTGATTTTTACAAAGAAAGCATAATTCGGACTAAAACCAAGTCAGGAGGGTGCAGGAAAGGCAGAGAGAAGAGTTCTAAGGTCTGATGGGTATTGTAACAGGCACGGCAGGGCCACATCTATGTAAACATGTGGGGACAGCACAGCTGCAAAAAAATCTCTTACAGGAGGACCTAATTGAGGACTGACTGAGAGACCAAGGATCGCTGGTGCAGACAGTGCCAGCCAATCAGGACTGCTGGTTAGAAGAGATGCTTTCTTGGGACCAATGGGGCTCTGGTGGTGGATATTAAAGGAGCTTTCAACAGTGTTCAGGCAAGCTTGCTGTAGAGTTTCTCACCTGCTCCCAGACTCTGTGTCCTTGACTCCATACCTCCTCACCTCCAACCCCCAAGGTCAGGCAGGGACGGACTTCGAGTAGTCCAGCCCACAGACTTCATTGCATGTCGATCCCAGAGGGCAGTAAGAGATGACAAGGGAACTGTCTCACAAAGCTCACCAGAGGCCTTATCATTTAACTAATTAACTTAAAAAAAAAAAAGTCTAAAGTCTCAGTGGTTTTGGAGAGGCCAATCAATGCCTCTGAGTATGGACGGCAGAGAGATGACCACAGCCAGTGCTGGGCTATGGTGACATCACCCAAGGATGGCTGAGCAGTCTTCAGCTAATCATGACTATTAAGCTCCTTCCCTGGGAGTTGTTTTTGATTCCTGCGGAATAGATTAAGACTCTGTTTTGAATCCCCTGGGGTTTCCTGTGGAGCATAATTATAGCTGCACTGGAATCAGAATTCAGGTCAACAATTACTTTAATGAGATGTCTGAAGAACATGGCCAGTGAGGGGGAGGTCCCAAGGGAGAGGGAGGGAGGAAAAGAGGAAACTGGTGGGATGAGGGGGTAAGGAGGGAAGGTTTTATATAAAGGTGAATAGAAAAAAAATAGGAGAAATGGGGAGGGAGAGGAAGAAAGGGAAGTAGAAAGGGAAGCCAGACAAGTAAAAGACTTAAAGAGGGAGAAAGGGAAGCCAGCCAATGAGAGGCATGGAGAGGAGGGGGAAAAAAGGAAGCCAGCCAATGAGAGGCATGAAGAGAAAGGAAAGAAGGAAGCCAACCAATGAGAGGTTTAGAGAGGCGGGATGGAGCCAGACAATGAGACATGAAGAAGAAGGGCTGGTTAGAGACAGGCCAATGGAAAACAAGAAGGGAGTAGAGACGAGAGCCATGAGTAGACTCATTGGGCCCTACAGTGAGCCAAGCAATTTTTCAAAAATGAACAGAAAACAGGTCAATAAACAAGACAAGGCTTGGGCACCTGTGGAGAAGTCTACTGTCTTGGAGTCGGACATTTCTGGAGCTAGCAGAAGGGTTGGAAGAATGACAGTTACTACCCAACACACCAGGCTTCTACTCCTGAATTCACCCCTGTTGAGCTGTGTTGATTTTGGGCTCATCTCTAAACCAGTCTGATCATGTTCCCAAATTTGTCAGATAAATGTTAAGCATAATAGTTTGAAACTGGTACTGTCTCCTGTACCCAGGAGCACACATCTAACTGGAGGATGGTGGCGGTCTGGCAGAAAAATTCTAAACCTCTAGAATCTGCCTGTGAGAGTCCGAAGTTCTCCCTGGCTACTTGCCTCTACTGCCTGCTCCTTAGCTAATGACATCCAACAGGGTTATTGACAGGGTCATTTCTCCCCACCCTAGAGAGGGGTTCCCTCTCCCTCATCCTCCTTCCTTCTTCCTCCTCCCTCCTCATTTCCTCTTCCTCCTCCTTTCTCTCTGTCTCTGTCTCTGTCTCTGTCTCTGTCTCTGTGCGTGTGTTTTTTGTGGTTCTTTACCCTCCCCAGCCTCCTAGTCTCTCTCCAGTCCTTGTTCCTTCTGCTTCCATGCTTCCCCTTTCTCACTGCTCAGTCCCCTAGCCTCCCCACCCCCTAGCTTCCCTTCAGTGTCAAACATCATCTGTCACAGACAGAAGACAAAATTCAACCCAGCCACTTCACCTTTTTCTAGGAATTTCCTTCCACAACCCTTTTGTCTCTTGTGATGGTTCATCTTCATTCTTCAACATGACAGGATTTAGAATCACCATTTGGGTCATGTGGAGGCTGGCAGAACACAGAGATAAAAGGAGTCTTGGTGGTCATGGAGCCACCTGCTAGACCCATTCAGAATGCTAGATTAGAGAAAAATAGATTCCTGTGTTTTCTGAGCCATTCGTATTCAGTCTTATAAAAAAAAATCTGGATTTGTATTTTAACTGAAACCAGAAGCTTTCTCTGTTCATTTGATGAGTTCTGAAAGTAAGAGAGGCATAGAAATGTCAGGCTGACTCCTGACACAAGGATAATGAACGTGGGGGAAGCTTTGCCCTGGGTTGAGTCAGAGCCCCATGTCTGTATCTTTAGAAGCATGTGCTGTGGCCTGAGCTGTGGCTTTACATTGGGAAGATCCTTTTGGACCCAAACTAGTCCTGTATGGGAGCTAGGTGTGTGAAGAAACAGAGAACACAGAACCTGGGGAACAGAACTTTGGTGGGAGTCACTGAGGGTCACCGTGTAGTCCTGTCCAGAGACATTGGGTCTGAGGACAGAACATAGAAGCTAAAGTCAGGGATCCGGGTGGGTAGTCATACAAACAAACCCTGGGATATTCCTTATGGTTATAGGTGATGATGGCAGTCTGTGCCAATCAAAAATCTTGAGCAATGGTTGAGAGGTGGTTCCCTTCTCATGACACATCAGATCTCATGTCCTGTCAATGTCTTAAGTTGTCAACATCACTTATCTCAAAAGACAATTTGTCTGTCACCCCTCCAGCAAGACCTCCATGATAGCTGCCATTTACACCCAGGTGCATCCTCCTCCTCTAATTATCCCCTCCACCATGCTCTCTCAATGTAGCAATTATCAACTCATTCTTGTGCACAGTATATAGCTGATGGAACAATGTTTGATAGAGGCAGTGATACTTGAATTAATTCCTGCAGCTCTTCTCATGCGCTGGGGCCCCATAAACAGCAGGGCAGAAGGATGGGTGCTTACATGGTGAGGGAGCACACTGTGCAGTCATAAATATGACAGGGAGTGGGGTTGCTGAATTACCTCCACCCCGCTGAGATCCTGGGAGCCTTCAGAAACAGGGAGCAGGCCCTGCAGGCTAAGCTGACTTTAGCAAGGTCTTGGTGCTTCTAAGATTGACATCACTACCATTCAGTAGTCCCACTGGCGTGGTTCTGCTATAAAGTATTTCCTAGAGGCTCATGTGTTTCGGTGCTTGGTGACGCTGTTTTGGGAGGTTGTAGAACATTTTAGAGTTGAGACCTCTTTGAAGGAATGGAATCACTGGAGGGTGGGCTTTGAAGTTTGTGGAAGTTTGAGTGGGAATGTCTCTCATAAACTCATATATTTGAAGATTTGGTCCTTACATGGTGATGCTGTTTGGGAACTGTGGCATTGTTGTAGGAAATATACCACTGGAGGCTGGCTTTGAGAGTTTGATTGACTCTTGATGTTGGCAGTTCTGTGCCTGTGGTTCAAGATGTGAGCTCTCAGCAGCTTACTCCAAGCTCCATGCCTGCCCGTTGGTGTGTCTCCTAAGTATGATGGCGGTGCCTGCCTGTTACTGTACCTCCCCTACATGATCATGATCCCTGCCTGCTGCTACATCTCCATAGCCTGATGGGGGTGCCTGCCTGTTGCTATGCTTCCCCGGCATGATGGTGGTGGACCTTTATCTCTCTGGAACTATAAGCCTCAATAAACTCTTCTTTCTGTAAGTTGCCTCCGCCATAGTCGTTGATAGCAATAGAAACGTAACTACTACAAGGGATGCAGCTGAGCCCTGCTTCTGACTGTGGTTTCCCTCTGCTTGGTGATCCTCTGAGATGTGGGCAAGCAACCTCATGCTCTTCTCCGCTATGATCAACAGGGTTCCTTCAAACTGTGAGCCAAAATAAACAGGATGTAAAAATTAACTGAGGCAGCCACATATTAGTCCCCAGAGGGGTAATTATCAAACCCCGAGGGATAAACAGATATCCTCAGATCACACCCTGCAGATCCCAGGTCACTAGATGTTCACTCAGCCTAGGTTTCATGCCTGGGCCCTTAAAGGGGAAGGGGAGTTGCAGCCCCTTCCCCAGTTTTGACATACACATGCCACATCCTGACAAGTGTTTTCTTTGGTGAAGAAAGTCAAAAGGGCAGATTTAAGTATAGGGAGGGGGTGTAGGGAGGGGGGCTCATCACCTGATTGCTTCTACTCCTGTTTAGCCGTTCTGGTACTAATTAATGGGGCCATTACTGCATTTCAAAGGGAAAGAACTGTGATTAAAGGTTAATGCTGCCGCTGCAACGCATCCCACCTGAAATTACATTATAAAAACGTCCAGAGTATTTAATTGAACCTATAAGTAACAATGTAATTACACTCAATGTATGTGCCTCTGCATCTATTTGCTCCTTTCTGAGGTGCAGAGAGCCCCACGTGGGCCAGTTAAAGGAGGGCGTTGTAATTTTCTGAAACGGCCTCATCATCTCTCCAGTCTCCTCTGCCCTGTCCACACCCACAGGGGATACATGATAGGAAACCCAGTCACCATGTCTGTACCTTCTCCAGTGTACTGGTGTGTATTTGTGTATGTGTGTGTCTATGTGTTTAGTGCATGCATGTGCTCATGTACGTGGAAGCCAGAGGACCACTTTGGCTGTGGAGTCTCAGATAGTGTCCCTCTTGTTTTATTGACAGGGTTCCTCAGCGTCCTGGAACTTACTTATTCAGTAGACGACTGGCTGATCAATAAGATCCAGGGACTGACCTGTCTACTTCTTCAGTGCTGCAACAAGCACGCACAACAGCATCTGGCTGTTCCACATGGTTCTGGGGATTGAACCAAGGTCCTCCTTGCTTACTTGACCATCTCCATGCCAATGTAACAGGTTATACTGTCAGAATGCTGCCCCCTTCTGAATGCGGTAGGCACTTGCACTAGCACATGCTGGTGCTATGCTTCAGATGGCTTTTAGGACCCTTCAGGAATCCACTAGCCATCCCCAGGAGGCAGAATGCTAATTTAAAAAAACTAAACTAAACTAAACTAAACTAAACTAAACTAAACTAAACTAAACTAAACTCCCCTCTATCTTAGTTACCACTTGAAGCTGCCCAAGCAGCAGAAAAATGCCTATATCATTCCCACTTTCCTAGGCGGCACTGATGTGAAAATGAATAGGATAGATCCAGGCTTCGTTTTAAAAAGGAGGAGCTATTGCAAGACAGGGGGTGGCACTTTCAAAGGACAGGGGGTTGCAAAAGGATAACATTGACTTGGAGAATCAGAGCCCCTTGGCAGGGCTGAGGTGATTACCATAGACTGCACCTTCCCTGGTGCCTCCTCTACTACCCCTTGTTGGGGTTAGCCACTGGCCCAGCCTCAAACATCTGTCTCCAAATTTAATTTGACCCAGTCACTTAGGGTTGCTTAAACGTTTTTTTTTTTTTAAATGCCAGCATGCCTCTTTATTTATTTATTTTTCTTGATAAGAGCCATTGTGATTGGGATAAGATGGAACCCTAATAGCTAAGGACGTTGAACGGTTTTTTGGTTTTTTTTTTTTTTTAATTCACCAAATACAATTAGATAAAACAATAACCATCGCATCAAAGTTGGACAGGGCAAACCAACAGAAGGAGAAGAGCCCCAAGAGAGGGCCTAAGAATCAGGCCCACTCATTCACACACCGAGGAGTCCCACAGAAATACTAAATGGAAAGGTGTATTATGTGCAGAGAGGACCTGGTGCAGACCTGTGCGGCCCCTGCGCATGCTGCTTCAGGCTTCCGCAAGTTTAGGAGAGACTTGCTCGGTTGATTTTAGAGAACCTTGATCTCCTTGTGCCCTCCACCCCATCTGGTTCCCACACTCCTTCAGACTCCCTGAGGGGTTCCCTGAGCTCTGAGAGGAGGGACTTGATGGGCATATCCCATTTAGAGCTGTGGGTTCTAAGGTCTGTCTCTCTGTGAAATGTTTGCCTGTGGGTCTCTGTATTTGTTCCCAACTGGAGGAGGATGAACACCCCCCCCCATGATGGCTGAATAGATCACTAATATATGAATATAACACAATTATCATTAGGAGTCATTTTATTGTATCTCTCTCTCTCTCTCTCTCTCTCTCTCTCTTTCTCTCTCTCTCTCTCTCTCCATTAGTATTTGATTTTGTCCTAGGTCTCTGGTCTATCTAGTCTTCAGTTGTTGGTCACCCAATCAGTCTCAGGTATGGGGTTCCATCTTGTGGAATGGGCTTTAAGTCAAATCAGACATTGGTTGGTTGCCTGCATAAGTTTTGTGCCACTATTGCCTTAGCATATTTTGCAGGCAGGACAGAGTTTAAATCAAGGGTGTTTTTGGTTTTGTTTTTTTATCTGTGTTGGTGTTTACATTTTACTTTTGGTAGTCGGCAAAGAACCTTCCCATACCAAAGACACTGGAATGTAGAGGTGAAGGTTCTATGTAGGCACAAGCTTGATCTACATCTCCATGTTTAGTGAGCCCTGTGGGTGTTGTCTTCAGCAATGGAGCCTTGGTGTTGGTTTGGGAAGAACAACCTATTGTCTTGGTATTAGGCTGAGTTGTTTGGGAATTTCCATGAGACTCATTTGGTCAGCACTTCAATTGGATGTAACCCAGTCCCAGTACTAGAAGCTTCATTAGGTGATAGGAGACAACCGTATAATTTGGAGACTCCACTGGGGTGGCCTTCTTATATTTTAGGACATTTCCGTGTACTAGGTTTCTATATCACACTCAAATGTCCCTTAAGTCTAGCTGTCTCTCCTTGAAATCCCCGTTCAACACCATTTCCCCTTCCCCTCCCCAACTAATCCTCCCATTTTCATCCCCTTCCCCACCTTGAGTCCAACCAAAAAATCTATTCTATTTCCATCTCCCAGAGAGACCCACGTATCACCTTCCTCTATACTTAACCTCTCTGAGCCTGTGGATTGTTGTCATTTATTTAAAGGCTTATATCCACATCAGAGTGAATACATACTATATTTATCTTTCTGAGTCTGAGTCACCTCACTCAAGATGATTTTTTTTCTAGTTATATATACTTGCCTGCAAGTTTCATGATGTCATTATCTAACTGTTGAGTAATACTCCATGTGTAAGTGTAATTTCTTTACCCATTCTTCTGTTGAGGGACATCAAGATTGTTTCCCACGTCTATTATCAATATAGAGCAGCGATGACCATGGTGAGCAAGTGTCCTTGTAGTAGGATAGTGTGTCTTATGGGTATATGCCCAAGAGCAGTATAGCTGGGCTTTGAGGTAGAAATCTTTCCAGTTTTCTTTGATTTCCATAGTACAAGTTTGCACCCTCACCAGCAATGGAGGGATGTTCTCCTTCTCCACATCCTTTTCAGCATGAGCTGTCAGTAGTGTTATTGATATTAGCCATACTGACAGGGGTAAGATGGCATCTCAAAAGTAGTTTTGATTTGCATTTCCCTGAAGGCTATGAATGTTGAACATTTCATTAAGTGTTTCTCAGCCTTTTGAATTTTCTCTATTGAAAATTCTCTGTTTAGATCTGTAAGCCATTTTAAAAACTGGATTGTTTTTTAATATCTAGTTGCTTGAATTCTGTATATATTTTGTATATTAGTCTTTATCAGATGTCGACTTTGTGGAAATCTTTTCCCATTCTGTCAGCTGCTGCCTTGTCTAAATGACAGCGACCTTTGTCATACAAAAGCTTTTCAGTTTCATGAGGTCCCATTTATTAGTTGTTGATCTTAGGACCTGTGTTGACAGTGTTCTGTTTAGAAAGTCTTTTTCTGTGCTAATATGTTCAAAGCTTTTTCTTTTCTTTTCCTTTCTTTCCTTTTCTTTTCTTTTTACTTTCTTTTCTGTCAAGTTCAGTGTATCTGGTTTTATGTTGAGTTCATTGATTCATTTGGAGTTGAGTTTCATGCAGGGTAATAAGTATGAGACTTATTGCTTTAGCTAAGACTTTAAGTACTATTTTGAATAGGTATATAGAGAGTAGTCAATCTTGTCTTATTCCTGATTTTAGTGGATTTGCTGAAAACTCTTTTTGTTATGTTTAGGTATATCCCTTGTACCCCTAATGTCTACAGTACTTTTATGATGAAGGGGTGTTGGATTTTTGTCATAAGCTTTTTCTGTATGTAATGGGATGGATCATGTGGTTTTTTTCTTTCAGTTTGTTTATATTTATTTATTTTCATTATCGGACCATGAATCTGTAAGCTCTCTGTTGATTCTGTTGTAGATAATATTCAGCTCTAATCCCTGGTGGTCAGATAGGACACAGGAGTCATTTCAATTTTCTTGGATTTGTTTTCTCTTGCGTTTTATGTTTGAGCATATGGTCAGTTTTGGAGAAAGTTCTATGTGGTGTAGAGAAGAAGATATATTCTCTTGTGTTTGGGTGAAATGTTCTATAGGTATATGTTAAATCCATTTGGTTTACAAGCTCTGTTAGCTCCAGCTTTTCTCTACTTAGTCAATATCTAGATGACTGGTTTGTTGTATCAAAGTCTCCCACTACCAGTGTGTGAAAGTCAATGTGTGATTTGAATTGTAGTAGTATTTGCTTTACAAACTTGGATGTTCTTGTGTTTGGGGCATAGATGTTAAGAATTAAAATGTCCTCTTGTTGGATTCTTCATTGGAGTATGTAGTATCCTTCTCTATCTCTCTTGATTGGTTTTGGTTTAAAGTCTCTTCTATTATATATTAAAGTGACCACACTAGCTTGTCTCTTAGGTCCATTTTCTTGAAATATCTTTTTCCAATCCTTTACTCTGAGATGATGTCTATCTTTGATGTTGAGGTGTGGTTTTTGGATAAAGCAGAAAAATGATTCCTGTCTTTGTATCTATTCTGTTAGTCTGTTTCTTTTCATTGGGGAATTGAGACCATTGATATTGAATGATATCAGTGACCAGTTATTGCTGATTTGTGTTATTTTGTTGTTTTGGTGGTAGTGGTGATGGTGCTGGTGTGTGTGTGTGTGTTTCCCTTCTTTTAATTTTTCTTGTCTGAGCTTATTTGTTCCCTTTCTTTTCATATTTAATATTCTTAGGTTGGAGTTTTCTTTCTACCACCTTTTGTATGGCTGGATCCATAGATAAATGTTGCATAAATTTGGATTTAGCATGGAACATCTTATTTTCTCTATCTATGGTGATTGAGTGTTTTGGTGAGTATAGTATTCTGGCCTTGTATCTGTGGTCTCTTAAGAGTCTACAGCTAATCTGTCCAGGCCCTTCTGGTTTTTAGAGTCTCCACTGAGAAGTTAAGTATGATTCTGATAGGTTTGCCTTTATATGTTACTTGGCCTTTGCCCCTTGTAGCTTTCAACATTCTTTTTGTTGTTGTTGTTGTTCTGTACATTTGTTCTGTAGTGAGGGGACTTTCTTTTCTTGGCTAGTCTATTTGGTGTTCTGTTTCTTCTACATTTATATGCATTTTCTTCTCTAGGTTAGAAAATTTTCTTCTATGATTTTGTTAAATTTTTTTCTGGGATATTGAACTGTTTTTTTTTTTTCTTCCTCTATTTCTATCATTCTTAGATTTGGTCTTTTCATAGTGCCCCAGATTTCCTGGATGTTTTGTGCCAGGGGATTTTTAGATCCAACACATTCTTTGACCAGTGTATCCATTTCCTCTGTCTTCGATGTCTGCGATTTGCTCTTTCATCTCTTGTATTCTGTTGGTAAAGTTTGCTTCCCTAGTTTCTATTTGAAATCCTCAATTTTTACTTCTGGAATTCCCCCAATTTGGGTTTTGTTTATTGATTCTATTTTCATTTTTCAGATCTTGAACAGTTTTATTCCAATGTCTGTGTTTTCCTGCATTTCTTCAAGGGATTTCTTCATTTCTTCTTACTGTCTGCTTGTATTTTCCTGGATGTCTTTAAGGGATTGATTCACATCCTCTTCAAGGACCTTTGCAATCTTCATAGAGGCTGCTCTAAGGTCTTTTTTATGGTGCCTCAGCTCTGTTGAAATATTCAGGGCTTGCTGTGGTTTCTGGGCTCTAGTAGAGACATGTTGACCTGGTTGTTATCAATTGTGTTTTTACTCTAGTGTCTAGGCATCTGGGATTTGTATGGTTATAGGTCTAGGTGCTGGTATCTGGCTTTGGCTTTGTTGGGTGGGTGTCCCCTCCCCCCCCCCCGGTTTCTTTTTCCTGTCTGGATTTAAAGAGAGTATAATGGCTGTGTGTTGCCTGGTAGACGTTTTCTGTGGCCCTGTTTCCCTGGCCTGTTCAGCTGGTATTTTCCCAGGGAATGCCTACTGATTTTGGAGGCTGGGATACTGGCATGATTTTGGTGGAATGAAAGTTGGAGGAGATCTTTCTGAAATATTGGGGATGGGGTCAGAGAAGAAAGGGGGACTGCAGCATGTGTTCAGCTACAGAGCGGAGGATGAGAATAAGAGGTTGAATCTGGAGGAGCATAAGGAGAGGTGAAGATCTTCAGGCAATCTACCTGCTTCCCTGGCACGAGTAGTTTTTGGGCAGGCTGGGGAATGCCTGCTGGGGTTGGAGACTGAAATAAAGCCTGAAGATATTTTTAAAAGAGTTATTTATTTCACATTATTTAGCAGTTCTGGTGTGAGCATTGACTCAATAAATGCACATACATATCTTATACAACTAGCCACAGATGCTGTGTGTCTCATGATTGCAGGGGCCATATCATACCCAAATCATACCTGACACACAGTGTTTTACAGTTCTCTTTCTGGCTCTTAGAGGCTTTCATTTTGAGTGGGAGAGATCATGAAAGCAGCTCTCTACAACCACAAATTATTCATGCAAGTTTCTGGCATCTGCAGAAATTGCAGGGGTCAGCACATCATCTGGAGGGCAATGGATAAGTCTTACCCTAGGATAGCCACCTCCATGATCATGGTATCTCCCCTGCCAGGTAAGTAGGCTCTCACAGTCTTTCTTACCCTAGGATAGCCACCTCCATGATCATGGTATCTCCCCTGCCAGGTAAGTAGGCTCTCACAGTCTTTCAATCACCATTCCTGTAATGTTCGTAAGGGTTTTGTAATGGGATTATGGATGCCTTGTTTAGGTTAGAACACTCACTGGGTACTTCTCCGCATGCTGACCAGTTAGGAGTTTCTGCATTAACTTTCACCCTCTGGGGGGAAAAAAAGTTTTAGGGAGGGGGGAAATAGGCCAGCATAGCTGTTCTCACAGAGGATCATGCTTGGATTCCTAGCACCTATATCAGTTATCTCACAACTGCTTGTAACTCTAGCTCTGGAGGAGTTGATGCCTTCTCTGCTGTCCTCCATGGGAACTAAACACACACACAAACACTAAAATAAAATTTCTCTGATCAAAGACGAAACACTATGAGAGCAGTCTGACTACATGGCCGGCTAGCACAAAAGTAATCTTCTTGAAGTGTCCTTGAGAAGTCAACGCCATCTTTGTGGTTATAAATTACTATTAGCTATATATTCTTGCCTATCTTAAATGAGAGTTTCTTCAAAGACAGCTAGCCTAGGATGATTTGATTTTGTTTCTGGGTGTGTGTGTGTGTGTGTGTGTGTGTGTGTGTGTGTGTGTGTGTTTGTGTTTGTGTGTGTGTAGATGAACTTCTTTTGGTAGATAAAATCTGAAAGTTTAGACTCATGTCTGCCCCTGGCTCCTCTTTGTCTCTGACAAAGAGAACTCTGGACTACTGAAGCAGGAATGTTTTCCCTATGCAACCAAAAAGCTTCCCTTCCCAAATAGTGTTTTTGTGTGGGGTGGTCCACTTTATTCTAAACTTGGTCAGCTGGCCTGGCTTCCCATCTCGTCGTTCTGGTCAGCAGTGCCCCCAAGGCCCCGTGGGAGGCATAGCCTGCCTCTCTAGTTTGCTGGGCCATCACATCCCTTTGTAATGAACACTTACATATTTGGCCAACAATCCCCCAATTTCACCCTTGAGTTCCTCTACTTCCCTCTGGTGAATGCCATCTGCTCCTGGTGATTTATCTACATTTAGTTTGTCAATTAGGTAGAAAATCACTCGCACAACTACTGCCGTTGAGCTTGTGTCCCTGCCTTATCAGTACACTCTGGAAGTGGAAACTTTATAGAATCACATATGAATGCAGAGCTTGAGCCTTTTGAGGAAAATTCACTCTTTTGTTCAGACTCAATGATTTAAAGGACAACAATTGAGTACCCACTGTGTGCCTTCCAGAGTATTCTTAATAAGGAAAGATAAGATAGGGAGATAGGAAGGAAAGACAGAAGTGATTGGAGAGCAGTTATGAAGGAGATTTTAAAAAGAAAGTAGGGGAATGGGTAGTTTGTAGGAGGGAAGTGAAATAATGAATGCGGGAGACACTAGTAATAATTATTGGCCTGGTTAGAGTGAAGGGGGAAAGCTACAAACAGGTGGCTTATGTCTCAGTCGCCCTTTGTCCTCTTTCTCTGTGTTCTTCCTCACACTTATCCTGGTGAGCAGATGCAGGAGCAGGTGCAGGTAGGTGTCCAGGTGCAGGTGCAGGTGCAGGTACAGGTGCAGGATCAGATTCAGGTGGAGGTCCAGGTGCAGGTGGAGGTCCAGGTGCAGGTGGAGGTCCAGGTGCAGGTGCAGGTCCCGGTGCAGGTCCAGGTGCAGGTGGAGGTCCAGGTGCAGGTGCAGGTGCAGGTGCAGGTGCAGGTGCAGGTGCAGGTGCAGGTGCAGGTGCAGGTATAGATCTAGGTGCAAGTGATGCTGCTATTGTCTTGGGTGGGCTTGTTTTGTCCTGAGATCAAGAGACATCCTTGGACCAGACATGCTTCTCTCTAAGCCAGTATTTCTCAAACTTCCTAATGCTGTGGCCCTTTAATGCAATACTCATTATACACCAAATGTGAGCCAGAGAAACTTCTATGCTTCCAGGAGAAAGTTTTCAGAGCCAGCTCTCTTTTGAGAGACACTGAATCTGATACAGTCAGCTCCCTCTGCCAACCTGGCTCATCCAATGAAGACAGCTTAGAGCAGAGGCTCAAGTACATAGTTGGAATGTCCAGCAATCAGGACATAATAACTATTTACAACTGCTATCACTGCCTGATGGATGTAGAACATTATGGGGAAATAAACCAGAGATGTAAACCATCCATCTCAGGACTGGTTGTTACAGCAATATAGTATAACCCATACTGACTAATATATCTGTGTCATGAAGTGGGACAAATCAGGAAAGGTCAGAGCCAGGAAGTCAACTTTAAAGAGGGTATTGGACCAAATTGGATAACTCATGGAAGGATTTGAATAGCCAAGGAACTGGGGCTGGAAATTACAATGAGAAAATGAGAGAAGATAGGCCTTACTGATTGACCCAATGGACTATGAAACTGAGTACCCTTCCCTTTGTGCTTTAATTTTCTCCATTATAAAATGAAGATGATAAAGCAGCCATCTGGTTATAGGGTTAGGCCTAAATGAATTACCCAGGTACACTGCATAACCCATTTACGCTTAGAAGAGCATCCTGACCACAGTAGATTCTCAATAGACATTAGTCAGCACCATTCTGCCTAACACTCCTATTTTGCTAGATTTAAGTTCCCCAGAGGGTTCAGCACTCACTGGAGATCCCCACACTGACTGACAGCAGAGAAGTTTTCACCAGCAGCCATTCAGGGAGAGGGCTGGGTGTGAAAGCCATGGACGTGGGTGGCCAATGACAGGCATTTAATTCACATTTAAGCCAAAACAGTTGTTAGTAAATTAAACATTGATTGTAAAAGAGCCTCCAATTAAGGTTCACTAATTATACCACCAACTCAATTGTCATGCAATTTATATACAATTACCCCAGAACAAATATTTAATTACTTTCCCCTTAATACATTGAACTAATATTGTTCGTCAAGCTGGTAGATGGGAACGTGGAAATATTTAATTGATGCAAAGATGGGAAATAAGACTGGATAAGACAATGGCCACATTGTCTTGTCTACTGATGTGGCATGGCTTTTTCAGTGATGAGGAGGGGGCTCAGGAGAGGAAAGACCTTCCTGTCAGTGATGGTGGGGGTGGACATGGCTGGAAAAGACCTCTAAGTGTGTGTATGTGTGTGTGGGGGGGGTTCCCTGAAGAATGTGGTCCTACATACTTCTGGAGATGGCTGTGATTTTGCTTGGAGCTATAATGTAGTTCATTTTCTCCCTCCCTCTATTGAAGTAGAAACTTAAGCACTCTTTGGAAAGTCAGTTGGAGGGTGTTTTGCTGGGGCAAACACATGAAGGAATGTTTTCCTGAAGTGGACATGGGTGTGAAAGGCTAAGGCAGACTCGTGAAGGAACATTTCACTGAAGCAGACACAAGAGAGAGGATGTTCTGCAAAGCAAGCATGTGAAAGGACACGTGATGGAGGATTCTTTGCTAACAACACACACATATTGGTCTGCCTTACACTGCATAGTTGAGGTGTATTTGTTGGGACTCCATAGAGAGAAACGCACCAAGAAACTTCTGGTGGTACGCTGCAGTTTCTTTCTCCTTCTAGGGACTTGGGCTAATTGGCAGAGTGATGTCAGCTGAGACAGACACTCATGCTGAGGCAAGACCTGTGGGGGACATGTGATGTTTGGAGGATATAAATAGGACTTGACAGACAATGGCAGAGGCTGAGCTTGGGTCAATAGTACAGCTAGCTATGCCACACTTGTTGGTCTCCCATCTCTGCTGATATTTGCTTCACTGAGTACAACTGAGAGCCTTTCGGGATCCCTCCTGCTGACTTGTGCTGAGGCTGAGGCTGAGGCCTGGCTAATTTATGTTTGTTATCCCTACTCCATTGAACTGGACTGCTGGTGTATCTGTGAAGTGTTTGAGAGTAGATGGAGCTGCCTCTGCTAACCTGTGAACTGACAACTGTGTGTGTGTGTGTGTGTGTGTGTGTGTGTGTGTGTGTGTGTGTGAATGATCCTGATCCTGGAGTTGCCATAGCCAGAAGCCATCAAATGACAGACATGTGCTGTGGGACCTGTGACCTAAAGATGTGTTCTGAGGTGAATGCTGCTGGAACAAGAAGCAGGATTGGAAGTGGGGATCCCTTCTACCGAGAGGACCCTCTTCATCAGATGTGAACACGGTCACCTCTGGACACAGAGTCCTTCTCTCCACACCTCTTCAGCAGCATCTGTCAAGAAGGCTGTGTTTTCCTGTGACTTGATCATACTGAAAGACCAAGCTAAGAATTTCCTAAAAATGTATGCCTAGGAGAAGCCGAGAACTGAGAAAAGTGTTTTATTATCTCCAATGCAAAGAGGGCTGTGCTTCGATCATAAACATCTGTAAAAGACTTTGAAATGGAAGCAGGATTGCAGAGCGCTCATCCTGTACCACCTGCCAGGCTCCCCGGGTCTGCTGGGACCTGGACCCCACACTGTCTTTGGGCTATTTTACAACTCTGTTAGTCTCAAAGAAAACTGATAGTAATGCAAATGACTTTTGTTTCTCAAAATGCAAATGAAGGTACAAAGAAATATTACCCAGGAGTTAGTGAACACCTCTGCAGATAGCCCTGAATTTATTCCTGTGTTCTTGATCTCCTGTTCTTGTGTTACATTCTAGAGAAATGGGGGGGAAAGTGTGTTCATTCTATATGGACACCTACAACAGACCAAAAAAATATAATTATACTCTAGACTAGCTTGGCGAACCAATGAATTTATTGGGGTACCTTGCAAGACCATGGGTGGCTCTATTTGCAGAAAGTGCATCCCAGCGTGAGTGAAGACCTATGCAAACGGCTTCTCAGGAGCTCTCTGCAAAACTTGAAGGCAGCTCCAATGGGAAGTCTTCTCTCCCTCAGTTTACTGCAGAGCACCTGCAGCCTTACAAACGCATTTCCTTAGATGCCCTCCGTCCCCACAAGGTTCCACCTCCCTAAGGTTTACAACCTTCCCAAACGTTATCACTACTGGGAACCAAGTGTTCAAACGCATGAGCCTGTGAGAGACATTTCACATTCACCCAACAGCGTTCCACCCTGGCTTCCCTAGACTCATCTCATTCCACAAAACGCATTTAGTCTAACTTCAAAAGTCCTCATAGTCTTTAATAGTGCCAAAGTCTAGCTTTAAGATCTGCCCTGCCAAGGAATTCAAATTGGGTTGATCCCTTGATACCCTTCCTCCCTTTAAGCTTCTGAATAAAATGGCACAGACAGAGAGAGAGAGAGAGAGACAGAGAGACAGAGAGACAGACACAGAGATACAGACACAGAAAGAGATATACAGAGACATGGAGAGGAACAGAGACAGACACACACATACACAGAGAGAGACAGACAGAGAGACAGACACAGACACACAGAGAGAGACAAAGGCAGAGACATGGAGAAGAACAGAGACAGACACACACATACACACAGAGAGACAGAGAAAGACAGAGAGACAGACACAGACACACAGAGAGAGACAAAGGCAGAGACATGGAGAAGAACAGAAAGAGATAGATAGAGAGAGAGAGAGAGAGAGAGAGAGAGAGAGAGAGAGAGAGATTTACACACACCATGGTCTGAGACGTTTTAAATGAGACTCAAGAAAGTCTCTTAATTATGACAGCCTGTGAATTTTTTTAGTTGTATGTTTCCAGCATACAGTGGCACAGTACCATCTCAAGAAGGAGGAATGGGGCCATGGAGAGGAAATATTGGACCAAAGCAAGACCAAAATCCCACAGGGCAAACACTAGATCTGTAGATCCATACCTGGCATCTGGGGCTTCTGCTTCAAGGGCTTAAATGGCTCTGATCATCCAGATACTACTGCTTCAGGTGGAGGAACTAGCTACTCAGAGCCTGTATCTACTTGTCCTTTAACTCTTTCTTCAACTGTTGTCCTATCTGTCTGGTTCCCTTAGTAAGTAATGAGTTAAATCTAGATTGTGATCATTTTGTGTTTATATGGCAATTATGATTTTAATCTTAATTTTTCCTTTAATATTATGCATCAGAAGATTGATAGATACTTTATCCAGGGTCACAGGGCTGGGATTGGGCCTTGGGTCCATCTGGTTCTCACTTGGTGGAGCTGCTTCCATAGGTCATATCCTGTTGATTCATCTGTGTAGCTTTCCTCTCGTCCTGGAGGGCTGAAGTGGCTAGAGTTGGACTCAAACCCAAGTACCATTTCTGAGAAGGAAGGAGAAGGGTGAGTCTGGCCCTGGTGATACAGCCCATGTGATAGAATGATGGGTGAGAGACACACTCAGCGAATAAGGTCTCTAAGCACAGATCACCTTCTGTGTTTATTGGCTGTCTCTCCAGGAGAAAGTGAGTTCTCCAGGAGAAAGACAAGGATCTGGGGGAGTGGGATTTTTATAGTGAATGATTAAAAACCACATGTTGAATGATCAGATAAGCATGCATCTGTTGGTCTCCCATGATGAGGTAGGAGAGCTATAGGCTTACAGCCATAGGCAGTCATGATGAAATAGGAGAGCTATAGGCTTATAGCCATAGGCAGTCATGATGAGGTAGGAGAGCTATAGGCTTATAGCCATAGGCAGTCATGATGAGGTAGGAGAGCTATAGGCTTATAGCCATAGGCAGTCATGATGAGGTAGGAGAGCTATAGGCTTACAGACATAGGCAGTCATGATGAGGTAGGAGAGCTATAGGCTTACAGACATAGGCAGTCATGATGAGGTAGGAGAGCTATAGGCTTACAGCCATAGGCAGTCATGATGAGATAAGAGAGCTATAGGCTTATAGCCATAGGCAGTCATGAAGAAGCAGGAGAGCTATAGGCTTACAGCCATAGGCAGTCATGATGAAGCCCTGATGGGGAGAGCGCTAGAAGAGATAGCCTCCATGGATAGCATGGTGGAACTCAAGATGGAATAGCTTCCATGAATGGTGTGGCAGAAGTCAAGATAGGGGAGAATATTCAGTTCTGAAACTGAAGTGAGAAAAGCATATTTGCTAATTCCTGATCTGACCTCGGGCTAAAACTGAGGTCAGCCTGAGCCATAGGTATGAATAATATTTTTGCAGGAACCATAACTCATCTGCCATTGTTCTGCTTCTGTAACCACAAGGCTTTCTGCTCTCCTCCCGGACCAACAGAAAGTCCATGGTGACATAAATGTGCCCTGTTCTTATTAAAAGTTATGTCATGACAGGACATATCATATCATGCCTGCTAACAGCTATCATGGCGATGCCAATAGGATGTAAGAAGTTTGTGGTTTTTACCATTATAACTATCCTGTTCACTCTGCTTGGAACCACCTCTAAACTTGTAGTCTCAACAGACCGTGCCCCTGGCCAGGTCTGTGTTGCTCAATAAGAACTTCAAATTCATAAAGAGTCTGTCCTGGTCTCCTCTTGGGTGAGAATAGCCTGACTACAACAGACTATGAGGAGAGTTGGAGTATCTTACTGCAGACCGCACAATGGGGCCCTGGAGGAGAGATGGCCCTTCAGTTCTGTGAGATAGAGGGGTTTGTGGATCTTTTGGATTCCCAAGGATACAATAAAACTCTGCAGCAGAGGCCTCTGCCATAGCGTGTTTGCAAGTGACAAATGGGAAGTTCTTGAGTTGTCCTAAAGGCGATTACAAGGACAGGGCAGCCGAGGGGAGGAGAGAGGAGGGAAGCTATCTGTTAACAGCCACAAGCAAACTGAGACAAAATAGCCATAGTCCCCATTGCCGATGGAAATCTTGACTTAGACTGACAGACAAATGGAGAGTTCTGTGTATGGCTATCAATCCCTACCTGTCCAGAAGCACCAAACAGTCTGTTAGGACTTCCGGTTTCACAGTATCCCTTTTATTTTTAGCCAATTTAGATTTACTGTAAATGATTTGTAGCCTCACCCTCCTCTCCCTCCTCCTCCCCCTCCTCCTCCTCCTCCTTTTTTGTTACAAAGATACCCTTGGTCAAATTGGTTCAGGCCCTGGTGATATTTTGGCTAACACCAGTAAAGGCTAAATAAGCCTTTGCATTCAAGAGGTGGTTATCTGGGTCTCAGGAGACTTAGTTTAACACTAGTCAAGCAGGAAATGCCCTCAGGGCCCGAGAGCCACAGAGATCTGGGCTGCTGGCGTCTAGAAACAGAAGGAGGATGAAGGGGGGGAGCCAGAGGAGCTGATGTTGGAAGAGAAGATCCTGAAGTCCAGAGAGAGGCCGGTGAAGGGGAGGTCAGTGCTAGACTCACTGATGAGGGTTATGGTTAGTAAACTCGAACAGATGCAAAGAGGAAGAGAGGAAGGAATACATTAGGGGCAAGACCTTGGTTCCCATGAGTTTATTCAATACGCACTGAGTAGGAACTACCAGAAAGAAATTGTTTGTTGGCCTAACTGGGTTCCCAGAGGGGTTTCCTATAACAAAGATATAACAGCAAAAACAAACAAACAAAACAAAACAAATTTAAATTCATTGCCTTGCCATATAAAGCTCACACATGGACTGGTCTCAGGGAAGTGGATCAGCCTCAAATAAATGGCTTCAAATAAGACTACCGATGCCCTTCCCACTTGAAACCCTTACTCCCGAGAAGTTTTGTTATATCATTGAGGAATATCGATAAATACGTAGGTGTTCAAATGAAACATTTACTGATAATAACTTGTGAAGAATGTATTTCATAACAGTTCTCTTCTGTGCTTGTCATTTTTATCATTTATTAAAGACAAAAGTGAGTTTGCATACTAATGATGTGCAGAGTCTCCTTTCTTTGTGCACACAGAATGAATCTTGGCTGGATGTTCAGCAGCACAGGACGGATCTTCAATGTTTTACAGAGCTGATCAATATTTTGATTTTATAGTCATCAGTGCTGGCAATTGCCACTTCACAGAAACGCGCAGCACAAAATGGCAGAAGTGTGCCTCGAGCCATCTCAGAAGTCATTGGAAATTCTGTTCTCATCGGAAGCCAAAATTCATTTAACAAGTTCTTTTAAGGAACGGCATGTCAGCAACCCAAATGGCAATTTTTAAAAGGAAACATTTTAACACCATCCAGACCAAAGATACCCAATAGTTACACGCTGAAAAAACATTGGCAGGGGTCGGGGTAGAGTAATAGTAAAAGTCCCAGCACATTCGAGGCAGCACACAGCAATTTACTAGTCCTGTCCGTAGGGTGAGATCTAGTGCCCCCTCTGGCCTCTGCAGGTACTGCATGCATGTGATATGGATACGCACAGAAGGCAATAACATTCATATATGTAAATATAATATAAATATTTTATATACTACAATTTATACTTTAAGGTAGCCTTGAGCCTGAGCGGATGTTTCTGGCTCACTGTTGGCACTGTATGATGTGACAACACGCNCAAGCAGGAAATGCCCTCAGGGCCCGAGAGCCACAGAGATCTGGGCTGCTGGAGTCTAGAAACAGAAGGAGGATGAAGGGGGGGAGCCAGAGGAGCTGATGTTGGAAGAGAAGATCCTGAAGTCCAGAGAGAGGCCGGTGAAGGGGAGGTCAGTGCTAGACTCACTGATGAGGGTTATGGTTAGTAAACTCGAACAGACGCAAAGAGGAAGAGAGGAAGGAATACATTAGGGGCAAGACCTTGGTTCCCATGAGTTTATTCAATACACACTGAGTAGGAACTACCAGAAAGAAATGTTTGTTGGCCTAACTGGGTTCCCAGAGGAGTTTCCTATAACAAAGATATAACAGCAAAAACAAACAAACAAACAAAACAAATTTAAATTCATTGCCTTGCCATATAAAGCTCACACATGGACTGGTCCCAGGGAAGCGGATCAGCCTCAAATAAATGACTTCAAATAAGACTTCTGATGCCCTTCCCATTTGAAACCCCTTACTCCTGAGAAGTTTTGTTATATCATTGAGGGATATCAATAAATACGTAGGTGTTCAAATGAAACATTTACTGATGATAACTTGTGAAGAATGTATTTCATAACAGTTCTCTTCTGTGCTTGTCATTTTTTCATTTATTAAAGACAAAAGTGAGTTTGCATACTAATAATGTGCAGAGTCTCCTTTCTTTGTGCACACAGAATGAATCTTGGCTGGATGCTCGGCAGCACAGGACGGATCTTCAATGTTTTACAGGGCTGATCAATATTTTGATTTTATAGTCATCAGTGCTGGCAATTGCCACTTCACAGAAACGCGCAGCACAAAATGGCACAAGTGTGCCTCGAGCCATCTCAGAAGTCGTTGGAAATTCTGTTCTCATCGGAAGCCAAAATTCATTTAACAAGTTCTTTTAAGGAACGGCATGTCAGCAACCCAAATGGCAATTTTTAAAAGGAAACATTTTAACACCATCCAGACCAAAGATACCCAATAGTTACACGCTGAAAAAACATTGGCAGGGGTCGGGGTAGAGTAATAGTAAAAGTCCCAGCACATTCGAGGCAGCACACAGCAATTTACTAGTCCTGTCCCTAGGGTGAGATCTAGTGCCCCCTCTGGCCTCTGCAGGTACTGCATGCATGTGATATGGATACGCACAGAAGGCAATAACATTCATATATGTAAATATAATATAAATATTTTATATACTACAATTTATACTTTAAGGTAGCCTTGAGCCTGAGCGGATGTTTCTGGCTCACTGTTGGCACTGTATGATGTGACAACACGCNTAGGGTGAGATCTAGTGCCCCCTCTGGCCTCTGCAGGTACTGCATGCATGTGATATGGATACGCACAGAAGGCAATAACATTCATATATGTAAATATAATATAAATATTTTATATACTACAATTTATACTTTAAGGTAGCCTTGAGCCTGAGCGGATGTTTCTGGCTCACTGTTGGCACTGTATGATGTGACAACACGCACGTGTTACGTGTTCAGATTCAAGGTTTCTGCAACATTGCGTGGAACATGGCTGAGTACTGTCAAAAGTGCCTTGGATTCATTACATGCTTGGTTTTTGAATAAATTTTAATATTTATTTATTTTATGTACACATATGTGCCTGTGTGAGGCACATATGAGCAGTTGCATGCAGAACCCTGAGAGGGCGCCTGACTGTCTGGAGCTGGAGTTCCCCACGGGCCGTTGCGAGCAATGGGAGAAGGGTTCTGAGAACCTAACCCGGGTCCTCTACGAGGGCAGCAAATATTGCAACAGCTGAGCCATCTCTCTGCTTCTGAAATAGTTTTCAATGGTTGCACATTCAGAAACCTTTTTTTTTTTAACCGTTTCTGAATTTCATACAACCCCATAGTCAGTTACTCTGATATGGGGTTACAACCTACAGTTTCAAGATGCTGAAGCTGAGACTTCCGAATTAAATGCCATTGCTTGGAGCTGGAGAGATGGCTCAGAGGTTAGGAGCACTAACTGCTCTTCAGAGGACCCTGGTTTGGGGACTAGCAACCACCTGGCAGCTCACAGTTAGAAGGAGGAGGAGGAAGAAGAGGAGGAGGAAGAGGAGGAGGAGGAGGAGGAAGAGGAGGAAGAGGAGAAGGAGGAGGAGGAGGGAGGAGGAGGAAGAGGAGGAGGAGGAAGGAGGAAGAAGAGGAAGAGGAGGAGAAGAAGAGAATTGCTCACTGAAACAAAGAAGAAACTGAAAGTAAAACCATGGGAAGCATCTAGGAACAGAAGGAAGTATGGTTTATTGTGTGTGACGGTTAATACTATGGACTTGACAGGACCAAGAAGACAAGCAGCGCTATGTCTGTGAGAGATCGTCATCAGTAGGTTAACTGAGGTAGGAAGACCCAAACTAAAGGATGGCAGCATCCTTCCCTACGCCTGGGTCCTGCATCACACACAGAGGAAAAAGCTTGCTGAGTACCAGAAGTCGTTCATCACTCCTGTCAATCTCTTCTTCCTGGCTTCCAACACAGCGTGGCCAAGCCGCCTCAAGGCCCTGCTGCCTTGTTCTCCGTGCCTGACAAACTGTAAAACTCTCTGGGATAGACAGAGGCAGCAGCCTGTGCCCACTCAACAGCTCTCATCATACGGTAACAGGCTCCTCTATGCTTTCTGACACAAGGCCTTGCTGAGCTCAAGCATGTGGTCTTAAACTTCCTGCAGACCCCTAAAACTTCCAGAAGTCGGCTTTTTGTTTGTTCTAGGTTATCTGCCCAGGGGATTTGCAGTAGAGATTCTTGTCGGAGGGGCTTCTCTGCCTGTCATGCCTCTCATGGTGGGTCTTGGACCTCCCCCGTCTCTCTCATTCTTTCTGGAGGTGTAGCTCAGTGGATGGCATGGTTGGCTAGCAGGTATTTAGTCACCAACACTGCATAAAACATGGTATGAAAATGGATGTTCATGGTCTCACTTGCTGGGAGGTGGAGGCAGGAAGATTGGGAATTTGAGGCTAGCCTCAACCATGCAACTAATTTGAGGCCTACTTGGCCTTTATGAATCTCTCTCAAGCAAACAACAAAAAAAAAACCCCAAAATATCATGGTGCTAATCTTGATGGCCAACAGTCAACTGGACTAGATCTGGAATCACTAAAATACACACTTCTGTGGTAGATCTGTGAGGCAGCTTCCAGGAAGGACTCACTGAATGAGCAATACCTCTCACTGGAGTAGACACCACCCTCTAGATCAATGGTTCTCAACCTATGGGTCATGACCCCTTTTGGGGTCAAATGACCCTTTCACAGGGGTTGCCTAAGACCATCTGGAAATACTCATACTTACCTTACACTTCATAACAGAAGCAAAATCACAGTTATGGCGTAGTAATGGAAGTAATTTAACGGTTGGGGGCTCACCACAGCATGAGGAACTGTTTTAAAGGGTCAAAGCACTAGGAAGGTTGAGAACCACTGCTCTAGAGAAAGCACAGGCATAAAGAGGCCTGAGGGGAGGGTAGTGCAGCCAGCCTGTCTTTTCTTCTTCTTCTTCTTCTTCTTCTTCTTCTTCTTCTTCTTCTTCTTCTTCTTCTTCTTCTTCTTCTTCTTCTTCTTCTTCTTCTTCGTCTCCTCCTCCTCCTCCTCCTCCTCCTCCTCCTCCTTCTTCTTCTTCTTCTAAGATTTATTTATTATTATACATAAGTACACTGTAGCTATCTTCAGACACACCAGAAGAGGGCGTTGGATCTCATTAAAGGGTGGTTGTGACCCACCATGTGGTTGCTGGGATTTGAACTTGGGACCTTCGGAAGAGCAGTCAGTGTTCTTGCCTGCTGAGCCATCTCACCACCCCCCTGTCTTTACTTCTTGTTGATGCATATTCATCTCTTCCTTCACAGCTGCCACCACCACTGCCCTTCAGTGCTATCAGAACTCAGTGGCTTGCTTGACACATCTGGACAGCAGAAGCTGTGAGACACGAGGCTTCAGGAAAGCATTTGAATCTGTGGGGACTGAAGAAGGAGACATCTTGGCCTCGGGGAATGGGGAATGGCACGCAGGTCCAGTGATGGGTGGGTGTTGGCCAGGAGATAGTGCATAACGAAGGACCTCCAGGCAGAAGAAACTGTTGTTACGTGAAGGCTTATGTCTTTCCAGCAGGCGTAGGCTGGTTCGATGAGCAGGTAGGCAGCCGTCCACAAGTGCCAGATGGGACTGGAGAGAGCAGGTCCTGGGGCCGGCCCTTACAGACTGCATGTCAGGGTAAGGGAAGCTAAGGGTATATCATGTATACCAAGGTTGGCAAATTCCATCTATGAAAGACCAGATGGTGAACAGAGGTTCTGAAGTCTGTCATGGCAGATCCCTGGAAAATAGCTGCAGACATTGTATAAAGAAATGGGTGTGGTTGTGTTTCAGTAAAAGTTTATTTACAAATACAGCCTGCAGGCTGGAGTGACCCTTGGGCTGGCCCATGTGTTTTGTCTACCCTTGCCACAGACAGCAGACATCCCCGAGCAGCATTCAGCCAAGGCAAGTGTTTGGGGCAGGATTTATGAGGCTATCCTGCGCAAGACAGACTGAAATGGAGGACTCTCTGGGAAGCAGAGCAAAACAAGCCGCCAGTGAATTTACAAGCCTGAGTGATCTGAGGCGGCTGGCAGTCGTAAGGACTGAAAAGAGACATGAAGCCTGCTTGTATGTGTAAAAGGGCCTGGCAGCCAAACAGACTCAGGAGACAGGAATGAAAACCGGATCCCAGACCCAGGCCTGGGTAGCAGGGAGAATAACAGCATGTGACTGAAGCTTAGGCAGTGCCCGCTCCTCTTGCAGACACTCAGGTAAAGACATCCCTCAGGAGAGACAGAAACAGATTTGCAAATGACTTCTGCAAATTCAAAGGAGATGTTCCTTTTTACAGGTACGTATTATGGGGATGGGTTTGGCAGTGGCAGGCGTGGGGCGAAGGAGACACCTTCCCAATGAGCTTTTTTGCTACTGTGTAGGGGAAATGGATACATCTGGAAAATTCAGAAGTGTTTGCATAAGCGAGTGCTGGCTGCGGAGGCACAGTTTTGCAAACCCCAGGTGTTCCATTAGATAATGTTGCTAAAATGTTTGGGACTTGGGGAGGGAGACTGTATAAACATGTGATTTTACTGTAGCTCATAAAAGATGATTGTGTGGAAACCTTAGAAAAATGGAAACTCAGCTCGGCAGAAATGAATCGTTTTCCCTTCACGTTTTTATCGCTGCTATCTTGCTAAAGGCTTAGAGATGGGATTAGAAATGAGTGTCCAGGGGCCGGGCCAATGTACTAGGATTTGGCAAGACATCTCCATTTGTCTACTGGGGTCTTCCTACTCTGGTGCAGGGCAAGAAATAAGAGATGAAGCAATTGATACAGAAATTTATACCTGGATGCTCCCAGCCAGGCTCGGGGAGAAACGGTAGCAATAAGAACTGAGGGTAAAGGCATAAAGAGCTGTGGAAGGGCTGGCTGGCTGGCTCAGTGGGCAAAGGGACTTGCTGTTAAGACTGGCTGCTTGAACTCAGTCTCGGGAACCCACATAGCAGAAGGAGAGAACTGACTCTTGTAAGTCGTCCTCTGGCTTCCAAACATGGGTCATGGCATGTGCCTATCCATCCACATACCCCCAATGGATGGATAGATAGATAGATAGATAGATAGATAGATAGATAGATAGATAGATAGATAGTTGGTATAGATATTTTTTTAAAGTTTGCTACTTCACAAGTAGCAAAATGCTCATTGGGAAGGTGTCTCCTTTCCCCCCAAACTCAGTGTAGGAATTTCGGGGGATGCTGACCCCCAAAGTCTCTTCAGCATTTCTCATGTTCTCAAGTAAAATGAAATCTGAAACAGCCCGGCCCTGATTCCGGCAGCAACATCTTGCTTTTGATTTGCCCTTGAGGGGACAGGATGACAGTATTTGAGCAGCCAGTTGTGTGTTCGGCTGAATGTGGGTCTGCTCTCTGGAGCAGCTGCCACATTAGAAGTTGTGGGCATCCAGACTTCCAGGAAGCCTGATGACGAGAAAGCCTGAGGTGGACAGAGCAGTGAGAGCTGCCTCGTTACAACGGATGCTGCAAAAAATCTTTCTGTGCTTTTCATTTAGGTAGTGTCTTCTCCAAGGGGACTGAGCCCAGTGGAGTAACCAAAGGATGGATACGGTGTAACTAAAGGATACGGTGGAGATGAACTAAGATTCCCGGGTCAGCGTCTTAGCTTGCTTACTATTGCTGTGCTAAAACACTGTGGCCAAAAGAAACTTGGAGAGAAAGGGGTTTTACTTCAGCTCACACGACTTTCCTGAAGGAAGTCAAGGCAGAAACCGAAGCAGAGAAGATAGAGACACGATGCTTACTGCCTTGTTTCCGAGGCTTGTTCATCTTTTTTTTTTTTTTTTTTTTTTTTCGAGACAGGGTTCTCTGTATAGCCCTGGCTGTCCTGGAACTCACTTTGTAGACCAGGCTGGCCTCGAACTCAGAAATCCGCCTGCCTCTGCCTCTCGAATGCTGGGATTAAAGGCGTGCGCCACCACGTCCTGCAGAGGCTTGTTCATCTTACTCTCTTAGACCACCCAGGACAACCTTCCCAGTGGTGGCCCCACCCACAGTGGGCTGGGCTATCCCACGTCAATCCCCAGTCAAGGAAATGTCCCTCACACAGGCCAATCTGATGGAGGTGTTTTCTCAACCGAGGTTACTACACCCACAGAACTCTAGCTTCTAGTGTCAAGTTTATAAAACAAACAATCAAACAAAAACTAATCGGGCCTCCTTTCTCACCTTATTGGAAAATTCCTACTACCAACAGGCAAGGTCGCATGTCCTAGAAGGATCCAAGTCCTGGAAACTTGATAGTCAGTGATTTAAATCCTGTGTCTGCCACATACTAGCTGTCAAGTTGCAATCTTGACATCTGTGTAATGTTGGTGTAAGAGAGAGACAGGGAGAGACAGAGAGGCAGATACAGACACAGAGAGACAGAGAGACAGAGAGATAGAGACAGAGACACAAACACAGAGAGAGTGGAAGTACCCATAAATGTGCAAAAACAAGAGGTCAGTTTCAGGTTTAATTTCTCAGGACTTGTCCACTGGGTTATTTGAAACAGAGTCTCTCACTGTCATGGGATCACTGATTAGGTAGACTGGCTGGCCAGCAGATGAGGGGCGTTTTTGTGAGTCCTACTTGCTGGCTTTGTGGTCATGAGTAAATTATGTCCCTTCCTTGAGCCTGTGTCTTTATCACCTGCAGGGCTATGGGAACGACGGGAGAGAGACTGCTACAGAGCCCAGAACACGATGCCGATCTGGGCTTGATGGCTGTGACGAGCAAACTTAAATCAATCAGTTTGGATTTTCACCTCTCATTTTAAAATCCTATGTTTGGAGCTCAATACGGGGAAGGCTATATATGGGCTCTGAGAGTGGAGCTTAAGGGCAGAGGCTGAGCATGAGGCTTGCAGATAGGGGTCTGTCAACTCAGTCATACCCAGAACGGTCAGGAAGGGCACTGCACACACTTCAATGGTCCAAGGGACAGGACCCCTTCCAGACCGACTCTCTGGCCCTCAGCAAACCACTCTGCCCCAATCTATCTGGGGATCCCTAGGCTATGTTCTGTTCTCAATAGAAGGAGAAAGAACAGGGGGGGAGCCTGAGAGGACACACCCTGTCCTCAAGTACCCCCAGCTTTAAGGAACATATCCTGTCTTCAAGGACCCTTAGGGGACACAGGCTGTCCTCAGAGGTGCCAGCCTAAGGGGACATGGCCTGTCCTCAGGGAACTCTTGACTGAGGGGGACGCAGCCTGTCCTTGGCTACCTCTAGATTGACGGGGAGGACACAGGCTGTCTCCAGGGGGCCCTGGTCTGAGGGAAACACAGTTGTCCTGAAGGAATCCCAGTCTGGCAGATAAAACTCCTATAAAGGGGATTTGTCACAAGCATTCCAACACCACTGTTACCCTGTTGAGGATGAGACTCTCTGTACCCCAGTATGTGTAGTCACGGGTTTCTGGAAGCCACATGATGCCAACAGCCCTGTGCCAAAGCCTGATGCCTGTCAGCCCAGACAGTTCCAAGATGTTCATCTCCCAGCCTGGTCATTTTGCATGGTCAGTTTGAAATACCTAGGCTTGCAGATGGTGTGTCTAATTCCATAATCTACTAATCATGCTGGAGTTGATAAATTAAAAAAAAAAAAAAAAAAAACAGCAAGGGCTGGAGGTCAGGGGGAGAGTGCCCAGCTAGCCAAGAAATGAAGGACCAGATGAGAGAGGTGGATTCTGGTCCCTAAATGTGAGTGGGCAGTTGAGGGTTTCCATGGCTGGGACATGGGTCAAGTACTTTGTGGTAAGATCAAAAATCAAGAGAGCCCTATTTTTTGCAAGCTGCTAGAAACCTCTGTGGCTTGAGCGACCTGGGGGCTGTGTGAAGGGCATCTGGACGGGAAGTGGGACGGGAGATGGTGCTTAGCCTTTTATCTCCATTGTCATGGGTCCCCACCCTTCACTTGACACAGGTGTGCGTCAGAATAGGATACAGCTGCCATCCTGGTTTGGGGTTAAGTGGGGACTGTCAGGCGTAGAACTACCTGGATGTCACTTTGATACAGGACTTGGAGCCTATGATAGGAGCGGAACTACAGTGAAACGCATCTGTAATTCTCCATCTCTGAAATAAGGGAGCTACCTTTGTCCTTCATTCAGAGATGCCTTCCCCCAACTCCCAGGGAAGAACTGACTCCAGCCCCTGACTCTGCACTGGGCCGGAAGTCACCACCAGGGGCCTCCAGGACTTCCAGTTTATTTCGGAAGCTCTTTATCGTCACGATACCATAGTGCCTGATAAATACTCAAGAGTATTCATGGAAGAGCTGACCCTTAGGGAAATATCCTGGTGACTAGGGATTTCTTTATGTCTAAAAGTGGAAAGGCTTTGATAGAGTCAATGATATTTCATTCATTTGATCATCTAGTCATTCATTCATTCATTCATTCATTTATTTTCAGGCAGGGCGTGGAGAGAATGTGCCATGGCACCCAGGGGAGGTCCAAGGACCACTTGTGTAAATCGTGTTCCTCCTCCTCCCACCATGTGTGTCTTAAGGATTAAATCAGATTGTCAAGATGGACAGCAAGCACCCTTATCTGCTGAACAGACATTCTGAAAATCCCCCAGACATTACATGTTGAACTGCTTCTCTGAACAAGAAGGCAGAGATGAAGGGAGATTTTTTTTTTCATGCTTTGCCTTTGGTCCTGGTATCATTTCATCTTTTCTCCACTCCTGGGTGTTCTCTGATCTTACAGGGCAAGTCGTTGCTCAGCTTTCTGGGTGAGTCCAGCTTTGGAGGATGCCATCGCTTATCCCCAGAGCAGTGGGACTCCTGATACATCTTCTATTTCCAGACAGCTCCCCCTGGGGAGCAAATTCTGAGGGGGTTGTCTGGGGGTGTTCTGGGGACAATACTTGGGAAATGGGAGGGGCAGGGTAGACTGGACAGAAGGAGAAGCAAGCTGGGAAGAAGTTCTGACAGGATCCCAGCTGTCCTTTTACAGCTCTACAAAGATAGGAAAGCTGGCGTTGGCCTGTCCCTGCACTGGTGGGTGGGCGTGAACTGCTCTGGGAAGGGGTCCCCGTGGGAGAAGAGCATTCGCTACCAAAGCAATCCTCAAGGATGTAGCAGGTGGAGTGATGAACGCTGAGGGGACCCGGGAGTAGATCACACCGACACAGAGAAAGCCTGCAAGTGTGTATGGGTGAGGTGAGACTTAAATCTGTTGTCCTCTGTGAGGGCGAGTGCCTGGCTAGCATGCAGCTGCAGTTTGATACCAATAAAACGGGAGTAAGAGGCACTCTGTCTCTATCCTGGTATCATTTACCTTTGGGGACATCAGAAGGAGGAATATGGCATAAGGTCTCATGTTGACCCCTCCACACACACTAAGGCAGCCGAACTTAGCATCCTGTGAGAGACAGAGGGAGAATGAGAGGGAGAGAGAGGAAGAGAGGGAGAGAGGTGGGGGGAGAGGGACAGAGGGAGAGAGGGAAAGAGAGGGAGGGAGGGACAGAGGGACAGATGGGGAGGGAGGGGGAGGCAGAGAAATTGCACTAGCTCATCTTTGGGCTGGCTTTCCAGGCATGCTCCTGAGAGCATCACCCCCTTCTCCCCCTCCTCCTCAGAGATGTCCTGGACCCTTATATCCATCCGTGGGAGAATCAACCCCATAGACATTCTCATTGAGATTCTCTAATCCTCCACTCCACTGGTAATGTAGCAAGAGCACAGGCTTTGGACTGAGATTGTCTTTGATCTTATGCCAGCACTTACTGGCTGTGTGGCCCTGGGCAACTCCTGTCAAATTCAGTTTCCTCCTTGGGGGAAAAAAAAAACTGAACCAAAAGAACAGAGAGGATGAAATGACCTCACGTGTATGAAATTTCTATGGCGATGATAAGCATGAGAGCAATTCGAGATTCCTTCCCTCTTTACCCTGGCCTGGCTCAAGGACAGGAGAGACAGGCCTGGGGGTCCTATCTCCCTCCTTCCAATACCAACTACCTCCTTGAATCCTGCAGTTCATTACCAGCCCCCCTGCCGGACACTGACATAGTGAGCTCAGATCCTGGTGTGGGGACTTTGGGAAGGGAGACTCATGGGAGCAGTGGGGCATTGTAAGGCAGCCATCAGAAGCAGTAGCTGGGCTGTGTGAAATGAGTAATGCAGTCAAGAGGAAACACCAAAGGAAGCTTGACATCTCAGCCGTCTTGGGAGCTGGTCAGGCACAGACTGGCTCCTTGAAATCTTGAGAGATAAAATACGCAAGAGGAGTTTGGCGATGGATCCATGCCTTCAGCTCTGCTGGGATCTTTTCTGAACTCCAAGCTCCAGGAGGGTTGATTTTTCTCAAATGCATATTCTCTCCAGGCTAGACCACCAGGCTGGGAATAGAATGGTCAGGTGCCCACATTGAAAGGAGATAATTAATGAAGGATTGTCATTCTTTTCATGACTCCTCCAACTGCTACAGCTCCATGGCCCAGGCCTTGAGCTAGATCTACTACTAAGGAAGACTGGGGATGGCTTCTCGCCAGTCGGGGAAACTGAAAGGAAATGATGAGAGAAAACCATTGCTGCTCAGGAGAACTGCCATTTCAGACCACACAGGACAGTGGCAGGGACAGGGCCCAGGGAGGAGATTCTCGGGGGACAGTAAGGGGGTAATGGAATGAATATGGTCAAAGACCAGGATATTGTTGGACATAGATGATACGAGCCTTCATCACCATGATGATACAGAAAGAGCATCATAATGACAAGAATATAAACCTCAATACTATGTGCAGTAAATATAAGACAATAAGTAGTTATAAAATATTTACCCAAAACGAAAACAGTTCTTGTTCTTCCTTCTATAGGATGCTCTGCATGATACTGCCAGTTCATCTCTTCCTGCCCGTATCCTAAAAGAAGATTCTTTGATCTTGGAATTGGAGGTGAAGGAAGGGCACAGCAGGTATATGTTTAGGGATATATATATATATATATATATATATATATATATATATAGAGAGAGAGAGAGAGAGAGAGAGAGAGGCAGGCTAAGGAGTAGAAAAGTATCCCAATATGTCAAACAGAAAAAAAAATGGAGTAGACCAAACAGATAACAGTTCTCTAGTGAAATGCCTCATTCTCCAGCCTGGTGCGAGTGAGGGAAGCTGAGGCCATCCCCACTCCTGCTGATGCTGAAGCCAAAGCAGCCAGAATGCCACTGAGCAGTCCAAGGGACATCTGGACATGGCGAGGTGTCAGCTGGAAACCTGCTTCCCTGTAAAGCTGTCTTAGCTGCTGAACTCCCCAACTGGGTCTCCTCTCCTTGCCTTTTTTGTTGACACTCTCTGCCTCTGCTTTTGTCTGCATATGGTGTGTATTTCTGGTTTTCCTCTCTGCCCATCTTCCTGGACTGTAAGCTACTCAGGTTCTGGGTTCAAGTTCTGCTAAGCTACTTCTCCCCTGAACTCAATGGTCAAGCAACGTGGATCTGTAGGAAAGAGACAGTTCTGAGATCGTCATTCTCCGGAAGACCCACAGAGGATGTTGCTTCTCCCTACCCACCAGTCAGATGCTACAGGGCTGGGTGGCTTGCCCCCTTCTCAGGAAAATTGCTCCCAGGCCTAAGTTGACCTGGAGGCTGAAGAGAGGGGCGGGGCTTGGCTGGAGGAGGCTGTCTTCCTTACCCACTTCCTCAGACTTCAGCAAGTGACTAGCTGACAGAGAGGATAAAAGGCTAGCCTGCTACCCTTATGGTGTTTCCAACTCCAACTTCGCTTCACAGTTTGTACTGCATGGGGTCAGACTGAAGTGTAAAGCCATAGCCAGACCTGACCTTGTGCTCTCCTGCTCCCCTCCCCCACCCTGATTCTTCTCTTGAGACTCTGCCCCTGATAAGTCACCAGATCAAAGCTGCCCATGCCAGGTCTGCTATTCACACTTGACCCGAAGGGTTCTGACCAGAGCATGAGCATTTTAAAACTGACATGACACCCAGCCCCCTGGTGAGTTATCCAGTAGTGAGAAGGAGAGGAGAAATGAGAGAGAGAGAGAGAGAGAGAGAGAGAGAGAGAGAGAGAGAGAGAGAGAGAAAGAGAGAGAGTCTTAGTTAGGGTTTCTGTGAAGAGACACCATGACCACAGCAACTCTTATAAAGGACTACATTTAATTAGGGCTGGCTTACAGGTTCAGAGGTTCAGAGCCCATTATCATCACAGCAGGAAACACAGCAGCATCCAGGCAGGCGTGGTGCTGGAGGAGCTGAGAATTCTATTTCTTGTTCTGAAGGCAGCTAGGAGCAGACTTGCTCCCACATGGTTTGGAGGAGGGTCTCATTGCCCTCCCAGACAGTAACACAGTTCCTCCAACAAGACCACACCTGCCTGTTCCAACAAGACCACACCTACTAATAGTGCCACTCCCTGGGCCAAGCGTATTCAAACCACCACAAAGGATGGGGACGCCTACAAGAAGCTTAGAAATGAGCTGGTTATCTCAATGGACAGTGGCACTTAGCCCTTTGGGGGAAACATCTGAGATGCAGGGAGGGAACTGTAACGCAGAGTGAAGCTCCCTCCTATCATTACCTATTGATGATGGCCTCGGAAGGCTTGACCCTTCCATTTCTGCCTGCCCTGGCTTGCTGCTGACCAGTGGTAATGGAACTGTTCATCAGTGACCTCATAGTGCAGCCAAGAAGATATGGTCGGGCACCAGCAGCAGACTGAAATGCAAACTCTGCAAAAAGACACTGATGGTCATGCTATCCAGATGCCTTTGGGAGCATTATGCACTGTGGCTGCAGTGTGAACTCAGATATGTCACCCAGCCCAGAAGCTGTCACAGGATTTCGAGGCCCTTGGCCTCTTGCCCAAAGAATTAAAAATCAGAGCTCACAGAGATTCAAAAAAGAAGCAAGTAAACACACTTTATTCAGTGCGAAGAAATAGCGCTGGTTATTGAGAGACACACTGTCAGAATTGATAGCAGTCGTGTGATGGGCTACTCAAGGGTCCCAGATATTTTCCAAGGAAGGCTTCCGTTTATGGAGTTCAGGAGGAAAAGAAGCTAGTTACTAACAGGGTAGTGATAGGAAAAACGCGGCAAGGGCGGAGGGTGACTTCGGAGGGCCCATGTAAGGGCGAGCCGCTAAGAAATTATGCCAAGCAACAGATCTAGTGTAAGAGGTTTATTGGAGGAGAGGAGAGCGAAAGGCCCTTTTGGAGTGGGGACATGAGGGAGAGATAGAGACAGGAAGGCAGGGAGGCAAAGAAAGAGAAAAGGAGAGGGGGAAGGGAGGGAAGGAGAGAGGGATGGAGGAAGGAAGGAAGGAAGGAAGGAAGGAAGGAAGGAAGGAAGGAAGGAAGGAAGGAAGGAAGGTAGGAAATAGGAAGGCGGGAAGGGCAAGACAAAGAACGAGGGAGAAAGAATGGAGAGAGACAGAGAGGGAACAGGAGAGAGAATGCACCTCAGGTCGTGGCAGGTGATGATGTAAGCTGCTGCTAGGTCCCCGAGAGCAGGCCAGTGGAAGTGCCTGATTGCTAAGAGTGCCGCTCTATTTTGACTGATACATCGGGTCATCACACAATCATTTCTCTACTTCACATGTCCCTTACTATAATGTGTTTGGTTTTAATCATATGCATACTCAGGCATAGGGGTAAAATGGTAAATAGGGGAATCTCCCTAAAAGGTTACTAGAAGACACAGTTTTGACTCATCGCACATGCTTCCAAACCAGATCCGGCTGGATTGGACCTTCTATTATTCATACCCAGGTCCATTGGAAACTCACTTTGACTAGAAACTGTCTAAATTGTACTGTTCCCTGGGCTGGAGAAGCTTATACTATTATATATAATTGTTTATATGCTATTGCTATCAAAGGATTCTAGCATGCTACGTGCATTGTTTGCAAAATGTATATACATAATAGCTGGAGGTAAAGAAGCTAGGTTGTCAAGTTCATTATTATAAAAGAGCATGTGCCTGCATACCCCAAACCCAAATGGAGATCACAAGCTAAATTATCTGCTATGCTTGCTTGCCCCCAAATGGCTTCCTCTACTTCACCAGCTCCCCCAGTCCTTCAAAAAATCCTGTAATGGAAACCCTCAAGAGGATGTCTACATTGTAACTTCCTACCGGTCCTCTTTCCTGCTGGACATTGAGTTGCCTGGGCCTTTTTTCTGAGTCTTGGTCTCTGAGTCTGCCTAAGGAGTCCTTGCCTGGTTGCTATGGCTTGCCTTTCTGTATCAGCTAAGTCTCCTGCTAGTTTGGGTGTGTTTTTTGGGAGGAGTAGGGGCTGTTTTTATTTTCCCTAGGAATGTATCTACTCCTTCATTGACAAGATAGATATCTGTCCATAAAACAGCCTGGCCAGAAGTTGGTCTGTGAGGACCCTCATCAAAGGTAGAAAACCAAGCCTTCTCTTTCTGTCTGGCTCCAACCCCGACTCAGAGGATTCATTTCATGGAAAAAGAAAAGCTGTCCCTCTCCCCATGAGAGGTCAAGGCTCTTGTTTGGCACATAGACCGTTTCTGAGGCTCCACAGGAGAGATTCCTCTATCTGGAGCAGATTCTTGTCATGTTGCAGGGAGCCGCTGGAGCCCTTTTATCTTACAGGTTCTGTGACTCCGCTGCAGGCTGAGCATCTCTTGGGTATTGACCCTTAGAAAGTCAACAGCCAAGGGCACAGCCTATCACTGGCAGATGTAAGGGATCCAGTGGCTTTATCCCATCATCACTCAAGTGCTTTCTTTCTTTCCCTATTTGCCCTGCTTCCTTCTGCACCTAAGGTTTTTTTTAAGTACCATGCATTTATTTAAGTCAGTAAAGTCAAGAAAAATACACACACACACACACACACAAACCTGGATACAAATGTGCTTATCACTTAAAACTATCTTCTCTTTAGCCACCCAGCCCAATATTCATGATCAGTCATGTGATCATCACATTGTGAGGTAGTAAGGGTGAAGACTTCACCTACAGTGTGAGGAGATACAACCTTGTGGGGGGATGGAGCCCCATAATCGTAGTAGCTTTATGAGTATTAAAGTGTGCAGACAACATCAGCACACACAGCTCTCTCCTTGACACATGATACCCTGGGCAACTTCAGGAGTCTTCCAACAAGAAACCCATCACCAGTCACAGCTCCTTGACCTCAAACCAGAGCTGTGAGACAAAATTATTATTATTATTATTTTTAGTAAAGAAGCTTGTTTAGGTTATTTTGTTGACTGATGAAGCTTTATATTTAGCTAGGGGAGGGAGGTAGACAAGGAAGATTCTCAAATCCAATAAAAAGTGGACAAATAAAAAAGGAGACTCTTCTAATACTAGAAGCTGTGGTGGTTTGAATATGCTTGGCCCAGGGAGTAGCACTATTAGGAGGTGTGGCCTTGTTGGAGTGGGTGTGGCCTTGTTGGCAGATGTGTGTCACTGTCGGGCTGGGCTCTCAGACCCAGTTCCTAGCTGCCTGGAAGCCCCTCTTCTCCTGTCTGCCTTCAGAACAAGATATAGAACTCTCATCCCCTCCAGCCCCGTGTCTGTCTGGGTGCTGTCATGCTTCCTGCCTTGATGATAATGGACTGAACCTCTGAACCTGTAAGCCGGCCCCAATTAAATGTTGTCCTTATAAGAGTTGCCTTGGTCATGGTGTGTGTTCACAGCAGTAGAACTCTAAGACAGACTGTTATAACATTGATCTTTAACTATAAATACAAATTCCCTCAGGCATGACTTTAAATTCCAAGAACTGATGTTCAGAGAATGAATACAACTCTACAGCTAGACTAGTTTCTCATGTAGTTACATTGGAAACACTAAGTGCTTCTATCAAGAATTTATCACACACACTGCATCTATTCTAGCTGCTTTCCTTTCATGTTTTTTTTTCCCAACTAAAATAGCACTGGATGCTCTTCCAGAGGGCCAGGGTTCAGGTCCCAGCGCCCATATGATAGCTTGTTAATGTCTGCGACTCCAGTCCTAGGAATTTAATGCCTTCTTCTGACCTTTATGGGTACTGCACACATACAAGGAATAGCCATGCATGTAGGCAAACACACACACACACACACACACACACACACACACACACAAACACAATAACAATAAAGAGAAGTTTTAAAAAGAAGGGTAATAAGTTTCATGCAGCTTTTTAAGGATAGTTGAGCAAAGATTGAACACTAGGCAAAATATAAGAGAAATACAAGCTGATTCTCGGATCTGACAGATACCAACTGTGAAGGGAAGTGGAAAGGTTCACTTTGGAAAAAACGGATGCAAAAATCCCAAATAAAGAGCTGGAGCGATGGCTCAGAGGTTGAGAGTACCTGATGGTCTCAATCAAGAGGCTGGAATTTGGATTCCAGAATGCACATCAAACAGCTCCAAGGGATCTACTGCCCTCTGCTGGTCTCCACGTGCATGTGCACATACGTGAACATAACCTCAGACACGTAGACATACATACTCACACATTAAAAACAAAACAAAACATTTTTTTTACAAAGCCCAAGTAAAACTTAGGAAGTAAAACAATCATCTTACTAGAATCATCCACCAAACTCAAATCAAGGCGTTTAAGGCTTAATCACAGTGTCTAAAACTGACCTACAACTAAATTCTCAGCATAACTGATCATATCACTAGAAAGTAGTGGCACTGTGTTAATATCAAATAATATTAAATAATAAAAAGATGTCTTTTCAGGCTCAAAACTACATTTTGTATGCAATTGCTTGTAATTAGATACATAAATTATTTTAATTATTTGTAAATTATTCTACTTAGTTTATTTTTAGATGTTTCATTTTGTTTTGTTTTGAGACAAGGTTTCTCTATGTAACCCTAGCTGTCCTTGAACTCATTCTGCAGACAAGGCTGGCCTTGATCTCAGAGAGCCTCCTGCCTCTGCCTCTGGAGTGCTGGAATTAAAGGTGTGCGCCACCACACTGAGGTTAGGGTGTATTGTGTTTGTGTCTGTGTGAGTGTGTGTGTGTGTGTGTGTGTCTGTCTGTCTGTCTGTCTGTCTGTCTGTTTGTCTGGGTGGATGGATATATGTGTACCATGTAAATTCAGTTGCCCATGGAGACCAGAGGAGGGCATCAGATTCCTTAGAACTTGTTAGGCCCCATTTTGGCCCTGCTTTGGGCCTTGAGGACAAACCTGAGCCTGGCTCCAGTTTTGAGACCTGTCTCAATCACTTCCATATCGGGGTGACGCAGCAAGAACTATTTGGCCTTGCCTCTGCCCCGCTGTTGCTGATGAAGAGCTTTGCCATTGACCTTGTCAGTCACTCAATACCCTCTGTCACCCTTCCCCACCTCCTATGTCATCTTACCCCACCAAAAATCCCCCTCTCTATGTTCTGAACTTATATAAGTGAAAGGCTTATGCGATAAAGTTGAGTTTCTGCTTTGATAGTCTCCCGGTCCGGGCTTGTTTGTTTTGGCCATGACACCTACCACCCGGCTCAGCCCCAGAGAGACTCAGCTGGACTGAGTTCTCTCTGACCTGGACCTGCCGGCAGAGAGCCGACAAGAACTGGAGTTGCAGGTGATCGTAAGATACTTTGCAGGTTCTGGGAATTAAATTCCGGTCCTTTGCAAGAGCGGAAAGTGGTCTTAACCACTGAACCATTTCTCTAGCCCTTAAATGGATTGTTTTAAGTAGATTATTCATCACATTTCAGTTCACATTGATTGAGTGTCCAGTGTAAGACACATTATGACTTGAAGAAATGTTAAAGCCTTTTACTTAAAGGCAGCATGTGAACAGAAATGAGTCTGAACGCCTTCTTCATGATCAGAGATCATGAAGCAGAGATCCTAACCACTGCTAGGGAGAGAAAGGCTATAAAAGGAATAGATATGTGAAAGAAAAGGATTCAAATATTCCTCCTCACTGGGTCACCTAAAATAATCAAGAGAATTCAACCAAAATATTGTTAGAGGTAATAAATGAATGCTCTTGAGTTACAGAGTATAAGATATAATTTCAGAAATCAATGTGTTATTAGACCAGGGGCACACTGAACATAGGTTGAAAACAAAGGTCATATTTACAGTACTAAACATTCGAGTAGCAACATACACCATCAGAGATTTATTCAAATAACAATATAAATATTTAATAACAGATGGAAGACAAGTCAGGGGAGAGAGCTGTATCATACCTAGGGACAGCAAATGCCATGGGTCAAGAACACCCATGTGTCCTCACCTTTCTTCAGTGTCACTGATGCAGGCTCTATAGCTGTTGTAAAAGGAGGGCTGGTTTATAATGGTGGCCAGGGCCTTGCAGATGCTGGGCAAGCGTATCATGGTCCTCTGAGCCACCCCTAGCTTAGAAGTAACATCTCCTTACGCCCTGTAATTGTGGACATCCGCTAGTGACTCTCATCCCCTCCATAGTCAGTGTTAGGTCTCTGAGTAAACACCTACCAAACTCACATAAGAAAATAGCTGGGGGTCTTTGGTGTTTATTTATTTTGTTTTGTTTTAGGTTTTGTTTTTTGGTTTTTGGTTTTTTGGTTTTTTGAGTTAGGTTCTCACATATCCCAGTCTGGCTTGAAGCTCACTATGTAACTGAGGACAATCTTGAATTTCTTGTTTTTTTTAAAGATTCTTTTATTTAAAAATAAAAATGTATATGCGTGGGGGAGGAGGTCTGTGCTGGTAAGCACAGTGCCTGAGTGCAGGAAGTGGGCTTGGGCCCCTTGGAGCTTGGGTTACAAATGCTTGTGTACCACCCACCCGATGTGGGTGAGAGACACAGAACTTGGGTCCTTGCAAGAACACTACGACCATGTGCTCTTAACTATTGAACTATCTCCCCACACCATAAACTTCTGAACCTTCTACCTCCACCTCCCAAAAGCTAGAACTCTAGGTGCCACCACGCCCCAGTTTATGAGGTACTAGGGAGAGAACACAGTGTCCCAGGTGTACTAAGCAAGCACGGAACCACTGAGCCATGAATACAGCGTTCCGTTCCATGTGTTCTAAGCAAGCCCTGAACCAGCTGAGGCACACACCCAGCTCACTGGCTCCTGTATTCAGAGGCTTTTAATCCTCGTGCACTTGGCTGTGTTGCTTCTGGACATATAAGGTGAGTTATTTCATCATGGCAGGGACCATGAGTCAGAGCCACTGTGTCGTGGGCTCTCCCTTCACAGCGGGACAAAGGACATCCTTCAAGGGCATACCTCCTAGTGACCTGGTTCCTTAAATTGGGTCCCACTGTCTGGCATTTACAAAAGCTCACAGTCATGCCATCGAGTTATGAATCAACCTATGGAGATTGGAGGTACCCTCATGATCCATTCATGCCCCAAAGTCCTATCTCCATTGTGCCAGACAGAGCCTGTGACATGGGAGCTTTTTCTTCCTTCCTTTCTTCCTTCCTTTCTTCCTTTCTTTCTTGCTTCCTTCCTTCCTTTGCTTCCATTTGCCTCCCTCCCTCAATCCCTCCTTTCTTCTCCCCCCACCTCTCTCCAGTGTATCTCATGGACTACGATGATCAGTAATTCAGCTGAGCCTACAAACCCTGGGAATTCTCCGGTCTCCTCCTCTCCCACATTGGGACTACACATCCCCCTCTCTTTCCAGAGGTCTGAGAGACCAAACTCGAGACCTCATGCTTGTGCCACAAGCACATTGCACCCTGAGCCATCTCCCCACCCTTAAGCTCATATCTTCTTGACACCCGAGGCTGACTCTCTAATATTGCTCTCTACAGACTCCAGTGGGTCAAAGATGAATATAAAAATCGAATCCATAAAAAATTATCTACAAGAAAATAGAACAGAATATTTATCTCAGTTCTTGGGAGGAAATAAATTTATGAATATTAAAAATGGAGGCTATCAACAGAAACAAGATGGATGTGAAGAAATCCATAAAACCAAGGACTCCTGCACAATAAAAAGCAATAAAATAAACATCAGAAGGAAAGCAACAGATAAGGGGAAATATAGCTGATAAATACAATCAGAAATATTTGCTGCCCCAAATATATGAAGACTTGATAAAATATATAAGATGGATGCCCAGATTCTCCAAATTAAGAGATCAAAAGAGATGCTCAGAGAGTGCTAATGGAAATTGAGGTGATAAATCAACCCTGAGAAGAGGCATTCACACTGCCAATTAAAGACAGCACACACAAAAACCAACTGAAGGTGTAATTATACTCATTTAATGAGCAGAGGCAAACAAACCGTCTGAGGGAGGTGGGGTGGGCTATTTTCCCATCAGGTCTCCAATTGGTACAGGTTTTCTTCTTACCCATAACTCACACTAGGGGCTTCTTCCTGGGCACCTGCATAGTTTAGATGCAGCATGAATCCCGAGACAGTTCCGTAGCAATAGGAAGAACTAGGAAGAAGTGTGTGTGTGTGTGTGTGTGTGTGTGTGTGTGTGTGTGTGTGACCCAGGCACTAGTGAGCCAGAAACAGGATCTCAGCCAATATAACTAAATCAGTGAGTCTTCCCCTCCCTCTCACCCCTCCCTCCCTCCCTCCCTCCCTCCCTGCCTCCCTCCCTCCCCTCCTCCCCTCCCCTTCCTTCCTTCTTCCCCTCCCTCCTTCCCTCCCCCATCTCATGCCACACATGTATTTTTGTCTACTGGAGCATTGTGGTAGGTTCCTAATGAATGGATGAGCTAAGTGGGACTATAATTCCCAGAATTTCCTTCTCTGTGTGGAAGACTTGAGAGGTAAAAGAGAAATAGGCAGTTGCAAGGCTTACCCCGGGAAGGGTAAAAGTCAGCTGCCCTGTGGCCCATGGATATTTCTTATCTTTCAAACCTGCTGGTTTCCTTTGCCGGTGTCATGAATCCACCCATGGAAACTGGTACCCAGACTCTGAATATAGGAGCCAATGAACTGGGCATGTGCCTCAGCTGGCTCAGGGCTTGCTTAGTATACCTGGTACACTGTGTTCTCTCCCTAGTACCTCATAAACTGGGCATGGTGGCATCTATAGTTCTAGCTGAATTGAAATCCAGACTTTCCGGGGCTTCATAAGTGCAGACTCTATGCGTACATTGACTCCCAAAGAGACAAATGACCCCTGTGGCTCACATATCAGAGCAAGTATACGTGGAGATGAGATGACTCCCCTGGGTCCCCTGAATCCCACCCTACCGCATGAGTACTTCCTTTCTTTTTTATATGATTGTCTTATCTGTGTTTTTACACGTTTTATGTGCACCATTAACACGTAGTACTCACGGAGGCTGAAAGAGCAGGTGTGGTGATGTCATGGGTGTAGGAACTGAGCCTCAGTCCTCTGGAGAAGCTGCAAGTGCCCCTAGCCAGTGAACCATCTCTCCAGCCCTTGTAGGTGTCTCTTGAATCACTATTTGTATAAACAGAATTGGCTGGATAGAGGAGAGGTCAGATGCCATTGAAGAAGGATCCTGCCATAATCATGGGAGTGCATACTGTAATCCCCGCCCCTCCATCTTCCTTCTACTGGCTCCTGATCAGGAGGGAGGGAGCACGCTGAGGACGCCAGATAGGAAAAGCCATGTAGGTCAGTCATTTGAAGATCCAGTACTGCCATTGTTTACTGGTAGCTTCTGTGGGAGCTCAGGCCATACTCTCCAGGGTTGTTATTTAAGTCAATAACAGGTACACTTTTATTCTTCTGGACCCTGAGATGGAGGAGAAATAGTGTATTCCCAAATTATTAGCCTTAAAAGGTCATGCATTAAAATGTTGCTTCCTACCTCCATGTCTTGGGGCTTGGCTGCCCCAAATGCTGCTGCCACAGGACACCATGACGGTGATTCCCTGAAGTTAAAAACCAGAGTCTGGGGAGGTCCCTCTGTGATGAAGGCACATGCCATGCAATCCTGACCACCTGAGCTTGGCTCCCTGGAGCCTATGTAAAAAGTTGGATGCAGTTGTGTGCATCTGTAATCCCAGCACTCACAGGGTGGCGTAGGAGGCAGTCATAGGAGAATCTCCCAGAAGCTTACAGGCCAGCTAGCCTGCGAGGTGAAGAAGTAGAAACAAGGAGAGAGACCTTGTCTTAAAACAAGGTGGGGGAGCTGGAGCTGGAGAAATGGCTTAGTTGTTATGAGTGCTTCCTGATCTTCTAGAAGTCCCAAGTTCAATCCCTTTCTCCAGACCATTGAGGAAGGACCCTACTACAGCTAGAAGTGACTGGAATCCCCCCCCCCATTTCTTGTTGCTACAATCAATGGCCACTTACCAGTGTGGATCCCACATCTGGTGACTCACAGCAGCCTGTAATTACAACCACAAGGCACCTGACACCCTCTTCTGGCCTCTTCAGGTACCCCTGAAACACACACACACACACACACACACACACACACACACACACACACACAGGACTTAAAAAAGGAAAGAAAAAAATGGAAGTCAAGACCTGGTCACTCCCTGATCTCCTCGTGCAATGGATCAACAAGCAAAGAATGAAGTTAGCCAAGGTGCAGGACCCTGACTAAGGGGACAATTGAACACCCAAGTGCAGATAGGAGTTACATGGGATTCAGATAATCTCCAGGGGCACCTCCTACGCCTCCCATTACGTGATTACATACATGGAACACCAAAACCATAAATGACTCAGAATCTGGATGCTGAAGGTTTGGACCATGAGAGCTAGAGATATTTGTTAAGAGCAAAGGGAGATGACCTGGGAAGGACAAGATGTGTGTCAGAAAGCCCAGTGCAACCACACAAAGCAGATACTGAGGAATGAGGATTTTTTTTTAGTTTGACATGATTATACGTTTTTTAGATTTTGATTGTTCTTTAACTATGCGTATGCATGTGTATCTGTGTAGGTGGCTATGTGCATACAAGAACAGTGCCCATGGAGACCAGAAGAGGGCACTGTATAGACACACTGGAGCCAGAGTGACAAGCAGTGACTTAGCACCCAACTTGGGTGCTAAGAGTTGAACTTAGCCATTATCCACTGCACTGTCTCTTTCAGCCCAGCATGAATACATTCAGTGTATATTTGACCATCTTTTTCTCTGCATCCTCCTGCCATCTAAGATAAATTGTATTTGTAATAATTTGTTTTTCAGCATGAAAACACTAAAATAGATAAGGGGGAAAATATCACAACAGTGAAGAAAAGTAAACAGGCCCTGGAGTTGGGTAAAAGGAAACATTGTTCTTTGTGTTTGGGAGCAGGTAATTGTCCTGTCCTATAAAGAGAATAGGCACTTCATGTTACGGTAAAGGTATAGAGGCTACGGAGTATATAAGTCTATTCGTAGACATAGACTTCTCTATTGTCTATGAATTAGATAGCGATTAAAGACACACATGCCAGTTAATTCCAGTTTCCCTGTGTGAAGTGAGTAAAACTAATATTTATCTAATAGACTTATGAAAGTAAATGGCATGGCTTATTGCCTATGAGACACTCGATTATTGGCATATTTAGCTTAAAGGGTAAAAATAGAGAAAGAAAGTAAGAGGAGGTGGAGAAAGAATAAAGGAGGAGGGGAAGGAGAAGGAAGGGGAAGAAAGAAGAAAGGGAAGAAGCAAAGGGGGGAGGGGGACGGACGAGAGGAGAGAACGTGGTGTGAGTGGACACTAATCCGAACATTAATAAATGTGAAAGATAATCAACAGAATTCAGAAGAATGTCTCAGGCTCAGTCTTCAGAACACTCATACATCAATTTTCTATTTTAATAAGCAATCTCATCTGCTGCTGAGGGAGATAACAGGAGGACTGTCCATCTTCACATGTGGATTTTTCTCCCAGCTATCCTTTTGGTATTAAAAAAAAATGTCATGGCTCCAGGCAGGCACGTGGCAAGCATCATAGTGGGGTTTACTTACACCAGATAATATTAAATTCTTTACATTGGGACATGGATCATCCCAACAGATGAGGATGAAACACAGGGATGGCCATGGTTTACACAGAATCATTTTGAGTTTTTCTTGATATTAAGAAATACTAGGGCAGCCTGCCTTTATATCTGTGGGTTTTGCCCCTGTGGAATCAACCAAAGGCAGATGGAAAGTATTTTTAAAAACTAGTGTGTGTATTGAAAATGTGTGGACTTTTTACTTTGTTCTTTTAAGAGTTATTGTCCATTATTTTATGTGTTTTGCCTGCATGTATCTTTGTAGCATGTATATGCAGTGCCCATGGAGGCCGGAAGAGGGCACTGGACCCTTGACTTTGGAGTTGCAGGTGGTCGTGAGCCACCATAGGCATGCTGGGAATCAAACCTAGTTCCTTTGCAAGAGCAGCCAGTGCTCTTAATCACTGAGCCATGTCCCCAGCCAAACTATACAACATTATAGTTTTTGTTTGTTTGGTTTTTTTTTCTTTTTTCTTTTTTTTTTTTTTTTTTTTGGTACTGGTCATTGTAATAAATCAGCAATTTTAAAGTTATGGAGGATAGGTGGAAGTTACTGGAAATTCTGTACCATGTATACAAGGGATTTGAGCATCTCTTGATTTCAAGGTCCAAAGGGGATCCTGGAACCAATGCCCTAAAGACACTTGCCCTAAGGACAAGCCTCTAGGGGTGTGTATTCCTCACTCCCAGAGGCACTCACTGTATTATTTCCGTTTGTTTTCATGTGTGCATGGTATTCATCCATGTGTGCATGTATGTCCATGTGTGCACCTGCATGTATGTCCATGTGTGCACCTGCATGTATGTTCATTGTGCACATGCTTGTGGAGGCATCAGGTGCTTTCAGTCACTCTTGACCCTATCTATCCATTGAGGCAGATTCAGATGAACCCGAGGCTCACAGATATGACTAGTCTAACTAGCCAGCTTGCTCTGAGTCAGTCTGTCTGTCCTTCTCTGGCACTAGGATGAAAGGTGAACAAATGACATGAGTCGCAGCTGTCTTGGCTCTAGTCCTTATGTGTGTGGAGCAAACGCCTTGCCCACTGACTCATCACCCTGGCAGTCGTCAGTTTTGCTTTCCCCCTGCCTTTTGCAAGCATTCCTACACTGAGTGGTAGCCTTCAAAGCAGCTGCTAGTGGAGGGGAACCACTGGAGGGAAAGGCAAGGTGGACACTCCTGGATGAAGAGCTGAACTAGCAAGGCCTTGGGAACCAGGGCACAGAGGTGACACAGACGCTCAGTGGTTAGTTCACCAGGAATTCCCAACTGTGGACAGAAAAGATGAGCAGCTGTAGCATCACATCTGGGAGCCACATCTGGACTCGCTGCTCTATGGGTGCAGCTAAGCTCTCCTGGGAACTTCCTTGATTTTCTTTATCTGTCTCCAATGATGGGTTCCTCCTGTTTGTTTCATTTTTTCTTTCTGGTCTATTATTCTGGTGGACTATTTCCTCTAGCACATTACCAAAAAGCAATTTAAGGAAAATAAGATAGATGCTGCACACCCGAAGATGTCTTATTACTTGGCCCTTACCCATAGGTGATGGGTGCCAGGGAAGTACAGACAGGCGATCGGTGGCCGGGTGTAGAATTCTACTCTGACAATAATTTTCCTTCAGAAGTTTTTGATTGTTCCTTTATAGCTTCCACTTGCTGTTGAGGAGTCAATAGGTATTTCAATTCTTGACACTTTCTAAATGACTGATAATCTCTTTGTAAGCTTTTGGAAAATTTCTACTTGTCCATAGAGGTCTAAAAGGTCACAGCCATACATCTTACCTCCCACTTGTTTGGAAGTATCATGACAGACACTGGTTGGCCCATCACAACAGGCACTAGCTGGTCCATGACAACAGACACTGGTTGGCCCATCACAACAGGCACTGGTTGGTCCATGACAACAGGCACTGGTTGGTTCATGACAACAGGCACTGGTTGGCCCATCACAACAGGCACTGGTTGGTCCATGACAACAGACACTGGTTGGCCCATCACAACAGGCACTGGTTGGTCCATGACAACAGGCACTGGTTGGTCCATGACAACAGGCACTGGTTGGTCCATGACAACAGACACTGGTTGGCCCATCACAACAGGCACTGGTTGGTTCATGACAACAGGCACTGGTTGGCCCATCACAACAGGCACTGGTTGGTCCATGACAACAGGCACGGGTTGGCCCATCACAACAGGCACTGGTTGGTCCATGACAACAGGCACTGGTTGGTTCATGACAACAGGCACTGGTTGGTCCATCACAGCAGGCAATGGTTGGTCCATCACAGCAGGCATTGGTTGCCCTTTTCCATATGGACACACAAACCATTCTGAACCACCTACTAAATTTAATAATGAAGCCCCTACACTTCTAGATGAAGATGGATTTTTCTTACAGATCCAGTTTTAAACTTGTTTGATCCATCAGTGACAGTGCATCTCGGTCTAAACCATCAATGATCACGTGCCTCGTTGAACACACTGCTAAATATACCAGCCAGTCGGTGGCAGCCTTTGAGGGTTGGTCACCAACTTGCTCTAGTAAGAATTGTGGTCTATATATAATGAACTACTCACAACTATGATTACACTTTCAATATTAATGTAGTTTGAATTGTTTTATTTTAGCCTTTTAACACCTAAATAAGCATCCATGGACATAAGCTAAGGACAGGCCATACAAAAGGCTTTGAGAAATTGAATTAAAGAGAATCTCTTGGACACAGCTTTTAGCTTCACATATTAAGTGACAGACACTTTTGATTTTTATATAATTACAGTTTGACAACTCCTTATGTCTATGCGCACACTTCCGATCTTGCCACACCCAAAGCTGCCACAGATGTGACACATGACAGCTTGTATCTTACCTGATCTTATGACAAGGGTCTCCTTCCTGTACTTCAGCAGCCACTGAGGTACACACTTGGTTCCCAGGGCTGCCTTCATGCTACGTATTGAATCAAACATCTCCTTCTAGAAACCTCCCAGCTCTTTTTAAATTATTATGTTTTTTATTTTAAAATTATGGGTATCTGTATATATCTATGTGTGGGTGTGTGAACAGGAGTGCAGTTGCCCACATAGGCCAGGTGAGGGCACTGGGCTCCTGGGGTTGTTGTGAGCAGCAGTTAGGAGCCACCTGATGTAAGTATAGCATGGTGCACGGTTAAAGGATTAGATATTGTATCCAACCCTCAGCCGAAAGAACCATAAGATTCTTTTGTCCTTCGTGGACGTCCGTGTAGACTCTACGTTTAGCACATAAAACTGCTCGTCTTACATATTCCCTTCGAGTCTTCTTAGTTACTTGTGATTCATACCTGACGTAAAAAAAAGGACTTCATACGCAGATTGGATACTGAGAGTAGCGACCACTATTTACCTCCCATAGGGGGTGGGAACCCATTAATCATCCATTAGCTTGTTAAAGCTGTGCATGCTGGGAGGAGAAGGTTGCTGTAGCGAGTCCAAGCCTCACTCACAGCAGATGAAAACCTCCTTGTCCATACCAGGGTCCTTTCATAAGCAAATACTGAGACTAGACCTGGCCACTGCCATCACTAAGAACATCCTTGTAGTGCTCAGGGACCAAGGTGGCAGTTCTGCTTCTTGGTTGCTATGGAAGATTCTGATGCCCAGGAAGGGACAGGACTCCTGGGACCATAGCTGGCTCTAGGAATCTTTGGAGCTGTCTTCCTTCCTTCTTCTCCCATCCCTCCTTCCCTCCCTCTCTCCTTCCTCTGTCTGTCTCTCCATCTGTTTCTCCATCTGTTTCTCCATCTGTCTGTCTCTCCATCTGTCTGTCTGTCTGTCCCTGTCGTCTCTGTCTCTGTATCTCTGCTGGGGAGCTCAGAAGTCAACCACTAGGATCTTCCCCTGTTGCTCTGAACCTTGTAATCCCTTTGGGTCACTGCGTCTCACTTTCCTGGAGTTCACCTATTTGGCTAGACCGGCTGTCTTGTGAGCACCAGAGATCCTTGTGTTACTGGCTCCCCGGGGCTGGGATTGCCAATGTGTGTCATCTCTTTATTGTGTAGCTTTTAGGGGGGGTTGAATTTAGGTTCTCATGCATGGACTGCAAGCACCTCGCTGGTTGAGGCATCTCCCCATCTTCTAGAGCTGCAGTGTTTCTAAAAGTAACTCCTGGAAGACAACGTGCTCCTGCTGGTTGGACTTCCGGAATGGTCCTCCCCTTGCTCTTCTGTACATGGTTGGTGAGCATCTCCTTTGACTTTGTTTTGTTTGAGATCCCTCAAAATTCCTTCTTTATTTTTATGACTTTGAACTGGGAGAACTCTGACTCCTGCAGTCTGGAGTCCCGAGTTTGCAGTCACTAGACATCTGCCTTCTGCCTTTACCAGCTACTCATCCTCCAAAAAACTAGCTTCCCATCTGGGCTCCCCACTGATCACACGAGTGAACTGAGGATTTGCTCAAAAAGATCAAGTTTAGAAGCAGCACGGGCAGGACTACTTCACTGTAACTGAAAAATCCCACTTTTTCCCCCGTTTAGGGTTTTTATCCTGCTATTCCATGGGACCTCTGACAAAGCTTTGACCATCTAGTTGCTAGTCCTTTCTACAACCCCCTCCTGCCTGCATTCAGCTCACACAGCCCCTGCACCGACATGAGCAGGATGGGAAAGGACAAGGAAGATTAATCTTGGCTCCACATAAATTTGCCTCTCCTCTCGGTGACAGGACCTGACGGGGGGGGGGGGGGGGGGGGGCTTTCTGCAAAGTTTTGGTGGGCACTTAGTCAATACGAATTGGGGGGAGGAGGTGACAGGAACAAAAACTCATGTCCCTGAAACTTCAGCAAAGGGAGGGATTCAGCCTCGGAGCTTGTGACCTGAATGAACATCCCCAAGATGGATGATTGGATGTTTAAGGGGAAGGACAGAGTTGCGTTGTACCACTGAAGGTGTGTCTCTGAACTGTTTTGTTTTCCAGCTGCGAGGAATGAGGTCCAGAGAAGGGAAGAGATGTGTCCATGTCCCAGCCTTAGTTAGAGTGTGTCGGCACTCAGGTTTTGATCTTTATGTGGGTTTCCACAAGCCTGTGTCCAAGGCATGGTGTATCCCCTTGATTCCTACTATAGCTCTGATCTGAACTGGTCTCCTCACATAGCTTCATGTATAGACCGTTTGGTCTCTAGTTGGTGGCACTATTAGAAGTGATGGCCATGTTAGGAAGTAGTTCACCTGGGGTGTTGTGGGATTCTGCCCTCCTTTCCTGATGCCATCATGAAATCAGAGAAGCTGTGAATATCTTCACTAGAACCTCCCAAGATGGCGCCTGTTAACATTTCCTCACAGAGGGGGATGGGAAGGGTCATTACAGCCATCTGAGATGGCATCAACTCCCTCCCTCCTGTCCCCAGCAGCTGCCCATAATCCTGCTCCAGTTGCATGCTCTCTAGAGGTTACTAGAATATACAGAAGGGGGGACAGTTATTAGACGAGGGCCTTTCATTAGCTAAGCTTTAAGGAGTGTTTCAGGTGGATATGGAAGCCTGGGGCCAGGAACAATGCAGGAATAAGCCCCAGAAAGGGTGTTGTCCAATAGCATTTATTGAAGATGGAGCCACCTCACTTTGCTAAAGCTACAGCGAGAGGCCACATGTGCTTCCTCATTAGTGTGGAGGTTACTGTGACTGGCAACTGAAGTTACATGTGCTTGCATGTGTGCACATGTATGTCCATGAGCATGGAGCCAGAGGGCATCTGCTATCTCCCTCAGTTGCCTGTCATTGTAATTTTTTGACACAAGTTCTCCCACTGAATTATAGCTCAGCATTTGGCTAGAATGGCTGACTAGAGCCATCCCAGGAATCTTCTCGCCTCTGCTTTCTTGGCTTTTACATGGTTGCTGAAGATCCAAATTCAGATCCCTGTGCTTACTTAGCAAGTGCGTTCCAGACTGCTCCTTCTTTCCAGCACCCATACCTGAAGTTTTAATTGCATTCAATTTAATAACTGTGAATGTGGATCGAAATGCTCGCACTTGCTGCTGCTAATGTGTAGTGGGTTGGCCTGATGATGTTTGTATTCTGATGTTAATACAGATGCTAATCCTCCAAAGGGGTTGCCTTCACTGAGCAGACCATCATGTACTCAGATATTGCCACGTGAACCTTCTCCCCATTTTAACTGGTCAATCAAAGGCTAGAGCCTGTGATTGGCCAGTGGAGGGGAAAGGTGGGACTGGAGGCTTGGGGGGGGGCAGGCAGAGAGAGAAAAAGAGAGGATGAAGGGAGAGGAGAAGCGGGGACAGAGGAAGAGGAGGAAGAAGCTATGATGGACCAGAACCACGTGGCTGGGAGAAACTCCAACTAGGAAGGGGTCTTGTAGCTGGGGAACAAGTTAGTATAACTCGAGATCTGCCCAATCGAGGCATATGACTTATGATTAAAATATCTGGATTGTGTGTCTTTTATATGGGTTTATTAGGGTTGGAAATTCCAGCAACATTACTGCATTGCACTGCGCTGCCTTTGCTCTGGGTATCTGTCCCCCTGAGACACAACTCTCTCCCACCCACTGTCAAGCTCCCCCTCTCACAATCAGAGAGAGAGGCTATAATGACAGCCATGACTTGAGCTCTGAGAAGGGAAAAGACAGGAGGGTAAATAGCATTAAAGAGCCCAACGTGAAGATTAAGTGAGTACAGGACAGAAATCCTGTAGAGCCAGCCCTGCCTAATGAACCATAGCGGATATCAGTCTGACCCACAAGGTATGCACATTGGGTGCATCCTCCAGCTGGAGACTCACGGATCCCTTCCTCCCCAGTTTGGGGCCATCTGCTGCTAGCCTCCCCTTCTGTCCCTATGGCTATGTCTGCCAGAGGGCCACTCAATCATGAGTTTCTTCAAACAAGGCTCAGGGGATTCAGCCTGGTTCCCTGCTGAAAACAGATGAACAGGGCTGAAGAGAGAAGTGCCAGACAGACGGAAGCACCCAAGACTCACCTCCCTATGAAATTTCCGTGACAATACCACCCTGAAAGTGACTCCATTTCCCCTTTAGCCCTGTGGACGCCTTGGTGCAGCCCGTCTGGATTCCGTATTGCAAAAGGTGGTGCATAACTTGTTCTCATGCTAGACTGCATATTCATGAACCTGTCATTCACTGATGAATTCAACGGTGAGCCCAACCTCGCTATTGGTAATGAACACTCTCAGACCAAGTACTGAGCCATAGGTGATTGAAGAATCTGATGCCACAGAGGCAGCTAGTTCAAGGCCAACCCAGGCAACATGAAGCCTTGTCTCACAACAAAATGAAAACAAAATTTTTACAGGTTTCACAGCAGGTAGAAGCTACTTGCTACCAAGCCTGAGTACCTGAGTTGATTCTCTTGGGGCTAGTGTTGTGGAAGAGTGCTGGCTCCTGCAAACTGTTCCCAGACACACACTTGTACACACACACACACACACACACACACACACACACACACACACACCACACTACACATGCATACACATTTAAGTGTAATAAATGTAATCACAGCACTGGAGAGATATAGACAGGCAGATCCCTGGAGCCCCTACTTGGCAAGTTCCAAGTCTCAGCGAGAGACCCTGTCCCAAGACAAATGAAAACCAAGGCAAAGAGGACCTGAGGGATGACATGCAAGATGCTGTCCAGGCAAACAGTGATACATGCACATGCGGTTATGAGCCCCAACCCTTCACAAATGCATCTGAACACGCATGCACACACATGTACAATAGATAAACAAATGATGTTATAGACAGACACCTCCCTCCTCCACTTGCCACAAAGACAAGAGTCTCGACTTCCCTAGCCTTGTTGGCTTTCTGCTTCGCAGCCATAGCTGTACTCTTAGTACACGATGGAGCTGTGATGGGATTGACCTCTTCTCCAGCATGAAGAGCCTGAAACATCCCTGCAGAGGGAGACATTTGCCTGCTAGGGGGACTCCACTCATCAAAGAGGACTTTTCCCTAGTCTCCATTTCCTCCCTGTCTCCTAGGAACGTTCCAATCAGCCTCCAGGGGAATGGGAAGGGGAATTGGATGCCTGTTCTCCTTGCCTGCTTTCAGTGCACAGTCCCTGCTGTCCCTAGCTCCAGTCTCCCACTCCTCAGCTCCAGGGGAATTTGCATATTAATTTGAAAGTGAGATGGCTTATTAGCCATAACCTGTCATGTATCGCCCAGTACATCTGGACCTGGATTAGATTCAATATTGCCACAGAATAAAGACAGAGGGGAGGGGGGGAACCCTCAATAATTTAAACTCATTATTCTACTAATCCTCGCGCTTGGCTGGGCTCCCTGGAGGTGTGTTAGGAGGTAATTGAAAACATGAGCTTCTCAAAGAAGACATCTGGGGCGAGTGCTGCTGTAGAAAGCACTGGGTCCTGTGTGGGTCTCCTCTCATTTCCCCTAGAGGAAGAGAAGAGAGGGATGAGGAGTTGGGGGGGGGGGATAGGAGTGAGGCGGGGACTCCAGGAGTTGGAAAAGAACCATGGGGATTATCTTTTAGGACCAGGGATATCAGCAGATTGCAGGAAGAATACGGATTCAGGTTGGGTTTCTGCTTCCCAGGAAGAGAGGAGAGAAGGAAAGAGAAAGCCTATTGCAGAGACCGACTTGAAATTCTTTCCCATCCCATACCTCACCCTGGCTGGGGCCTCTGAAGCCTCTTGCTAAAAGAGAGTGTCAAGCTCTACTTTGCAAACAGCTTATTAAACTTGTGTGACGCCATTTTGTTTGCCCTACTGATTGAGGTTTGTTGAGGTTTGTCTCACTATGGAAACCAGTCTGGCCTTGAACTTGAGTCACAGAAATGGCCCTGTCCCTGCCTCTTAAATGCTGGGACTAAAGGTGTGGGCCACCACACTCAGCCTGGATTTTCATCCTGGTGATTTCAGAAGTGGCAATTCTGCTAGAACGTTGCTAAGCATCTTGCGGTTACCAGAAACAGCCTTTATCTCTGGGAATTCTCTGTCTAGACCTGATGCGGTGGTACACAACTACAGTGCCAGAGTTCAGGAGGCAGAGGAAGGGCTGTTGCAAGTTTGAAGGCTGCATAGGGGGAGTTGCAAGACAGCCAGAGCTAGTGAGATCCCATCTCAAAACAACAATGAAAAGAAAACAGAAAGGGAAGCTGGGGATCTGAGGGGAGGGGCCTCAGACAGACAGACAGACAGACAGACAGACTGACAGACAGACAGACAGACAGAATCTACCATCATCACCAACAGAAATCCCCAAAGAATTACCCACTTCGCAGTTTCAGTACCTAGCCTGTGAAGCCCTGAGAGAGGAGTGATCCCATCCCCGCGGCTGGCCCTCTGAGTCTCCATGGAGACCAGGCCATGCCTTTGTAGACATTATTCTTTTGAGATGGGGGGGGGGGTCTCTTGCTGAACCTGCTCCTAGGTGGCAGCCAGTACTAGGATCAGAGGCACATGTGCCAGAATGGGTGCTATGGATTTCAATTCAGGTCCTGACCTGCTGAGCCATCTCCCAGACCTAGGTTCTATGCCTCCGAATTCCTCTTGCACATGAGGCTGGCAAGCCCAAGGCTGTCTTCTGCTGCCCGTGGCTTAATTACCTCCAGCTGGGGCTCTCAACACTGGAAAGCAGAAGAGAAATCCTGGCCTGGCAAGAAGTAACAAATGTCTAGAACAGAGACAGGTCCTATGCAAGACAGCATCCTGGAGTCTGTTTGCTCGATTGGATGGAGAGGGCTCACCCCACGGAGTCATCCATTCTCTTTATAGGTCTTGAGTGAGCAATCCCCATGTGCCAGGGCAGCACTATTCAACTTGATGATGTCCCCCTGGCACGTGATGGAGAGTGACCATGTGCTTGGGGTCTCCATTCGTCATGCCCAGGAGAAAAATTGCAATGAGACTCTCGATGCCTAGGCTGTGATACTCGGCCATGGCTGAGGATAGGCACGGTGATCCAAGAAGGTGACACATTCCAAGAACATAGCAACGTCATCCTTGCAGCGGCATGCTCGCTGCCCCATAGTCTTTTCTTTGAATTAGAGACTTGGGAAGCCACAGCTTCGTAGCCAGGAGGTCAGAAGTTGAAGCAACCTGGGGAACCACAGAGCTTGGGACTGCTATCTGACATGAAGGCAGAGTGAGGTCTGTGTTGATGAAAGGGGAAAGGGCCTGGCTCACAGGGCGTCCTAAAACCAGAAGGGCTGGTGTGAACAGATCTGAGGATGAGCCTGGAGAGATGGGAGTATGAAAGATTCCTCCACTGTCTAGTTAGCGTTTCCATTGCTGTGAAGAGCTGGCTTACAGGTTCAGAGGTTCAGTCCATTATCATCATGGCCGGAAGCATGGCGGCAGGCAGGCAGACAGGGTGCTGGCTAGAGACGGAGCTGAGTGTTCTACATCTTGATCCGAAGGCAGAGGAGACTCTCTTTGGCAGATAGGAAAAGGGTCTCTTTCACAATGGGCAGAGCCTGAACTCAGAACCTCAAAGCCTACCCTAAGAGTGACACACCTCCTCCCACAAGGCCACACCTCTTAAAAGTGCTGCTTCCCATGGGCCAAGCATATTCAAACCACCACACCTACCTCCTCCTCCTCTTCCTCCTCCTCCTCCTCCTCCTCCTCCTCCAAAGATGCAGATTGGAACCAGTCCCTACCTCGCCTGCTCAGAGCTCTCATTGTCAGAGCCATTGTTTAGTGATCTGTGTAGTGGTCTGTGTGCTGGTCTGCTGTGGTTATCCCCATTGGAAAACACACTGCATAGAGATTCCAGCAGCCTGTCTTATCCTTTTCATGAACCCCACAGTGACCTTTCTCTAAGACTGAGGGGCCTCAGATCCAGGCCTTGTACATATTTAAAATGTACATTTGTTACATATTAAAAATGCCAGGAGGTGGCAAGATGGCTCAGTCTCTAAAAGTACTTGCCAGGCATGGTGGGGTATGCCTACCCCCCAGCTCTGAGGAAGCCAAGACAATAGGATACCTGAGAAGCACTGGCCAGCCAGTCTAGCAGATGAAAGGCTGCTTCAAAAGTCGAGGTAGAGGCTGGAGAGATGCTGTGTGACTAAGGGCACTGTTGCTTCTGCTGAGAACCTGAATTTGGTTCCCAGCCTCCAGGTAGCTCACAAACTCCTGTATCTCCAGAAGGCGGTAGGATTCAAACACATGGACCCCTCTCTCAGACATATACACATAACAAAAAATATTGGAAAGAAAATAAGGTTGACAGCTCCTGAGGGGGTAGCATCTGAGGTTTTTTTTTCAGTCTACACACACACACACACACACACACATACACACACACACACACACACACACACACACACACACACCCTGAAAATGTCAGCCTGGAGCACCCCAGGCAGGACCCCATCAGATAAACCCATCCTTTCTGCTTACGCTATGCCAGTGATTTTTCTGCAAAGACTAGTCTGTGGCAGGGTGTTAGGCTTGTACACAGAAAACGCAAGAGCGGGTAAGAGAGAAGGGAAAAAATGCGGCCAATTTGGATATTTGGCAGCCTGTAGATTTCGAAGCAATCAATTTGTCAGGTGGAATTCAATTTTTCTTTTTCTACGTTCAGCCAAAATCAGAGTCCACAGGCTTCGTGGCGTCTGGGAAATCTCTCTGTGGAAGACAGGCTGGCTAATTGTTCTCCCTCGCTTGGAGATTCCAGTTGATTCTGAGACACATAAATAAAGACTGTTACTCGGGTACTGGGGAAAGTGGGATTTATTAATTTAAACGAGCTGGTGTGGAGGTCTCTAGGGAGGGCGCCTGTGTTATTCACTTGCGAGTCCCAGGGTGTAATTTACAATGAGTTCTCGCTCTCTGTTTTGGACTCCGCCAATGCCGGGGCATAAATTCTTCCTGGTTATTATTTCCATAATTCATTATTCATTGAATGTTGACTTTGTGTAACACGAGCAGTGGAGAGAGATGCAATCATCCCAAGGGGCAGGAGAGACACATCTGCGGCAATTCCAAGGAGACGAGGTGTGATTCAGAAGGGGCAGGAGGGTGGAATGCCTCCCTAGGACTGCGTTGGAAGCTTTGGAGTTCTGGGTAAGTCTTTGGTTAAGGCTTCTCAAAAAACAACTGGCTTTGGGGCTAGGAGAGAGTAATTTAGACTTATCTTGTGAATGGTTGGAAGATCAGAGCTCTTGACACAAAGAATCCAAGGGAGGGGAAAGGGCAGGGACAGAACCAAGGTCCTAGGGTTTGGGGAAGGTAGCAGGCATGTTCATGCCAAACAATTCCTTCACTTTTACTTTCAGTCAAGAAGCAAGGATCAGGAGACATCGGCACAGTCACATTCATCATAACACCAATCACAATGACCAACAGTCATGAAATCAGCCTGGATAGCCATCAGTGGGTAAGTAGGTGAAGTGAATTCGGTATGTGTGTACAGCGAAGTATTATTCAGCCATGAAAAATGAACGGAGCCAAATTTCTTTGCAGGAAAGAAAGGATAGATCTGGAGATCACCATGTAATGTAAGATAAAAGAGACTCAGATAAATAAATACATTGTGCCATTTCTTATGTATAAAACCTAGTAAAAGGGGACTATTAAGGAAAGGAAACAGGAAGATATGGGGGCGAAATATGGTCAAACTATATTATAGACACATATGAAAATGTTTTTGTGGATCCTGTCATTTTGCACATTAATAAATGCTAATAGCACGCCCCCTTCCAGACAGGATCGCATACAGTGTTGAACTTGAAATGTAGCCAAGTGTGACCTTGAACTTCTGATCCTCCCGTTTTCGTCTCCCAAGTGCTGGGGTTGCCCCCCCCCATGCCTCAGAAATCAGATAATTCAAATATACATCCATGCAAATATTAAATAAGGGAGGTCGAGGCAGGAGAGGTGGAGGCGGCCAGGCATCCACGGGCTCCCAGAATTCCATTCTCCCTCTCTCCTCATCTGGCTTTATTTCTCAACAGCACCAAACAACTGTGGGGCTCAGAGGCGCATGCCGGCTGACAGCACATTTGAGACCTAGCAACAGAAAGCAATTAAGTGCTGTTTGGCTCTGCCTCTGAGTGTGCTGGGAATTAAGGAGCAGACAGAAATGATTTCAGAGCATCAAGGAAGGCTGAGTGGTTCAACAGCATGCCCTTCTCCCCCCGCCCCCCGCTTGCTTCCCTTCCTCAAGCATTTATTAAGCACCAGTTGTGTGCCAGACTTTGTGCTATATGGGCAAGAGGCTGAAAATGGGGGAGGGCACTGACACAGATCAGAGGGGCATCTAGGGAGGCAAGAAGTTATCTAGAGGCCCAGTATCGCCACTGCAAAGTGAGGTACCTGATCATTTCACTGGAGGGCTGGGAGGGAACACACCCTGGTCAGCACGTGCCTGCCGCATAGGACTCAGCACGCCTTTAATCCCAGCACTCCGGAGGCAGAGGTAGGTAGATTTCTGAGTTTGAGGCCAGCCTGGTCTACAAAGTGAGTTCCAGGACAGCCAGGGCTATACAGAGAAACCCTGTCTCAAAATGCCCCCCGCCAAAAAAAGAGTAGCTATTCATTGCTGCTCCGAGCAGCAGGACTTTCAGACTTCTGTGTGCTGCAAACCAGGGCTAGCACCAAGCACTCCCCCTGCCCCCATAAAATACCTCTCCATACATACATATACACATATTTATCATAAAGTATTGTTTGATCCAAGCATGCTAGCACATGCTGTAATCCCCATACTCATAGTTATATATTTATATATTTAGCTAGATAGCTAAACCTGGACTATATGAGACACTGTCTCAAAAAGAGTATAGGGGATGTGGGGGGGGGGACTCAATAGTTAAGAGCACTTGTTGCACTTTCAGAACACCCAGGTTCAATTCCCAGCACACATATTGTAGCTTACAACCATATGAAACACTGGTGCCCTCTTCTGGCTTCCAAGGGCATTGCATGCACATGGTACACATACCTGCGACCAAAACACCCATGCACATTATATAAAAATAAATGAGTCTGTGGTGAACCACACACACTTCTGTTTCTGCATTTGTCCTTCTTCCATTCAGCCTTCCATTTGTGGGGTTCAGGCTTCCACTTGAGAGTTTCATTTCAATTGGTTTGTGACTGACCTACATCTACCCGTGACTAGTGGAACCCATTCTGTGTTCAAAGACATCTGACACAAAATAGTATACACTTCTAGAAGCTTTGTGGGGCCCTGGAGAGGACATTCTGGATACCAATTTATTTATAGTTTCCCTTCAATTTCTCATGGACTCAATCCTATTTATTTTGGTGAAGTGTGAGCTATTTGTAAACTGTCCTTGAATCCTATTGGAGGACCTAGAGAGAGAGCTCAAGGCTAAGAGCACTCAAGGTGGCTCACACAACCTAGATCTCCAGCTCCAGGGGCACCCAGCTCCGACTGCCTCTTCTGGTCACAGGGGACACTGCACTCACACATACACAACCCCCTGACACATACACACATACATATAAATAAAAATCAATTAAAAATCCCATTTGGAATGATACATTCGGGGGGGGGGGGTGTGTGATAAGAACTAATGGATGCTAGTTATGGGCTCTCAGGGGTGGCTCTCATCCAAGCTTTGGCACTTTGCAACTGGGTGGCCTCCAGCTAGACATTTAGATTTTCTGTGCCTTGGTGTGATCCATTAAAACTGGGCATGATGGGGCTGGAGAGATGGCTCCGAAGGACTGGGCAGGGCACCACTGCCTATAACTTCAGCTCCAGGAAGTCAGATGCTCTCTTCTGTCTGGCCTCTGTGTGTGTGTGTGTGTATCCTAACTTTCTTCAAAGTCTTATTCTCCTGCTTCATCATTGTGAGTGTGGGGGTTGCAGTATGTGCCAGCATGTTTAGTTCAAACAATATATGTCTCTTCTTACTACTGCTTCTTAGAGACAATGAGTAAAGATGACTGATGACAAGCTGACCACAGAGATGAAGCTGAAGGTAAAGCCCGTGGTACAGAGGGAGAAGATGGGGCCAGCCCACACAGCTGACAGTTCCATTCCCAACAGCTTATTTGCAAAAAAAAAAAAAAAAAAAAAAAGCTGGGTGTGGTGGTGCATGCCTTTAATATCAGCACTCGGGAGGCAGAGGCAGGTGAATTTCTGAGTTCGAGGCCAGCCTGGTCTACAGAGTGAGTTCCAGGACAGCCGGAGCTACACAGAGAAACCCTGTCTCAGAAAACAAAACAAAAAAAAAAACAAAACAAAACAAAACAAAAAAAAAAAGATGCTTTTAAGGCTTTAAGTTTGTGTCTGACCATGTGTCTGTGTGTCTGTGAGAGTAGGCCACATGTGTGTTGGTGCCTGTGAGGCCAGAAAAGAACATCAGATTTCCTGGAGCTGAAGCTACAGGCAGTGGTGCCCCTCCCAGTCCTCTGGAAAAGCTGCAGGTGCTTTTTAACCACAGAGTCATCTCTCCAGCCCCACCATGCCCATTTTTAATGGAACACACCAAGGCTCAGAAAAAAATCTAAATGTCTAGCTGGAGGCTACCCAGTTGCAAAGTGCCAAAGCTTGGAGGAGAGCCCAGCCTGAGCCGGTTCTAGAAAATTCTCTCTGCTGACGTTGGGCCCATCCCTGTGCTTCATAGAGAATGACCCTTGAGTCCTCTGTCATCATCGACCCGTTCAAGGCAGAGCTCTTGGCTTGCTGCCCTTATCCACTTCATCTGTTACCAGAGGAGCCGCCAGTGACAAGCCTCCTCCCAGCAAGCCTGAGTGTGTGGCTGCAGAGACAGAAACCATGATTTTCATGCAAATGAACTCAGGGCTGAAGACTCCAGCTCAGCAGGCTTCTCCCACCCCAGCACCAGCAGAGCCACTGGTGTCTTTCAACAGAGCCCAGGGTAGCCTTCCTGGGCATCCAAGGCTTCAAGTGGTACCACAGTGAGACACTACCCAAATTGTGTGGACCTCTACAGAGGTGGCAATGTATAGATACTGGGAAGGGCCATTACTTACTTAGGACGTACACCCAAGGCTAAAGCAGGCTAGATGCCTCTCTACTCTGTAAGCAGCTCAGGTCGCACAGCATCTGGGGAAGCAGCAGCTAGTCCAAACTGTCCTCTGGGTGTGAGCACTGAGAGTCCCAGTAAGAGATGGTCCACCCAGAAGGACCTGAGCAGTCTGGCTCAGCTTATTGGGATGGAGGGAGCCCTACCGTTGGCTAATGAGAAGCCCAGGAGCCCCTTGCAACAGTTTGGCTTCTACAGTTCAGGTTATCAATCATGTGCTCAACAAAGGAAATGGAAAGTTCCAGAAGTAAACATTTCATAGCTTTTAAATCACATGTCATTCTGAGTAGAAAGAAATTTGCTGTCTGCTTCATCTAACCCAGGACTCAGATCATTTCTTTGCCTGGTATGTCCCTGACATATACACTCCCCATGCCTGCCAGTCACTTAAGGCTGTCTTGGTATTGGTCCTGATGTCACAGTGTCTCAATGCCATGATCTTACCACCCTTATTTTACATAACATCAATAAATGCAAACAAACAATGAGGCAGGATAGAAAGACGGGGAAAAGAGCAAGCTTGGGGACCTGAGTTCAAGTCCCATCCTCATGGAAAATATAAGGTGTGGCCTTACCCATAGTCCCTAGCACTATTGGAATAAGAGGTCTTTGGGGTTCACTGGCTGCCATCCTAGTTTCAGGTTCCATGAGAGACAGTCTCCAAGGACTAGGGTGGAGAGTGACAGTGAGATCTCTGATACCATCCTCTGGCCTCTACTTGCACATGCACACACACACACACACACACACACACACGTGAAATAAAATAAAGGAAACCAGGCACCCATGTGACCCTGGATCTCATCAAGCTTCTGTTTCCTTCCATAGCCTCTGATCTGGCCACTTCATGTCCTAGTCCAGTCCACCGACGACGACCTGTGCTTCCTCAGGGAGTCATTCCTGAGGGTGGGGTGGTGAGGGTCCACAGACCAAGACTGACCTAGTCTTTCTCAGCCCCAGAGTGCTGCTTATCTTGAGCAAATAATTTCGTACGACATTTAAAACCCAGATTTACTGGCACTCCAGGTTGGCAGCCATTTCTCGTTTATTACCGCTAATCTCCGGGATAGGCCCACACAGTTTGCATTAGGATCTCCACCTATATTCATGATTTGAGCTAAGGAGCGGGTGGATTAAGCAGTCAGTCTAAAGTCAGGCAGCTCAGCTCGGCTGTGGCGGAGCCGGGACACAACCCTGTGTGGCTGATTCTGAGCCTCCAAATGCTAACAATGTCCCTTATGGACAATGGCTGCTAAATGTTTGTGACCATGGTCTACACTGAGAGATGAGGGGTTTTTTTGTTGTTGTTTTTTTTAATTTTCCTGAGTATCCTTTTGCACCCCTGGGGGGTGGGGCGGGGCCAGTGCCTTCTCCACCTGGGTTGTTGCACATTGTCATTCATGACATTGAGATCCAGGGGTCTGTCCTGCATTCTGGGTAGCTTGAAGGGAGATGCTGTGGCAGAGAGGAGGGAGACAGGGCCCGGGGACGTCTCTCGCACCTCCTTCTTCACCTGCCTCCTACCCAAAGGCCACTTGTCCTGCCTCATGACCTTCTTGCCTGGGATCCTCTGGGACTGCCAGTACTCTTGGCTTCCCTATCCCTACTTCTGAGCCTTTTTATTTTTTTATTTTTTCCAATCCTTACTGGATTCACTTTCAAGTAAGTAAGCTATTTCTCTTGCTCTCTCTCACACTCTCCCTCTCCCAACATACACACACACACACACACACACACACACACACACACACACACACACCTAGAGAGAGAAATTAAAGGAAAGTTATCTTCTTCCATGCCCTGCATGGCTCTATTTACTGAATAATCAAAATTTACACATAGCCTGTCTTTAACCAAAAGAAAAATGTTCCAGACTATTCCTAGAGAGAGCCACAGAAACCCTGCCAACCAACCATGTCTTTTAAAAGGGGAAAAGAAGCTGAGGTTAGGAAAAGAGGCAGTGGGCTGGCCCTCTGAGTGTGTTGGTAAGCTCACTGAAGAATCAGGGCTGTTAGTCATACAAGGACTGGGGGTGTGCTGAGCCATGCTGGGGCCCCCTTTCCAGGTAAAAATACCCAGTGGGAGATGAACTTTTTAACAGGGTTTTCCCCCTCCCTGGTTCCTTCTCAGCTCTCTTGTCCAAGCCCACAGTATTACGTGCACCAGGGTTTCTAGAAGCCTCGCTTGTCAGAGCAGGAAGGGCCCCAGCAATTGCTCAGTCCAACCTCTTTATTTTACAGGTGAGGAAGCCGTCTCCAGCAATGCTTCACACCGTTAAATCAACACGGGTTGATTCACAGCTCCTTAACTCTGAGCTGAAAACTTTCAAGAAAAGCAGCCAAGCCCTTCCCTGCCAAGAGGCAACCCATACAGCCCAGTGCCTGTGGTTGCCTCTCAAAACATTTCTGAGAGGCAAGAGGCACCCAGCTGTGCCCACCCTAGCTCCCCTAGCCTAGAAAGCACAACATCCAGCATTATGGGGGGAGGGATGCCCCAAGGTCACACTCTGATCCTAAGAGCCAGGTCTCTCTGAGAATGGGGATTGCTGGCCAAGAGGAGGAGGAGGAGAGCCAAACTTGGGGCAACGACTTCATATCCTCTCTGTGGGCATGACCTCCAACGTGGGAGCACATCCCTGAGAGTTAAAAGGTTAAAAGGAGAGAGTGGAAGGCTGGGAGAAAATACAATAATATTCATTTATAGGTCTCTTTATAGTCATTACATTTTTTTTTTGCCTTTCGTAGTTTAATATCATGGCTTTCAGTATTATATGAGTAAAACTTAAAAATTAATACACTTATTTTAGAAGGTGTACCAGTCCAAAAAAAGGTTCTTAGCCACTGTGTTGGGGTTAACTCTGAAAGCAGAATCCACTCGTTATAAAGGGCTTTTTGAATTCTAACCAGTCTTGTGGCGATTTTCCCAAGGCAAGGCCAGGCCAACCCAGAGCAGCCAGAGAGCCTGTGGTGTTGCTGTAGCTTCAACTGGGATTACAGAAAGGCTTTTTTATTGGGGATGGGAGACAAGTATAGCTCCCAAAGTAGAAAGCATGATCTGGAGATACTGTAGCCCACCCATTCATGACCAGGTCCCTGTGTGCAGAGCCATCATCTACACTAGGTAGAGGAACCCAGAAGGGAGCACTGTGGGATGAGCTTTCTCTATTGCAGGAGCAGAAAGGCCCAGAGTGACCCCCATAAAGCATGGTGTACAGAAGAGACCAATGGGGAAGGCTGTGCTATATGCTATGTGGACCTGCTCAGCACACTTCCCCAGCTTGCCCCAGGGATACCCTGCCTCCACTTCCCAAGTACTGGGATTACAAACTGGGCACCATACGTGACTGACATTTATATGGGGGCTGCAGACCCAACCTCTGCTTCTTGTGCTTGCGCAGTGAGTGCTTTAGTCACTGAGTGAGTATCTCCTGGCCCCTATTCCACCCTAATCCAAAACTCCCATGACCAACTGGGGATCGAGCCATTAATATATGAGCCCCTGGGGACATTTCAGGTACAAACCACTACTCAAGGTTGTTTATATCACCCAGTATAGTGTTAATGCCATGTAAATAAACAGTGGTTATATCAGTTAAGGAATAATAACAAGAGGAAGAAGCCTTGGGGCTGCTGGAATGGCTCAGCGGGCAAAGCCTTCCCATACAAGAGGAAGGGCCTGAGTTCAGATCCCCAGCACCCACATAACACCCACAAAAATGCTATGCAGGCCCACTGTAGTTCCAGTGCTGGGAAGATGGACATGGACTCTCCAGAGAAGGCTGACGGAGTTGGGGGGGTGAACTGATGAGCTCTGGGTTAGTGGGAGGGAGACCCTGCCTTGACATATAAGGAGGAGAGTGATTAATTAATATGTCCTGTATCAAAGGGCTGGAGAGATGGCTCAGTGGTTAAGAGCACTGACTGCTCTTCCAGAGGTCCTGAGTTCAATTCCCAGCAACCACATGGCGGCTCACAACCGTCTGTAATGGGATCTGATGCCCTCTTCTGGAGTGTCTGAAGACAGTGACAGTATATATATATCAACAATGACAAAAAAAAAATGCCATGTCAACCTTGGGGTTATACACTCCCACACACCTGCACACACTTACTCACATATATACACAGATTCTTAGACCTACATGTATGTCATCATGCTTATATATTCCCACATATACCATACACACATGAAAATAAAAGCAAACTTTGTAAATGTATACATACATGCTCAGTACCAGTGCAGTGGTCGGTAGGTTTCTTGGTCACTGAACCCACCAAGGCCAGCTCTGCATTCTTTTCTGCTGGCTAAAAATGGCTGAAGAAAAGAGGAAGACTACAAACCAAGGATGAGAAATCTCAGGTCTCTCATGCTCCCGCAAGAGGAAAAGGTTTTCCTTTTGAGATTCCTTTCCTATTGGCTATGGGCCTCATTGCTCTGTTTTAGTTTCTGGGTAATAAACCAGTGAATTACCTAGCGGGCTATTTTAGCCGGGGATGTTGGCTGCTGACGGCAGTCCCCAGGTGATTTGCATCAATTGGAATTCTCCAAGGTCATTGCTATTATCACTGGTCAGGAGTTCATCCTGGGAGAATTCGGTCTGTGCTGATTTAAGAACCAAGCCCAGAGCCAGTGCCATGGGGGCAAATGTTTAGCCTGATGAAGAGAACCGGCAAGAGTCCAGCCTCTTCTCCCGTAGTCAGGCCAGAGCTTATTTAAGAGGAGCACAAGTTAAAAGTGCAAAAGGAACATTTGCTTGTTTCATTGACCATAGATTTTTCCTGGCGATAATTTGCAGTGAGATACAGGACTTTTTCAAGGTCATGGGTCTGGGCAGAGCTGGATGAGGGAAATGGCTGGTGGAACACTGGGTGGTTGGTTGGCTTTTTTTAAAAAATGACTGGTCAATTCTCCAGGACTTGAGTATCAGTTGATGGATGTCTGTGGTTTAATGGATGGCTCCCACAAGGATGGCTTCACTCTCAACCCCAGCTCTGTACCAACAGCGCTGAGAAGGAGAGAGAGAGAGAGAGAGAGAGAGAGAGAGAGAGAGAGAGAGAGAGAGAGAGCACCAGCCCCACTCAAGGTCAGTTACCTGGTCACTAAGCATTCCCTGGGAAGGCAGTGTGGGGATCCATAGAGAAGTTGGCTGGGCAGGAAGCAGACGGAAGCTGCAGCACCAGGTCTGGGCTTCTAGGTTCTGGGTTGGGCTACCAGGTTTGTCAATCTTTGACTCATGGACTATATGTATCCCAAGATAGCGACATGTAACAGTCTAACTTACCTGAAACATGTGATCACTGGATTTGGGGCTCAGTTTGTACCACCAAGAAGTTAAGCTCAGCCACCAGTACTCAAAAAGCCCATTGAACAGCCAAATGAATGGAAAAAGAGAGAAGGAAGGGGGGGAAGAGAAGGAGAAGGACCACATTGGGAAGATGATCAAAGAGAGTTTTTCACTCCATCCTTGGGGGCTTGAAGTGAGGTCAAAGTTTAAAAAGAGGTAGAAGGGTGTTCACCCATAAGCAGTCCTGGATGAGGTGAGGTACCACCCTCCATTGTCCCATCATTGTATGGGCTTCAGTCAGACAGGGCTCAGCCTGACAGATGGCCTGATGACTTCTGAGAATTGCCCTAAAATCTTGCTTGGAGACAAAACACATCCTCTGGCTGGTGTCTTTTCCTTCTCCCAATGTGAGAGACCTGGGGGGAAATGTTCCATTTCTTTGGAGTCCATTGTTTCAATTGTCTGATAGAACATCTTCATTTATGTCTGTGGGTTTTATTGCATGTGTGGTTTATTTTGGAACTCAGTTCTGTGATTCTCCAGTGTGAATTTTGTCGGTGACAGTGTCACATTGCAATGACAAGAGGACACTATCTTCCCTTAAGGTCTAATCTCTGGTTCATCAAACTTGACCCAAAGTTGAAATGATGGAGTAGAAAGAGGATTTAAAAGATCCTTGGACTCAACCTTCTCCTTCCCCCTCCCCCTATTCCTCCTTCTCTACGTGAAGCTGAGGCTTAGAATGGCACCCACTTTAATCCATGGTGGATTGGGAACCTCTACCATCGTCCCACCTATCGTATCATTCAGTATTGCTGTGGGTCCTGATGGTTCCCCATGGAATGGCCCCACCAGATCATGGCTTATGTTCACCCTTAGGGATTATCATAGAATTTGTCATCCAGAAAGGGCTCCGTATTTCAATGAGTGAATGGTATTATGGGATGGTTGAATGGGTAGATAGATGAATGGACGTATGGGTAGAGTGATGGATATGATCGAATTAATGCATGGCTATTGATGAATAATCAATGGTGTGACTTACCCAGACAACACAGTGTGATGGCGGATCTAGGGTACCTCACTGCAGTACCAGCTCTGGGCTCCTCACATGGCTCATGCTGCCAAATAAGGAGTGACACAGAGAGATTGAATCACTGGGAACCTGACTCCAGAACCCTGGTGTCTATTAGCTAGCTGTAGGGTGGTCTTGTCGTCCTGCAAGTTCAAGGAGAAATTTGCTGGCCAAGTGTAGGGTTGAGCAGTTGGCACCCATGGCATCCATTGGCTCTGCAGTGGAGCTCAATGTTTCCTCAACTGATGCTAGCTCATGACTGACCATGGGGCGGTAAGAGCTTGGCTACCACTGTCCAGCTGGGACTAAGCAATCTCCGGTTTGGAACTCCCTGTTGAACCAGCTAAAGGGCTGCCATAGCTGTGGTTCTAGGCTCTGCCTGTCATTCCCACTTTCTGCCTGTTTTACATTCTTCTCAGATGTACTTCTGATCAACCCCCGAAAAAATCTTAACATCTACCTCCTGGCATTCAGAAGGTAAACTTAACACTCTATAAATGGACTTGAGGCCATCCCTGTCTCTGAAGATGGTTGTCAGGAGCCTGTAAACTCAGGGTTCCCAAGCCAGGGTCGGTAGAACACTGTTCACACCCCTGGACACACACTCCCAGAGAACACAGCAGGAGTGGAGATACTCCCTGCCACCCACCCCCTCCTCCACCATCCCATACTCTACCTCCCTGAAAACTGGCTTCTGAAATCATGTTATCAGCAGTCTGCTAATCTAACTGATATGCTTGGAAGATCCATGCCCCTACTACAACGCTTCCTCCCTTGTCCCTTTTTCTCCCCTTCCTGCTGACTCGAGATTATATAGAGGAGCTATATAATCTAGCCCCTTTATTTCAATAAACGAGCTGTCCTCCGACACAGTCTCCCAGGTCATGGTACTCACTATTGACTGAGACCCTGATCCCCAGCTCCTCTACATCCTGAGGCTGCTGGTGTGCAACACCTGGCCAACTGGGGGTAGGGGATCCACACAGGTCAAGGGTGAAATCATCACCTGGGTTGGGTGAGCATCAGATAGATACACCAGCCTGGGTTATTAGAGGGAGTCTAGGTGGACAAGAAATTCTGTATCTGGTGAGGGAAGAGCATTGAAGCTACAACCCTCAAGCTGACTGACACCATGCCCTTGTGAGATACTAGGAAGTTAGGTCAGAGACACTGTCAGTGCAGTTTCCTCTTCATGAGCATGCTAGGGAAGTGATATATGCTGGGATTGTCTGTAGGCATGAGGAGTCAAGGCATAGGAGACTATATCCAGGCTTTAGGTGACAGAAGTATCCAGACCACCTCCCAGACGCCCTCAAGGCTGAGCCCAGATCCCTTATGGTGGCCTGTTGGTGGCTCAGCTCCTTCTGATGGAGGTAAGAGCTTCCCTGTGGCTCTCACTGGGTCTGATTCTCCTTAACGCCTTGGCTGCTTCCCCACACCATCCAGGTCCTCCATAGCTCTTGCTGACCATCAGAGCCAGGGTGCTGACTCATAAAAGAATCAGAAAGGTCTAATCTGTGGCCACCCTTCAGAGTAGCAAGTCACACCCCATCCAGAACCAGGCTCTTCCTTCTGAAACAGTTTCTGCTACATGAGGAGAAGAGTCCTACCTACAGTGGACACTACAGAAACACAAGTTTCTGCCCCAAAGCCCTGGTGACCTGCCTCAAATATTGTGTAATAAATTTGAGGAACTTCCCTGAGGGTTAATGCACTCCAGTGGGCTAGAGGACCCTGCTGGCTACCCATATGAACAAGCTTTTCCCTGCTGTTCTAACTGAGGCTGCTAGACTCTCCTTTGGATCTCTGCTCCTTCCACCAGATTCTCCCATGAAACTGAAGTCTGGTGCTTAACTCCAGACCCCTGGTGTCTGTTAGCTAGCTGTAAGGTGGTCTTGTTGTCCTGAAAGTTTAAGGAGAAATTTGCTGGCCACGTGTAGGGTTGAGCAGTTGGCACCCATGGCATCCATTGGCTCTGCAGTAGAGCTCGATGTTTCCTCAACTGATGCTAGCTCATGACTGACCATGGGGCGGTAAGAGCCTGGCTACCACTGTCCAGCTGGAACTAAGCAATCTCCGGTTTGGAACTCCCTGCTGAACTGGCTAAAGGGCTGCCATAGCTGTGGTTCTAGGCTCTGTGTGCCATTCCCACGTTCTGCCTGATTTACATTTTTCTCAGATGTACTTCTGATCAACCCCAAAAAAACTTAACATCTACCTCCTGGCATTCAGAAGTTGAACTGAAGTCGGTGGGCTCCTGAAGGAGGATTAAGTCAGCACACCCTATCACTTGCACCCTAGTGATTTCCTGGGTAGGAAAAAGCAAACATTAGTGAGTTGTGAGATGTATGGGGGAGGCTCTTGCCCACAGCTCCTTCTGATGGAGGTAAGCGCTTCCTTGTGGCTCTCACTGGCTCTGAGTCTCCTGGACTCCTTGGCTGCTTCCCCACACCATCCAGGTCCTCCATAGCACCTGCTGACCATCAGAGACAGGGTGATGACTCACAAAAGAACCAGGAAGCTCTAATCTGTGGCCACCCTTCATAGTAGCAAGTCACACCCCACCCAGAACCAGGCTCTTCTTTTTGAAATGGTTTCTGCTATGTGAGGAGTAGCATCCCCACCCACAGTGCCTGCTACAGGAGAAGGTGCACCTACTATAGGAATATCTGAGAAAGATGCCGATTATGGGAACTACATCATGATCATGATGGGGCCAGGAGAATTGACCAAGGAGAAATCAAACCACGAAGGAAACCAGCCCCAAAAGACTAATTGATAAATTAGAACCAAATCTTAAAGGGTGGGTGGGAACCATTTCTGAAACTAGCCACCTCTCAACTCTTCAATGATTAAGGCAGTAGCTGGGGAGCTCAAACACAGCACACTCTCACATATCACAGCTGGACCCCCAAAGCCATGAGTCTGCTGTGGAAGAACTTGAGTAGAACAAAGAAATCTCAGGACTCACCAGTCCTAAAGGAGACAGAGCACACTGCAGCAGTCAGACACAACTCCCTACCATTCCTGCCTGGAAATATAACAAGAATTTGCCAGAAAGGGTCTGACAACCCAGATACTTTAGCACCAAAGTAAGCCACAGAGAAACAACAGCCATCCAGCTTTGCCAGTGGGTGTTTGACTAACATGACTACCTTTGCCTGCCTGTGTATTCTCCTTGTATTTGCCACCCTTAAAGACCCAGAGTTCTTTTTTAAAAACTTTATTGGCTCATTGTGAGTTGTGCATCATGCACCCCCAGTTCCACTTATCTCCCCATCCCTTCCTATCTACCCTCTGCCCTTGCAAATCCCGCCCCCCCCCCTGCCGCCGCCAAAAAGAAAAATAAAAAATAAACAAAAAGTGAAACAAAACATAAAGTGTATCTTGTTCTGGAAGCTGTAGTGTGTCAAAGTGTGTCCCACAGTATACCCTTCGGTCCAAACATCTTTACTTGCAGATGTTCATTGCAATGAGTTATTGGTCAATTCAATGTCTCTGGCTTCTGCTTCACCATCAATACTGGACTGTCTCCAGGACTCCTCTCAGATATCCTACTGTCACCCTGTGTCATGGAGATCCTGCAGCTCTGGAGCTACAGGACTGGCCCTTTCACATGCTCCAGCACTTCATAGATGAGGTGGATGTTGGGGTGGAGCAGCTCAAAGCCCTGGACCAGGGTCTGGGTGGTAGCTGAATTGGTCAGCCTGCCAGCCCTCCCTCACCCACACCACCAGGGTGAGCTTTCCAGCACTGTCCTGGCTTGTTCAATGCTTCAGATATCAAGAAGCAGGGCCAGTTCTCCTGCTCTCCTTATCTAGGAACCTGATCACCCAAATCCCTACCACCAGAGCCGGGCTCTACTGGGTTTCCCAGGCAAGGTGTAGGGCCAGCTTTCCCAGGTGTTGCAGCCAGTGAGGGGCAGGGCCGACTCTCCTGATCTCATGACCCTAGGGCTAAATTTCCTACCAGCAGCAGGTAGTAAGGAACAAGTCAGGGGTGGGGACGAACAGGGCAGAGTTTTTTTTCCTTTGTATGTAAAACAGTTTCTCTTTGCTAAGAATCTCTGGAAGCCCACGTTGTAGCTTCATCCCGATTCACCCAGGTATGTGCCCAGCACAGTGCGCATACTAATTTCTCCTTTGTTCACCTTGTGTACTGGCTAATTTTGTGGGTCAACTTGACACAGGCTAGAGTCATCAGAGAGGATGGAGCCTAGGTTGAAGAAATGTCTTTATGAGATACAGCTGTAAGACACTTTCTTAGTTAGTGACCAATGGGGGGAAGGATCCAGCCCATTGTAGGTGGTGCCATCCTTGGGCTGGTGTTCCTGGGTTCTGTAAGAAAGCAGGATGAGCAAGCCAGTAAACAGCATCCCCTCAGTGTACTAGCGTGGCCTCTGTATGAGCTCCTGCCTCTAGGATCCTGCTTTGTTGAGTTCCTGGCCTGACTTCCTTAAACAATGAACAGCAATATGGAAGTGTAAGCTAAATAAACACTTTCTCCCCAACTTGTTTCTCTTGTCCCCGCCTTTCCCATGTCTGATACTTTACATCATAAACCTCTTGGGGTACTATGCCCCAGGAGTCATCTGTGGCCTGTGGGAGACAGACAGAGGCCAGGACCCCCAAGTGGTGGAAATGAACCAACGCTGAGGGGCAAAGAAGCAGCAGTTCACCCTCAACCTCATCCTGGTGAAAAGAAAGAGCAGAGATTGACCTGCCCCAGGAGGGATAGAGCCTGAAGCTCTCTGCTTAGTCCTGCCTGTATCTAAGGTCCATCAGGGCTAGGCTAGCACTTCTGAGTGGCCAGAGACTTGCTCCTGGGCCCTAGCTGGAAGACTCCACCCACACTGGCCAGCTCCCACCCCTGCCCCACCCCACTGCCACGCACAAATATCAAGTCTATTGCCTGGGAAAGCTGCAGTATGACGCGAGTCCCGCTGAGTTCACTGCAGCTACTGCAGAGAGAAGGGGCATTGTTCCGATCAAAAGGGGAAGGCGTGGCCTCCAATTAGCCCTGAGTATGCCGGATTAATATTAGCCCAGTGTGTCAGGTTAATCGCGATGATTAATTGCAGGCTGCGGCAAGCAAGAATGGAGTTATGGAGCTACAGGCTCCCTCCTGTTCCCTCTTATTGTGAGAGCTGGCTTCTGCCTTTAGAATGGAAAGCTGAGAACCCAATCCAATCCCTGAAGACTGCTGAACTGTTCCAGTTCCTGCTGGGTGGGGGTTGGTCCCTTGCTGGTGAAATGGAGATATAGGGTCCAGCCCTAGTTATTTGGGAGAGAACTTTACCCAAGACTGCCCACTTGTCTACTCCCCAGGTAGTTCCTATGCTCAAGTGATGACGGTGCTGATGGTCAAGATGAGAATGTGGTCCTTGTTCCAGCTCTTCTGTGACCCACCTGCTGAGTCTGGACTTCTATTTTATATGGGACCCAAATGCCTGATCTGTGGCATTGTCCTGGAGTCATCTTCCTTGGACAGGGATGTTAGTGACACTGGGGGACGATGGCTTCCTCCTGTGCAGGGATGCCCCACACACTGAGAAAGGGAGAGGAAATTACACATTGCCAGCATTTACTGGGTATCCCTGCAGGCCCTCCCCCATGCCACAGCCCCAACAGAAAGACAGGTACCCATGTCTTCCCGAGCTCCAAGTTTTTACAATTAAATAGGGCTAATAGTAGCCCTCATCCCACTTCCCATTTGGTGAGGCTTGTAGGGGAGGTGAGGGATGGGGAGGGCTCGGCTCAACTCAGGGCACCCAATGGCTGCCTGCATTCCAAGGTCCTCCTGCCTACATTTCCTCAGATTCCCTTCATTTACAGTTATGTCTCTTGCCCATGGAAGTCATTTAAAGGCAGGAACCATTTCTAGGAAGAGATTTTTTTAAAAACCCTTGGCGGAGAGAAACCATTACCAGGGATGTTTAACTAGCCCAAGTTCTCGTTCTCAGGCAGCCAGGAGGACACGCTTCAAAGCCTTTTATCTTCTTCCCACAAAGACAGTGCGGGAGCCCCCATGCTAGGCCCAGATGAAGTCTTGATTTTTTTTTTCTTTTTTTTTTTTTTTAAAGTAGACATTTAGGAATCTACTGAAGCTTGCTAACTCCCAGTCAAATCATGACATCAAGGAAAGAAAAACTCCATTTTCTACTAAGATGTAGAAATGGCCCTCACCAATTAGGCAGCGGGGCTGCGGGAGAGCAAGCCAGCCAGGCAGCAGCGAGGTAGGCACCTCCTTTGCTCCTCTGTGTTGGGAGGTCTATCAGCGACCCCGGGGAACCACGTGAGCATACACCGGAAGCTGAGCTCCTGGACACTGGGGAGGAAAGAGAGCTCTGAGTGTCTTCCAGTAGGTTTTCACAAGGCTGTCCCCCAAATGTTCCGTAATTAACGTGAGGACTGTCCATCATGCGTCCGCAATAGGTTCACATCATGAACTTGGAATTTCAAACAGAGGCCCCACTCCTAAAATGCTCCTGAGACATGGGGACAAACTTCTCCGTGTCCCACATACCCAGGGCCTGTACACCCCAGTCGCTGTTCCAGTTGCCTCTCAGGTATTAGCTCTGCTAATCTCCCAGTTATGGAGGCTGACTGTTATGAGAATGGCCATTCATTTTCTCCACTGGGTCAGGGAGAAGGAATCCAAACAGGTCTGCCATGCCGGCTCTCATCCTGTGTGCAGAGCCCATTTTAGATGGGCCATGCCCGCCTGCCTTCAGCTCTGGGTCATGCTCGCTCCCTGCCTAGTTTGAGAACCCTGGACAGGGTATAATAAATCTAACAAGCCAGGGGAGGGAGGCCACCGGTGGGTATTCTAGCTGAAGGTCCCAGTCTCTCAGCCACCCAGGCCAGCTGCCAGGCATGCCCGAAGCCATCTGAGACACTTCCTCCACCCTCCAGCCCAGCTGAATACCATTAAATATGACCTCGACTGACAAATAGGACAGGAGCACTCGCCAGCTGAGCCTAGCCTAAGTCATTTAATCACAGAACTATGACCGGCGATAAAATGTCCAGAGTGTCTCCTTATGGAGCAACAGACAAAAGAACAGCCAGCAGCAAGCAGGGGGAGCTGGAATCCCATTTTACAGAAGGGAGCGCTGAGATTCAGGGTACATGCATGCGTAGTTGGGTCAAGATTCAGACTTCCAGTAGTGTGGTGCCAAAGCTGACATTCTGAATGCAGTATGGACCACTCCCCCTGCTGTTCATACAGCCCTGGAACTCACCTACTGACTATCTTTTCTCCCTTTAATTTGAAAGGCTCCTACAAAGCAGTGGGCATTTCAAACAAACAAACAAACAACCCATGTCTGGCTTGGTGTTCAGCGTCTGCTGAGAGCTAAGCAGCACAAATGATTGGAGGGAGGGAGATGAATAGAGAGATGGACGGATGGACAGATGGACGGATGGACGGATGGATGGATGGATGGATGGATGGATGGATGGATAGACAGGTCGAGTGCATAGGTTTGAGTGAACCACACCTGCAAAGTGTGTAGGAGCCAAAAATGCCTAGGATCTAAGTTAATTAGAGACACTGGGTGGGGGCCAAAGGTGAAGGGAGCTGAAGGCCCTGAAAGCGAGCAGAGCCACTCAAAAAACTTCCTTTACCAGTTCTCTCTCTCTCTCTCTTTCTCTCTCTCTCTTCCTTTCTTGCTCTCCCTTTCTTTCTTTCTTTCTTTCTTTCTTTCTTTCTTTCTTTCTTTCTTTCTCTTTCTCTCTCTCTTTCCTTCCTTCCTTTCTTCCTTCCTTTCTTCCTTCCTTTTCTCTCTCCCTCCCTCCTTTCCCACCTTTCTTCCTTCCTTCCTTCCTTCCTTCCTTCCTTCCTTCCTTCCTTTCCTTTCTTTCCGTTTCACTCTCCCTCCCTCCCTCCCTTCACCCCTCTCTCTTTTTTCCTCTCATTTTCTTTTGTGTGTGCATGTGTGCTCACCCATGTGGGCTTGAGTGGAAGCCAGAGGTTGGTTGGTTGACCCACTTCCCTAGTCACTCTTCACCTTGTATTCTGAGACACGATCTCTCACTGAACCTACAGCCCAGCATCATGGCTGGATCACCTATTCATCAAGCCCCCATGATACACCCATTTCTGTGGCCTCTGTTTTTGGATTACAGGCAGGTGACACCACTTCCCGGTTTATATAGGGATGCTGGGTTCTGAATACAAGTGCCCATGCACTTTCCCCACTGAGCCATCTCCTCAGCCAAATTCTGTGGCCCCTTGCCATTGAACCCTGACTAAGTAGCCCAGGCTAGCTCAGAACTGACAGTCCTCCCTGCCACAGCCTCCTGAGAGGTAGGATTACACCATCACAGCCAACTGCACACAACCCCATTTTGGAAATGTCTAGTGGAAAGATGTTCGACTTACAAATAGGTGAAGCACCATTTTCAAGAGGTGGGAATGTGCCAAGGAGCTACTGAATCTTCTTGACACAAGCAACTGCAGGACATCTGGTCAACCTTCTGCATATGTGCATTCAGCCTGGAGCCGCATCATCTTACACAGAAATACTTCTGACTCCCTCCCAGGGCAAGCAAACTCTGTCAGGTGTGAAAGAGTCCCTCACAGGTGAGAACCATTCCCTGAGGCAGGCACAGTTGCTACTATCTCTCCAGAAACTGCATCTTGTGAGGCCAGAGGATCCTAATACTGGAAGATGAGCGTGAGTGTGGACCACAGACCCAACTGCTGCTATCAGTGTCAGCCCCAGAAGGGGCATCCACCCAACCAGATGCTCGAGTTGCAGGCACAGTAAGCTATCTCAAACTTCTTTGTAAACACAGTGAAGAAGAGGATTAGCGAGCCATCTTAGTTGGGGAAGAGTTTGCATGAGGACCTGAGCTTAGCCCTCGCAACCCATGTAAAACAGCTTCTCTTTGTAATCCCATCTTGGGAGAGTTGAAGACAGAAGGATTCCTGGGTCTTGACTAGCCACTCTCCAATCCTTGGTGCGTTCTGGGCCAGGAAGAGATCATATCTCAAAAAAAAAAAAAAAATCGAAGTAGGGGCAGGTTGGGTGAGATGGCTCAGGATTTAAGAACATCTGCTGCTCTTAGTGAAGACTTGGGTTTCCAGCACCCAGATGAGGACTCACAACTGTGACTCCAATCCCAGGGGATTCAAAGACCTCTTTTGGCTTCCAAATGACTGCACATGCATGGTACATAGACATACAGGCATGGAAAATATCCATATATCGGACCTGTCTGCCTCACCTCTGGGGTGCCCAAGAGCTGCCAGAAAACTGCTCAGGGGGGAGACAAAACACAATCCGAGGATCTCTGGCCCAGCCTGAGCAAAAGAGTCTGTGGGTCTCTCTGGTCTGGCCAGAATGTCCAAAGAGTTATAGCTGTCTGAAGGGAAGCCGGTATGGAGCAGGTAGCCAGGGTCTCTTCTTACACTTGCAGCATCTGTGTTAGGGCAGGAGTGGCTGCAACCAACTGCAAACCTCACTGCATGGTTGCAGGTAGCAGGCACAAGCCTGGCCTGCTGGGAGGATCCAATACCCCAAAGTATTGCAGCTCAATAAAACAGATGATTTTTAGTGAAACACCTTGTGCTCCTTATTTCATATGGATAGAGACCTTATAAACATTTTGGCAGTAGGATGGGAACCAGGTGTAAATGCTTCCCATTGGCTCAATCTGAGATATTAGGGATGCTCTATTTGCATGGGGAAGGACTTCAGGTATTGTCCCCATGTGATTGATTGTCATGGCCCTTTCAATGGGGTGTCATGGTTACCTGTTCCAGGACAGGTAGTCCTCACCAGGGTCCTATTTCTGAGATTCTCTGGGGTTTTGAAACTGTTTCAAAATTACCAGTTCTTCTGTCTGGTGGCATGATCCACTTACCCCCCCCACACACACACACACATAAAAATGTGGAGATATGGCACACTCATATGCATGTGCATCTACTTGAATATGTGCATACACAACAAAGATGCCGCTCTCTGAAACTGCCTCCCAATGGGGTGGAAATGCTAGAATAGTCAATAGGAAATCTCAGGGCAAGCAGTCCAGGAACATGTCCCAGTAGCAAAATGAGAAAGTTCTAGAGACGACTGGAGTAGTGGCCCATGACGTCAATGCATGTACTGCTTGTATTGATGCCACGCAAAGCATTTTAATAAAGCTATGGGGTGGAGAAAACTCTTACCCAGCCGAATGGGAACAAGTCAGCAGCAAGCAGTTCACTAGAAGATGCTTGTGTCCTTCAAATCTGCTGTCGCGGTGGGTCACCTTCAAGCAGCACTTAAAAGTTGGAAGTGCTTGAGAACAGCTCATTCTTCCCCTGGGTGATATTTCAGTTTAGTGAAATGGAAACATACCTCTGTCTATAGAGCAGTAGTTACATTCAGCAAGTATGTCCAAGAGCTGGCATCCAGGAGCTGTTTGTGTAGGCGGAACCTCAGTTGCAATTCTTGCCAAGTACTCACAAAGCCCTGGTTTCTATCTCAGCACAACATAAATGGTGGTATAGTCCCTGCAATCCAAGTTAGGAGGTGGGGGCAGGAGAATATAAATACAAGGTCATCTCCAAGTTCATAGTGAATTCCAGATGAGCTTAGGAAAACAAAAACAAAAACAAAAAAACCAGCCAACGAAATCTTCCAAACCTGTAGAACTTTCCAAAGAAAGTGGAGTCCCCAGGCTATTTCTAACTGCAGTGTTCTCTTTTAAGATGCTACGTGAACAAAAATATTTACATCCTCTTGTCCAAGAGAATTTCCTAGGAAGAACAACCTCTGCCAGCTTCAATGGAAATTTCCGCTGGAGCTGCTCTGTTTCTGCTTGTCTTTACATGGCGCAACATTCAAACTGCAGGGCGGAATTCCCAAGATGTCGATAGTTAGTTTACAGAGTTCAAGGTAGTAGATAAAGGGAGGCAAACAAGTTTATCTGGAGACATGAATTTTTTTCCTGCAAAGAAGGCAGGCTCCATTCAGAATTCAGAAAGAGCCATCTGTCATTTCAGGGAGATTTATAGCACGGATGCCATTACAAAGGGCGTGAACAGCACAAGCGATGCTCCAGAGATGCTCAGGGTCTCATTACTCCTGAAAGTGACAAGGACGGCAGACTCTAAGTTGCTATAGAAAATGACCGGGACTCCATGCAAAGCTGTTTTCTACCCCTAACCACCTCCAGTTGTCACCTGGTCTTGGTGAAGGAAGATCTGAGGGTATGACTCAATCCTGGGCCAGATCCCCTCAGCCTGAACTCCCTCTCTCATCAAGTGTAGAGCTAAGAGATGCTCAATAGCAAACCATTGATCTAAGATATCTTCTATGTATGCACCCTCCACTATGTATACTCCCTCTACTATGTATACACCCTCCACTATGTATACACCCTCCACTATGTGTACACACTCGATTATGTATACACCCTCTACTGTGTATATACCCTCCACTGTGTATACACCCTCCACTATGTATATACCCACTCCTCCACTATGCATATACCCTCCACTATGTATACACCATCTACTATGTATATAACCACTCCTCCACTATGCATATACCCTACACTATGTATACACCATCTACTATGTATATACCCACTCCTCCACTATGTATACACTCTCCACTATGTATACACCCTCTACTGTGTATATGCCCTCCAATGTGTATATACCCTCTATATACCCACTCTTCTACTATGCATATACTCTCCATTATGCATATACCCACTCCTCCACTATTCATATACCCTCTACTATATATGCACCATCTACTATGTATATACCCACTCCTCTACTATGTATACACCCTCCACTATGTATGCACCCTCCACTATGTATGCACACTCCACTAGGTATGCACCCTCCACTATGTATACACACTCCACTGTGTATATACCCTCCACTGTGTATACACCATCCACTATGTATATACCCTTCAATATGTATGTACCCTCCACTATGTATACACACTCCACTGTGTATATACCACCCTCCACTATATATCCACCCTCCCTCCACTATATGCACACATCCCCAAGACCCATTGCTTCCCTCCCACCCCAAACCACAAACATTAGATACCACTGGCTTCTAAACTCACAAACCAAACCCATGAAGTGGATTGCCAAGCAAAGAGCTATCAGAAACAGAAGGAAGCTAAAGATACAGCATGTTTGGAAATCTCTCAGTTGAAGCTTCTGAAAGTGGGCTTCTCCAGGGCAGGGAAGATACTTGTTTCTTGATCTCACCTCATTCTCTGCCCTTTACAACGGCCATCCCTTAACTTGGTTTATTCTCCCTCTGACCTCATCCCTTCCTGTCACCGTGTCTATCTTCAAACACCCTGTCTTTTCTGTTCCCTCTAGCCTGGAGCCAGAGTATTTGCTCTGAACTGAAGATATTTCCTCCTGGAGGGAGAAAGGAGGCATACAAGACCCAAGACTTAAAAGCTCAGAAAGTTAGAAAATTCACTCGGCCCCTCCCCAAGGTTCTATGAGTAGGCACAGTTGTTGGGGAAATGATACTTTCGTGGCACTGCCTGCAAGTTGAGCAGAGAGGACTCAAGGGGCGCAACTTGCACAGGTCGTTGTAGAACCTGGGGTGACTTTTCACTAAACGGGCTGCCTTGGAGTGTCTCATGCTCCTAAGTAAACCTAATAAACTCTTCCTTTCAATGTCTCTTCATTATCATAGTCTGATCCTTATGGGTAGAGTGCCCGGTGCTTGAAGGAGCTATGGCTGACTCCTAAACTGAACTGTGGGAAAAGGGAGGCGGCATGATATGTAGGGACAGGAAGAAGGCGCAGAGTAGGAGAGACAGTGTTAGAACAGGACCAGGGCATGTGAGAAGCAGGGAGTCAGGCTTCTGTCAATCCCGTGGTATAAACACTGTTACCAGGGTTGATTGCAAGCTGCCAGCAGACAGTCGCCCAATGCAGAGCTGCGAGGAGATACATAGTAGCAAATGATGACATAGCACATCCATCACACACTCACAAACCGGCGCTTGCATCTGCCCCTTGCTCACGCTGGTGCACGCTGAAGACTACCAAGGATGATAGCCAGATGTGACCTTTCTCTGTGATATATGACTCAAATTGAAGCATGCACCATAGATCTGCATAAGGGTTGTATGTAGCAAATAGCTGACAAAATGTGACATTTCAGCTATTGCCCCCCCCCCACTCTGAGGTAGGGCTCAGAAGCACCTTGGAGCACAGCTCCACCCCAAGAACTTTGTTCTGGAGGCTCATTCTCTCTCCCTGGAGCACTTTCCCCGTCAGGTACCCGTGGGAATCCCTTCCCACTTCCATCACTCATTCACACGTGCTTTGTATTATAATTTCATTTTCATCTTTCACTAGATTATCTTAATTCTCATACCATGATACTCTCTGGACTTTTAAAAAAATTTAAAGATTTGTTCTATTTACAAAAATAAGGTTATTCATTTTTATATGGATGGGTGTTTTTTGTGCATGTAAACCAGCATACCTTGTGTCTGCTTGGTGCCTGCCAAGGACACAACACTCGGTCTCCCAAGACTGGAGTTACAGATGGTTGTGAGCTGCTGATTGGGTCCTGGGAATCAAACCTGAGTCGACTCCCAAGAGTAGGCAGTGCTCCTAACTGCTGAGCAGTCTCTCTACTCCCGACACTGATTTTATTTTAAATTATGAGTGGGTGTGAACGCCCTTAGATGTCCACAAGAGTGCATCGGATCCCCTGAGATGGAATTGCAGTCTGTTATGAGCTGTGGGATGCTGGGAATGAGACACAGTCCCTCTGCAAGAGCAGTACATTTTCTTAAACAGTCTTTAATTTTTAAATCAGCAGATAAGGGATTAAATATCATCATTACATTTTCAAACAAAGCATATTTCCATAGCCTTTCCTTCCCTCGAATCTCCCTCTTCTCCTACTGTTCTACCTTTGCTTCTCACTCCTCTCCGGCTCTTCTACTCCCTCTCTCATCGTCGCCCCGGTCCAGTCTCTCTTACTCGTTCACCACCTTTGTGCCCTTCTGCCTATCCCCCACCCTTCCTCGCCATCTCTTTCACCCTGTTCTGATCTCCTTTCTAGCTTTTCAGACTCGACTCGTGCTTACACCTGCTTATACACACCTGTGCACACATTACATTGAGCATTCACAAATGCGGGGAGATCATGTGATTTTTGTTTTTCTGAATTTTTATCATCTTGCTTAGTAATATACTTTCCAAATCCATCATTTTTACTACAAATTCCATGGATTTATTTTTCTTTACATCTGAATAAAATTACATTGTGCATATGTACCACATTTTCTTTATTCATTCATCAGTTTATTTAGCCAGTCATCACCCTGTATCCATTTCCTTGTTATTGTGAATAGGGTATCAATAAATCTAGTTGTACATTATGCACTGGTGGGATATAAAGTCCTTTGGGTGTATACCCAGGAATGGTGTAGCTGGGTCATACCAACATTATCTCCATGGTGGGATATAAAGTCCTTCGGGCAGATGCTCAGGAATGGTGTAGCTGGGTCATATGGTAGTGTTTTCTTTTTGAGAAGTCTCAGTATTGATTTCCATAATGGCCATACTTGTTTACACTCATGCCATCTATGAGTGAGGGCTCTCCTACCTCACAACTGTTGCAGGATTTTCCCTGTCCAATTACATTAGTGCAGAAGAGGACTCTAATTGGACAGGGAAAAAGGAGGCGGAGCTAAGAGTTGCAGAGAGACAGGAGAGGAGAGGGCTGCGGACGTGAACCTGCATGGTGTTTAAAAGTAGCTATGATTTCACAGGGTTAGAAATACTAGGATAAAGCTTTTATCGTTATCAACTGTTTCTGAAATTATTGTATTGGCATCTGGTAAATTGTGATTTTATTGAAATAAAACTGATTGGTTAACTAAGCTTTAAGGGTCTTGATTTTGCCGGGGTTACTGGGTATTGTGATATGTAACCGCGAGGTTGTCGGTTCCATTTTGTTACAGGAATGTGGGATCGCCCGACTACATGGGTTTATGGCCGAGGAAGTACTAGAAGCGCCAGGGACAGTGAAGGAGAGCTAGCTCCAGAGAGTTGGCGGCGGTGGTGGCAGGAGCACCTGAGTGTGGTCTGATCCTACCGAGAGTTGGTGGGTCCTTTTTTTAAAAAAATATTTCCCACAACACACATCCTCATTTGGACATTTATGAAAATGTCGTCTTTACTAGTTTTTGCTAAACGACGGCAGCCACGAACTTCCCACTACTTCTAGCCCCGAGTCCTTCTGCCTTTCCTTCAAGCCCTCAACACTCACGGGCATACCACATCCCTGATCATGTCCCCTCTTCCAATACTACAGTGGAATCCACCGGGGGGGGGGGGGCGAGCAGGCATTTCTGTGCCTTGAGTTTGTACATACCCAGTGCCTTAATCATGTCTGCAACACATGAGTATAACATATATGCAGATCCACAGGGTTTCATGTAGACCGATCTGACTTCAAACTGGCCCTGCAGGCAAGGACGACCTTGACTTTCTCACCACCGCTCTGCCAACTGAGCTACATCCTTAGCTCCAAATGCTAAATACACCCTTGTGGAACTCAAGCTGCCCACTGTCTGCACAGAGTGTACTTGTCATTACTATTTCCTGGGCTTTGACCAGTAGGGCAGATATAAAGACACCAAGTTCCAGAGAATCATTTCTTTCAACCTGGACTCTTAGATACAAGGGGCTCTTCCAGGGTCAAAAGAAGTCAAGCAAACATGACAGAAAGGTACTAAGCTAAGCGGGGCTCTAACCTCCAATATGCCATGTCCCAGGAAGGACTCTGCTGATGAAACCCCTGGGGAATCCTGGAACTTGGGGGTCAGGCTATGTGTTGCTTGTGCTGTGCCCACTGTAAAGTCCCTAGTGTACAATAACTGGTTAGTTGCCTTGCATCTAAACTAACATTAGACATCTTCTTCTCACTGTTGTCTTGCTCTCTCCTTGGCCACCAGGAGACCTCTCTTTTCTACATATGAGTCCTTCTCATCATTAGATGCTCTGTTGGAGTCACTGGATTCATGCTCCATCCGCCAAAGCTTTAAAGATATGTGCACTTGGGGGAGGGGGTGGAGCAGACGAATCATGTAAAGCTAGCAGAATCCTCAGTGCCAGAATGTCCTCAGAAGATAAATACTGAATGGATGAATTATGTGTAGCAGGCTGAGATACAGGAACGATGCCACATGGATGATGGAGTTTCAGAAAAGCTATAAGAAAAGGGGGTGGGGACCTCCTGATGCTGTTTGGAAGGACATGGGCACAGGAGCAGGAACATCCCCTTCCTGGCACTGTGGAGGTGATGGGTGGTCCCCAGTCCACACACTGATGTTCAATGGGCAACAGCAGGCGGTGGCTCATTTTCCCAAAGACTGGTAGGCCTGACAGCTGCTCTGATCTCCTTGTTATTCCTGCCTGGCAGGGAGGAAAGCAGAAGGTGATTTGAGAGGGCAAGGAGCCAGGCTACATGGGCCTGCCTGTGAGAAAATTAGATGTCTGCAGGAGAGGATGAATTCCTAAAAGGAACAGACCCTCCTGACCAGGCCCCATTCCTGGTGTGGGAAGCTTTTCCATAGACTTGGCTTCTTAGGTGTGCACTCCAGGGTTGTTATGGAGGAGTGGACACACACATGCTGCGGGAGCTACTTGCTTATGACAGAGAGAGCCAAATGCAATGTTCTGGGAACCAAGAGGCAAGTCAAGGACAGCCTAAGCCTCCGTAGAACCAAAAGCTAAAAACCACTTTCCTTAATTCAATAATACACACTACGAGTGACGAGGCCTCTTACTTCGGCAGGCATCCGTTTGGTAGGCAGGAGAGAAGTCTGATAGTAGGCATGTGCCACTGTGCTAGTTAGTTTCAAAGCTGCTGCTGCAAATATATGTGTGTATGTATATGTGTATATATGTATATGTGTATATATATGTATATGTGTATATATATGTATATGTGCATATATGTATATGTGTATATATGTATATGTGTATATGTGTATATGTGTATATATATGTATATGTGTATATATATGTATATGTGTATATATATGCGTGTATCTATATGTATATGTGTATCTATGTATATGTATGTATGTGTATATATCTATCCATATCTCTATCTATCTATCTATCTATCTATCTATCTATCTACCTATCTATCTGTCTATCTATCCTGACCCAAAAGCAACATAGGGGAGAAAAGGGTTTACATGGTTCACAATTCCAGGGTACAGCCAATGGCTTTCTGGGAGTCAAGGTGGGGTTCAGACAGCTATTCATATTACATGCATAGGCAAGAGCAGGGACTTAGCTATTTTCCTGCTGCTGCGATGAAGCATGGTGATCAAGGCAGTTTATTGAAGAGTTCATTTTGGCTTATGACCCCAGAAGTAGAACATGGAAGTAGTCCACCCTGGTAGGGAAACATGGCAGCAAGAGACAGCAGCAATGACACCTCAAACAAGAAGCTGTGAGCTCACACCCTGAATCACAAGTAGGAAGCAAAGAGAGCCAACTAGAAGTAGGAAAGGCTCCTTGTCTCCGTGAAGGCTTGTCTTAGTTTGGGTTTTATTGCTGTGAAGAGACAGCATGAGCAAGACAAACTCTTCTAAGACAAGCACTTGAATGGGGCTGGCTTACACTTTCAGAGGTTTAGCCCATTATCAGAAGGGTGGTGGGAACATGGCATTGTGCAGGCAGACATGGCACTGGAGATTCTACATCTTGATCCACAGGCACCCAGGAGGAGGGTTTCATCTGCACCTGGTGGGAGCCTGAGCATTGGAGGAGACCTTGCAAGCAGCAGTCTGAGGCTAGCCCTTGGCTGGGAGCAGGAGATGCCCCTGGTTTCCTGGCTGGAGGTCAGGGACGCCAGAAGGAGCTCTGGTTTCTACTCTGGCTTCCTGTTCTCTTTTTCCTCTTCCACCCCATCTAGGGGAACACTCCCCCAGAAGCTGTGTTTGAGGACGTGACTGAACCCAAGAGGTGCCTGCATGCCTCATGGCTGGGACAACTAGATAGACCAGCTAACCTCCACATGTATCACCTGTTTCTGCCATGACATCTTTAAGAAGCCCCTAGGCTAGTAGCTTGACAGCCTTGATACCTCCATTTCCTGGGACTCCTCCTGCTGGACAGGTTCCCTGCTTGCTTCTATTTTCTTAAGTTACACCAACAAACCTTCACTAAACTCTTTTCTATCGTATTATATCTATCCATTCTCTCTCTCTCTCTCTCTCTCTCTCTCTCTCTCTCTCTGTGTGTGTGTGTGTGTGTGTGTGTGTGTGTGTGTGTGTGTGTGTTTGCTTGTTTGTTTGTTTGTTGGAAGATGAGGTCAGTTATGCCTGTCCCAAGGGGAATGTGTGGAGTTCAGAGGATAACTTCAGGCATCACCTTTTCCTTCCACTGTATGTGTTCTGGGGAATGAAGTCTTGTTCTGAGGCTTGGCAGCAGCTGCCTTTATCCACGGATCTATCTCAGGCACACACCATCCACAGTCCAGTCCCAGGAGAGTTGAAGCCTTCTTCTGACCTCTTTATGCAAGAAGGTACATAAATGGTGTACATACATACATACATGCAGGCAAACACACATACACACACACACACACACACACACGAGCCTGGCCACTGGCCTTTTCAGATTCCCCATGTGGCACTTAAGCTTCTGAGCAAGTCAACCCCAACAGCCTTCATCTTGAACCGGACGTATCCAGAGAACCCAGGTCTTATTTACAGGCTCCTATGAGTGAGCCGAAGGGGAAGGATTTTTATGAAACTGATTCCAACGCAGGTTCCTAAGACACCTAAATTTTTCTTTGCCCCAACTTGTGTTTCAACTTTCTCTTCAAGAAAACTCTCTCCTGGTTTCTGAGCTTTTCCAGCCATTGCAGTTAAGTCACAGGTTTCTGTGTTTTCTCAGGGCTTTCTCGCGATTTGATTTTGCCCCTTGATAACCCCTTTGGACTAATTTCTGATACTGGTACAAAAATCCAGCAGAATTTCCCTGTGTCTCTGCCACACCCCAGGACTTAGGCTGGGCCTTCAGGATAAGCAGAGCACCTGAACCTTGCAGCACACCCCACAGGGGGGCTGATCTTTTAGAGACCTGAAGAAGCATGGTTGTTCTTCTGTCCTCTGCTGCCTCAAGTCCTGCCATGCTTCTCCCATTCAGTGGATGCTGATGCTGTGGGCTCTTACCATTCAGTGGATGCTGATGTTGTGGGCTCTTACCATTCCGTGGATGCTGATGCTGCAGGCTCTTACTGAGCATCTCTTTGGGACTGCTTTACTCATGTGGAGCTCCAAGACCTGGCCACTTCATTTCCCAAGGTCATGCCCCGGAGTGGTTAGGTCCACCCTTGCTAAGCAGGCACCAACAGTGGAAAAGGTCTGACAGCTGTGCATGTCTGAAAGCCTCCATCCTAAGTCTCCCAGAGATGGAGGTGTAGCTGGTGCCCAGAGTTCCAGCTGGGTCTTACCTAAAACTCCCTTCTTTGCTAAACTGCCTTTTTATTTGCTCCCAGGTTTCTAACTATACCATCTGCACATGCTTGGTGCATGGACTCTGCAGAACTGGCCTAAGAAACCCCCATGCAGGCTCCCATCAGAAATGAGCTGGGTAGCATAGAGGGGCCGGGACTATAGATCTGCAAAGGGAGAAGACAAGTAAGGCTCACCGCAATGACCCAGGATACAGGCACCTGCTGTCAAGCCTGGCAGGTCTTCTATCTCCAGAACCCACATAGCGAGAGGAGACACAGCTCCTACAAATTGTCCTCTGATCTCTTCATGTGCATCGTGGTACATGTGTATATGGTGCACATGAGCCATGTATATAAATGCATTCTTAAAAATGAATAAAAATGAGAGAGAGTGAGAGAGAGAGAGAGAGAGAGAGAGAGAGAGAGAGAGAGAGAGAATTCATCTCATTTCTTCCTCTACCAGCCTCCTGATCATCAGCAATATTACCACTAAGGGGGAGGGGATAGGTGATTAATTTTCAGTTTACCTTTTCATTAAAATAACAAACCTCTGCTTTTTTCAGGCTTAATTAGATCTCTTCTTGGGTGTGACAAAAAGTTAGTTGGAAATGAAAGGGGCATATCAAGGAAAAAATACATTCCAAGTGAATAATTCAAGATCGCGTCCATAATTAATGGCATTTGGCTTGCTTCCTCTGGAAGCCTAATCATAGCGCAATGTGCTAATTAGAGCGGTTTGGTGCGGATCAATGGGCCAGGTGTGGAGATGGCGCCTGGTTTCTGTCAGCGCTGCAGCGCCGTGGAAACACCTTACATGTGAAATGAGTCTTGTCTTTTTGAAGATTTAGAAGCAGGCCGGGGATCTAAAAAAGATACAGACAGATAGGAGTTTGATCACCACACACAGCAGGTTGGGGTCGGAGAAATTACGAAGCGCAGTCTCTTTGTCGGGGGTGGGGGGGGTGTAGAAGGCAATCAGGCGCTAGTACTTCCAGCGCCTGCGCAAGACACAGAGGTGGCCACGTGATTTGTGGCAGCGCTTGGAGCACCCTGGGAAAGGTTGGACAACTGAGCATCTTGCATTTATTCTTCTAACTGCACACCACTTTTCTCTGCCTCTGCATGTTGAAACCTGGTATCCAACCCAGGGCTCCGATTTTGAGTTAGATTTAGCATATAAGGATGGATGCTCCCTGCGCGTCTAACTTCCTGTTAGATGTTGCAGTGGGATGATTTCCACCACGCCTGACTATAGGTTGGATGTTGTACTTGTGGAGGCCCTAAGAGAATGGAGGGAGGAGAAAGTCTCCTGTTTACTTCTGCTTCTTCCATCTCGAAGGCCCAGACATCCAGAGTGGGAACTGAAATTTCAGATCCTGCCAGATGTTACTGCAAAGATGGTGGACGGAGCGCCATCTTAAGTTTGCTGCAGACAACAATTTCTGGTCAAGCCAGTATGAAGCTGAGTCAAGCTGCCTTACCTCTTTGTCCCCCAAAATCATAAGGATTTGAGTGGTTTTTGAAACCCCTCTCTGTCTCCTTCCCATGCCCTCTCAAATTTCTCTCCTGCTCTACCTCAGAGGGATTAAAGCAGTCTCTGTGGGGTTCTCTGGCTCAGCCCAGAGTGACCTGTATGTTATCCACATCCACAGCAGCCTGCCCACAGCCTTCCCTGTGGATTGTGGGTCAAGCTTTGCCACGCCTGGGGAAAAAACCTCTTTGTTAACTGTGTCTGCAACAATCGTTGGGGCTGGAGTAATGCTCACTGGTTAGGAGTGTTTACTTCTCTTTCAAAGGATCCAGGTTCAGTTCCCAGCACCTCCACTGAGCAGCTCACAAACCAACTGCTCCAAGGCAATCCAATGGCCTCTTCTGGACTCCACAGATAGCTGTAATGTACATGTGCACACACTCATGCACAGATACACACATTCACGCGATATAATTTAATATAAATTAAATCTTTTTTTAAAAAAGCATCTGTAATCCCAGCATTCGGGCTGAGGAAGGAGGATCATGAAGGTTAGCTTGGACTACAGAGCTAATCCTTTATCTCCAAAAGAGGTCCAAATTTGAGGGACACACCTCTTGACAGTTCTTACAGGACCCCATGGACACAGATCTACAGAACTATTTCATAAGAATGATATTTTGCTCAATGATGGATGCTTTCTGTCACCTAGAAAGACACAATTTTGGCAAATGGTCACTTTGAAGGGAAAGCATCATGTAATCCACGTCTCTTATATTCCTACTCCCTCAAAGGAAAGGCAGAAGCCAGGGTATCAGTACTGTTATTCCTCAGTTCAGAAGCATTGGATGTACTGTCTGTGGTGCTGCAGAATTTGGGGACTCTCATGGTGGATATGGAGAGGCGTGAGACTTTGAGGAGATGGATTAGATTAGGAGGAAGCATGGGTGAGTGCTAACCAGATACAACTACTATCCCCCTAAGAAGAGGAAGAAGTGCTGGGGAGATGACTCTGGTAATGAGAACTTGCTGTAAAAGCAAGAAGATCATGGGCACCGCTCACCAGTCACCAGGGGCCGAGAATGGAAGATCTTGGGAGCTCCCTGGCCAGTCACTAGCCTAGCCAAAATGGAGAGCTTCATGCACAGCAAGAGACCTCAAAACAAACCAAAACGAACAACAAAACCCCAACCCCCACAAACATTTACACACATGTGCATGCATGCCCTTACACACATGAGTACATTCTCAGAGTACAGTCTTAAATGAGCTGTGTGCCTGAAAGTCACACACATATACACATATACACACGCAAATACACATATACCACATGATGGGAAATTTGACTTTAGAGCTCCTATGATGTAGAATGCAAAGGACGACACCTATTGCCAACTCTGATCTCTGAGCATAAGTACATATATGTTCATGTATACCCTTGCACACATGATTACACTCCCACAAGATCATGTGCCTGAAATACATACACATACACACACACACACACATACACACACACACACACACACACAGAGAGAGAGAGAGAGAGAGAGAGAGAGGTGGGGGGAGAATGTACTTAACATGGCAAAGCTCTGGATTTCATCTCCAGGTTTGCAAAGATAGATAGATAGATAGATAGATAGATAGATAGATAGATAGAAAGAAAGAAAGAATAAGTGTGGAGTCCTAAGTCCCACAACTTCTTGCTCCTTTCATAGACCAAAGTTCATAAGGTTCAAGTCTTATAAGGTTAGGCATTTCCTTAGGCCCTGAGGCTTTCTGGCTAGAAATTATGGGGAATATAATTTGTGGGGGCTCCTTTCATGTGCTATTGGGGAAGAGGACTCCAGTGTGATCTGTGGCTCCCAAAAACTTTAGCCATCACTCAGGCCCCGCATTAACCATCCTTTGTCCTGGCCTGGACGGTACTGCAGCCAGTCATTGGGGCCGAGTCGATCAGGTGCTACCTGTGTAATGGTGCATGACTCCCTACACCCTCCTTGGCACGGGATGCTCATGGGTAGAGACAGCTAATCAATAGTTGCTCTTCACCAGCTCCATGGATATTGACTCCTGACTTGGCAAGACTTTATAAGGAGTCATTGGGGGGATTTTTTTTTCAGTTTGAATTGAATTGTGAGCCATTAAATCTCTTTAGTAAAAAACTGCACCTCATCCCATATGCCGACGGACCTTCTGAATTTTTAACTAGCGCCAAAAGCATCCTGCCCTGGATGGAGCCATCTCAGCAGGCCCAGGGTTTTGCTTTCTCCCGGCATATCTGGTTAATTGTTATAGATTTTCCAGTAGGTAAAAGCATTTGGAGTTTGGAAAGGGCGAGATTTGTTTTCCTTCCAAAAGAAAACCAATTCAGGATTGTTCTTCCTAGGGATGTGAAGAGACGAAGAGGAGAAGAAAAGAACAGGAAGAGGAGAGCTGGAAACAGGATGCCTGCTATCCAGGGTATTCTGGGGGCTTGGCATCTATCATATATTACATGTATGTAGCTGCATATTGAGACAAGCACAATACAAACATACACGTTCGTATTCACAAATACAAAGACACATGGTCATATGAGTGCATGTAACCACACGTGTACACACACACATGCATGCACAACCATGTACATATGGTTATTCATATGCACATGAGTGAATAAAGATTCTATTCTCAGCTGGGCTTGGTGGTGCATGCCTTTAATCACAACACTTGGAAGGCAGAGGCAGGTTGATCTCTGAGTTCCGGGCCAGCCTGGTCTACAAATAGCATTCCAGAACAACCAGGGAGACACAGAGATAACTTATCTTGAAAAACAAACAAACAAGATTCTCTCCCCTCAGCTAAGGCCAGTAGGGAAGAAGGCCCACCACAGTCAGAGCAGACAGATCCACTATGATCACTGCCCCCGTGGGGGCATCAGGAGAGTAGTATCTCCTCTCCTAGCCTCAAACCCTTTACCTCTGCAGCAAAAAGGGTCCTCACTGCACGACAGGGTCGTCAAGCAGAATTTAACTCTGCGTGAAAATCCTGACACTCTCAGTGATGTCTGACCACTGCTGCTGTCTCCTGTGAGCTTTCTCTGGGTTCACAGACAGGAAAGAAATTAAGGTGCTAGCCTTGTAAGGACACTAAGGCAGGGAGTGTTCGGGAGATGGGGGGTGCTTATCCAAGGTCAGCAAGTTGGTTAATAACTTCTTCAACTCTGTCTTCTGCAACATTGCTGCCATGAAAGGGAGCCAAAAGAATTGCCAGCTCCATCCCAACCAGGCTGAATGACACACACACTCACACACTCTCTCTCTCTCTCTTTCTCTCTCTCTCTCTCCATAGTATGTATATACTATGTGTGTGTGATATACGTGTGTGTGTGTGTGTGTGTGTGTGTGTGTGTGTGTGTGTGTGCCTAATCTATAACTCATATAAGACAGGCTAGCCTCAAACTTTCTGTGTAGCTAAGGATGACCTTGAACTTCTGAGCTTCCTGCCTCCCTCTCCCAAGTTGCTAGGTGCTGGGCTTTGAGCCTAGGGTGCTGTGCATGCCAGGTACTGAACTACAGCGTTGGCCCTGGACTCTTTTTCAGACTTCTTTTTATTTTAAACGATGTGTATTTGTGTGTAGAAACTTCTGTTTTCAACAGACCCAGGTCAAAGTCCTAATTTTAAATAGCGTATTTGGGAGATGTTCCAGGGAAGGCTAGAGAGGCTTGGGGAATGGGACCAGCAAGAGAAGATTCTCAGCTAGAGCGCCTTCACAGTGCTTGCCAGCATATAGCTATACCTTGGACTTGCACCCCCTGGAGGTCAGGAAGCCTAGTTGTCTGTCTATAGGCCTGCTTATCTCAGTTCTGGCCTGGGAGGTGCTCTTGGGTGATTCAGTTCCCCAGCCTTTCCAGTCTGCAAGGGACAGGCAGGGGATGCTTACAAAGGAGAAAGAGAAGCAGCAGCAACTGTTTGGAATTCTTCCCGCACGTGGCATGCATCGGGAGGTGAGGTCAGACGTGGGATATGCCCTCTTGCTGCCCTGACCTCCTCGAGGAGATGAAACATTAAGGATCCCCACTGCTATCTCTGAACAGATACAGATGGGGTGAGCAGATACAGATCGGAAACTCCTGATGTTGTCTCTGCTTTGCATTGCTCCAGCAGGCAGATTAGCTTCTGTGTCATCACACACTTTCCCCGAATCTCAAAATATGTAGTCGCTGTCAGTCATGGGTGACAGACGCTCACGGGTGGGATGAGAGACCACCCCCTCCTTCTTTGGCTGTATCGACCACTCTTGAATAACACAGCCGACACCTGTGAGAGTCACCTTCTTGTCCTGCTCTTTGTTTTTTTACTTTTAAAAAAAAAATCATGTGTACTTGTGTGCATCTATGTATGGGTATGTGCACATGAATGTAGAGGCCACAGATGCCAGGAGAAGACACTGGATGCCTGGAGCTGGAGTTAGAGACCATCGTGAGCTGCCCAACATGGGCCTTGGGAAAGGAACTCAGGTACATACCCATAACCACTGAGCCATTTACCTAGCCTAATTTAAGTCCCAGAATGTCCTTCTTCTCAGGAGGTCTGTGAGCAGGAGAAGGAAGAGCTGTTGGCCCTGCTCACATAACTCCTCCCTGCTTCGAACTGGTGTAACCAGCCATTATGTTACTTACATATCGGAAAATCCCAACGGAACGTGCGGAAAAGTCAATAGACATATGTAAAAAGAAATCATTGTGCTGAAATGATCTTTAACCGGAAGGCCTCAGGAAGCCTTGGCTGTCAAGGAAAGAAATGTGCCCCATGCCTGGGAACACCATGAGCCAAGGGTGCCAAGAGGCCCTGAGGTCCCTCTTTCCAGTTTCCCTGCCATGTGCCAGGAACTGCTGTCAGTGACATGGTCACAGTGACTCCAGCCCCAGGTCTGGGGAAGGTCAGACCTCTGTGGGACCCTCAGACTAGATAATTTTCTACTTTTCCCCAAGTTCTGGGACCTCAGACCTGTGACAGCACACCTGGCCTGACGAATGTTGTGTACAGTTATTTAGTTAGGACTGTCTCCTTTCCTGGAATACAAGCTGTATGGGGGTGGGGTCTTGTCTCCTTCACACAGAACCAGGATGTTGTTAATGGTTCTAATGCTTCCGTAGCATGCATGAGGTCCTGGGTCCAATTTCTAGTACTGTAAGATGATGATGATGGTGGTGGTGGTGGTGGTGGTGGTGGTGGTGATATAACATGTCCTGGAAAGCCACAAGGGTCTATCTCTGAGTCCTAGATGGCTCTTGCTATGCTGAGATAGGAAGGCCCTGCGGTCCTTTGCTTACACTGCAGGTAGACAAAGCAGAGCTTTGAGTTGGCTATTGCCCACTGTGGGTGTGGGGGCTCTCCCACGCAATCCGTAGTTGGACATGCTCTCCCCACTGCAGTTTGGGGTCCCCTCTCCCCACCAAAAACAAAAACAAAAAAGCAAAAACAACAACAACAAAAAATCCATTGTTGAGTAACATTCTTAGCTACCAATGATCTTGCAGGAGGTTATTCTCCCAGGTTGCTAGGGTGACTGAGCTTTGGGGCCAGGCAGATAATCAAGAACCCATATGCTCACTGGCTCTTTGGAAGCCTAAGCCAGCTGCCTCTACATACCCCACCGCCCATGGAAATGGTACAGAGCGTCCCCATTTGCGGCTTGGTAAAAAGTGGTTTCCATTCTGTAGGTAGGATTCCTTCTGTCTCCAGGGCCAAGTTTCTTTTCATCGTCAAAGAATAAGCTTGTAGCTGGCAGGCTGCAAGGCACACACAGGCAGAGGGCGGAGGGCGGTGCAGACAGGCAGCTCCTGACTCCATTCATACAGTCAGTGGGAGGCAGAGTTCGGGGAGTGAGCTGAGGCTGGCTGGCAGACAGCAGGAGGAGGGTCCCAGGCTGTAATGGGGTGAGAGCTCCTTTGACTCGGTAAAGAGCCCCTGGTCTCAGCACGCCCCCTGCAGGATGCAAATGGGATTTCTGCTCTCAGTAATGGAGCAAGCTCTCCAATGGATGTGAATGAAGACAACAGGTCCTTCCTGGGGTGGGAGGTGGGGGTGGGGGTGGGGTTCCAGACCAATACCAGAGGGAAGGAGGTAAAGTGGGACATTTCCTACTGTGTATCAAGCAGTATACTGGAGGTATCAACCTCTCACACCCACGCTGTGCTGGAAGCAAGGGCTTCTGAGACCTGCTCCTCAGGGCTACTATGCACATGGGGTAGTGAGCCTGCGGGCCGGCCATGCCACTCCAAGTTACCCACAGGAGCACAGAAAGGCTGAGACACTGAACTAGCTGCTGCAGTAGCAAAACCAGACCATGGAGCTTGAAGGCTGCTCAACTGGGGAAGCCTGTCCAGAGCAAGAGTGAGATCAAGACATGTCCAACCTCCAAAACTCTCCTCCTGATACCTCAAGTGGGATGACTTTCTCCTTGCTCAGGGCCGGCATGTCCTGGTGCAAATAAGCTTTGCAACCCCCACCTCTACCACCCTCGAGGCAATCAAGTAGCCTGGCAGCAAGAGCGCAAGTTAAGCTTCCTCTCTCCTTATAAGGACATGTCCGGCAAGCACCAGGAACGCCTCTTCATGCAAATGAACCATTCCCAGAATGCCCCAGCCCGATAATGTATACTCGCCCTGAAAACCCCTGCCCACCCACCCCCAAGGTTTACATAGCCTTTTTTCCCCCCCCCCCCCCCCCCCCCCGCAATAAAGATAGAGCTGTTTCACTGAAAACAGTCTCCAGAGAAGGCTGTTTCTCCCGCACTCACACCAACTGAGATCCTGTCTAACCCACCAGCCTGGCTAAGTTTTGTTCCTTCTAGTCCAGTCCGGTGTGCAATGGTGCCTGGATATCCCGAGAGCGGGGAAAAGCAGACCCACGGCGGCGGGGGCACTCCTCCAGTTCTGAATCTGTGAGGGGCAGTTGTGCAGCTGGTAAAGCCTCCCTGTTCACAGGGTCACCTGACAGCCGGGGTGGCCCTGTCTGCTGAGTGTGGCCCAAAGGATAGTCTCTAGGGATGGTTCCATTCCCCCTGGGGTCCCCCACTCTTACATAAATCTGTTCCCTACCATGGAGCCTCCTGTAGAGACTGGGTGGGAACCCCTGCAGTGGCACAGCCCCACCCCCACCCCCTACTCTTTCTGGCCTCTTGTCCTTGCATACAGGGTCCCCCTAGTAAACCTGATCCCACTTACTGAGCCACCCCATTTGCAATCTCACACCAGGACTCCTAGAACAAAGAAAATACTTCCAGAAACCTCTCCCATCGCTCCCGTTTGCTGAGTCTCCTGCTGGCCCTTTCTGTGACGTCCAGAGCTGTGCATCTCAGAGCCTGGCACAGGCAGGCTTTAGAAACCTTGTCCACGTCTCTCTGAGCAGGCCATGGGAGCAGGGCCTAAGGGCTGGGTGCGGGGTAGGGGTGGGGGTGGGGGTTCAGAGGATACAAACCCTGTGCTTAAGCCTACCAGGCATCCTTACTTCCTCCTTCCCTGAACCAAGTTCCTCAATGATGTCCTGGCAGGACTGAGCGGTTTTATCTGTTTTCAGTGACCTGTAACCAAGGTCACCACAGCTAATTAGCACTGGCTGTGTACTTGACCCCTGCCCCTGGCCGGCACTCCATCTTCTCACGTTCTTAATTAATATGTTCAGTGACTTTTTCTCCTTTCCCTTCATGCCATTTGGCTTCCAAACCTGAATGTTCTGCCTTCCCCCCTCCCTTGATTTCCCTTTATAATTAACCCTTGCTTCTGCCCTCCTCCAGGCACTGTATGTGAGCCTTGGGGTTGTCTCTCTTTGCTCCCTGCGATTTGAGATTAGTAGATATGACACCCACACTCCCACAAGAAGGAACCTTTAGTTGGGACTGACATGCTCACCCGGGAAGAGGAAGGGGCAGGGCTCCGGGATGTGCAGAAAGAGAGCAAAATGGATGAAGGAAGAGAGAGAGAGAGAGAGAGAGAGAGAGAGCCCATTTCAGACAACACGTGGTTCAAGGAGGCTTATCTATTTGTTATACAGAGGGAAGACTAAACCCCCCCCCCCCAGAGGGGGATCCTTCCCTGGATTGACCAGAACTTTCATAGCAAAGTCTGAAATGAGGTTTCAATGTGGGTATTGAGTTTTGGTAGGAACAGAAATAGCCAGGGTACTTTGCCAAGTTCCATTGTGCTTGTGTGGTGGCCCTCTGAGTACTGTAGGAGTGCCCATCTTGAGGGAAGCAGGGCACTGTTTGAAACCCCTGAACTCTGCGGCCATGCTGTATGGCTGTGGCTAGGTTCCTGTAGGTGGCCTCTGAGGGGGGAATGAGACGGCAGAGTGCCTTAGCTAGTGTTTTTCAGAGTCGTAGAACTTACAGAAGTTCTATATATTAAGGAAAATTGTTGGAATGACTTACAGTCTGCATCCAACTAACCCAACAATGGGCAGCTGTGAAAGGGAAGTCCAGGTATCTAGTAGTTGCTCAGTCCCATGAGGCTGTGTGTTTCAGCTGGTCTTCTGTATAAGCTGGAATCCTGAAGAAGTAGTTTTCAAAAGATGTGCTAACAAGCAAGTACAAGCAGGCAGAGAAGACGGAAGCCTTCCTTCTTCCATTGTTGTCATGCAGGACTCCAGCAGAAGGTATGGCCCAGACTAAAGATGTGTACCACCACTCCTGGACCTACGTTGTTCTTGGAAATGGCTCTGTCCCAGGCTGGCCTTGATCTCAGAGATCTGCTGGCCTCTGTCTCCTGGGAGTAAAGGTGTGCACTGCCTTGCCTGGGCCTAGCTTTTCATGGTGACTGTGTTTCAAGATCCAGATCAAATAGCCTGTGTCTTCCAGCCTCAAGATCTGGATCACAGGTGTTCCCTCCATTCTGAACTGTAGTTCATTCCAGATATAGTCAATCTGACAACTGGGAATAGCCGTCACACAGAGAATACCACCTGTAACCAATTCAGAGGAAGTTTGGCAGCAGCTATCAGAATGGCTAATATCAGTGTTTCTGAAGAAGACTTTGCTTTCCCTCCTGCAGCTGATGCTGTTCATCTTCAGCTCCTAACTCTGAGACTTCTTTAGTCTTTCCCCACACTGAGTATAGGATAGTTGCTGCAGCTCCAACCATCTCCATCTCACTCCCAGCAGGGAAAAGCAAGTGGAGTGAGGACAGAGGCAACGGCTTTATCAGAGCAGCCAAAGCTGTCCCAAGGCACAGTCATAGCCCAGCCAGAAGTCACAGAGTTGGAGTAAGACTGAGATAGGACTCACCAAGCTTGCTTCCACTAGGTTCCCACGTCATACTTCCTTCTTGTGTCTGGTTTCTGGCTGATCCTTGGACTGTCTGGTCTGTGAGCCCATTGAGGGAAAAGACAAGGCTCTTCTACCAAGGTCGGGTGTATAAAAACAGCTACGAGGCTCTCATTTTCCCTCCATTATCGGTTGTCCTGTAAAAGCAAACACAAGAACTCAGTTGGGTTTCATGGGTAACTAGGCCCAAGAGCCTGGATCAAGGATGCCTTTGTTTTGCTCTTCCAGCCAATGGGTTGTTTTACATAGCAAGGGGTGGCAGACCAGTGATAGAGAAGCAGGGTTCAGGATGTCGCCCAAGTTGGTAAAGTTCATGCCTAGCATAAACCAAGTCCTGGCTTCAATCCCCAGCACCTCGTAAAACTGAACACTGGATCTGCATGCCTGTGATCCCAGTGCTTGGAAAGATAGAGGCAAGGCAGTCAGAAGTCTGAGTACACTTGGCTATACAGTGAGTTCTAGGCCAGCTTAGGGTTCATGAGACCTAAGAGAGAGACAGGACAGAGGCGGAGTATCTGCAACTGCCCTGCCAACTGGGAAGTTGGAGCTGGTGTCTGAACACATGGAGGCTTAGCCTCTCCAACATAGGGTTTAGGTCAGGTCCAACCTCTTGGAGAGCCGGTGAAAGTTTCAGACTTATTGTCTTCTCTGGGCCCCTGGAAAAGGTGAGCTTGCACCAAAGACCTGAATAAGCAAAGGAGACTGGGGAATAGGAGGGACCTTCTAGCCAGGATCACTTCCTGTGTAAGTATCCAGGGCCCAGCCTCACTGGGGACCTCTGAGGGACACACAGAACACATCTCAGAGTGCCTTAGTGGCAGTGATTAGGCCACTGAAATACTAATCTGACAGGTGGTTAATTTTGAAGTATTAGCCATGTGACAACCAAGACAGCAGCGGCTTGAGAAATATCTGACTAGCTAGGCAGGTGTTGGCCAATGGCCATTGAGTTGACAGTGATGACCAAAGATATTAGGTGGCTCTTCTGCAGCAAGGAGGAAGGCCCATCTTCTGAGATACTACTGGCGCATCTTGGGAGAATCTCCCTGAGAGGAAGGTAAAGGAAGAGAAGGAAGAGGTTAAGAATCTCTTCAGGAAATTGGCATTCTGGCACCATCCACTCAACAGCCCTCTCACTTCTTGTCACAATAACTAAAAGTCCCCTTGCCATGACATTTGTAGATGCTCCTCAGGGGAAGCCACCATTCACTTCCACCCTCCTTATCTTCAGATGAAGGAGACCAGCCACTTAACCAGCAACATCCAGAATAAACTGAGATGGCCTTGAACTTCGGTATCTGAGCTGTTACATTTGATTATTCCAAAAAAAAAAAAAAATGATTGGGAGACAAAGACTAATTTATTCTTTACTAAACTTGACTTGAATGTCCTCTCTGAGCTCAAGACCCTGACGTCTCCTTACTATAATCCAACTTGGGGACCTGTTGTGGCTTGGCCTGGCCCCACATGTTCAGGTCCTTTGTGCTGAAAAGCTATTCTGCTTGCTGTTACTGTAGGGTTCCTCTAGATGGCCAGGCATTGTGTCTCAGAGATGCCCTTTCTGAGGTGCTGAGGCCTCACAGTTGCAGTGATGGTGGCACAGCCTTAGGTACCAAGCGAATGAACACCGCTCTCAGGGGATGCTGCCCAGCAGCCTCTTGCTGGCTGGTGCCTGCACTCAATCCATCTGCTGCCTGCCAAGGCACCTGCAGCTGGACTCTAAGCTGCTCCTCACCTTCAGAGCCCCTGATTTTGCTGTGATTGGCTGCCAGTGCAGACCTGGCACCAATTCCTGGCACTAGGCACCACATGCAAGCCATGCCAACCTTAGACATGATGGAGCATCCCTGTTTGCCCAATGTGCCTGGTTATCAAAAGCACCTCCAGCCAGAATTCACCTGGCTGCCTCGTCACTCTACTAGGGCTGGGACCAGATGGCAAATTATTGGGGCTGATTTACAGGACAGCTAATTTGGCAGATGAGGCTGTGTGGAGAATGGTGACTAGGAAAAGAAAGGTAGAAAGGTGTGGAGCCCATGTTTATTGAGCCTAGATTACATGCAAGGCATGAACAGTCCCACAGGGTAATTTGGTTTAGAGCGTGGCAGTGTCCAATATGGTGGCCACATGTGGCATTTTATATTAACATTGATTATAATTAGCTGTAATGAAAACCTCAGTCCCCTGCTCACATGCCAGCTGCATTTGAAGTGATGAGAAGTCACGTGTTGTTACTGCAGTGGACTGCATTGATAGAGGACAGAGGAGGTTTCCAAAGTCCCAGAAAGTGGGAATGGAGCACACGGGAGAAACTTGCGAAGTCTGAAATCATGCAGGGTCAAATATATCATAAAATAAAAAATATAATATAATGCATAAAAATACAAATCTCTAAAAGCTAAAAAGTCTTTGGAAGATAATTATCGATTTTTTTTTTCTTTAAAAAAAAAACAAAACAGGTTTTATCAGAAAGTGCATTGAGATGATTGAACACTTTCTGGGCCATTTCTCAGAAGGACATGAGCCAATGTCACCCATCCTTGCATCCATGAATAATAGTCACATGGGATCACAGTGAAGAGTAGGCATGTTATGATCTTGGGGGGGGGAGCCAAAGAGACTCTGTTTTTCTTGGAAGTGGCCCCATAGATTGCCCCCCCCCACTTGCTCCTGCGCTTCTTACTTTTGTTGTTCGCTTAACACACGTGGGAAGAAGGAACCTGAGTTGAGGAACTGCCTGCATTAGATTGGCCTGTGGTCACATCTGTGGAGCATTTCCTTGATTGCTAGTTGATGAAGGAGGGCTCAGCCCACTGCGGGTGGTAACATCCTGTGGCAGGTGGAGCAGCATTCAGCCGCTGTCTCCACCTCAGTTCCTGCCTGGAGTTCCTGCCTTGTTTTCCCTTAATGAGGGACTTGAACATGTAAGACAGAATAAGCTCTTTCCTCCCCAAGTTGGTTTTGGTCAATGTTTTATCCCAGTGAAAAATAGCAAGTCAGACTAGCTGTACACTGATTAGCTCATCAGATGATGAGAAGACATGAGGTTGGGAAGAGAAAATGGTGGAGGATGCCGGGAGGATTTGTAGGGTGTAGTGGGCATTGATTTCAGAATAAATTGTATATATATGTGAAATTCACAAAGAAAGAGAGGAACAGACAAACAAACAGAGAGAACAGCAGGAAGGAAGGAAGGAAGAAAGAAAGAAAGAAAGAAAGAAAGAAAGAAAGAAAGAAAGAAAGAAAGAAAGAATATGAGAAAGAAAGAAAGAGTAAGAGAAAGAAAGAAGGAAAAAAGAGTATGAGAAAGAAAGAAAGAAAGAAAGAAAGAAAGAAAGAAAGAAAGAAAGAAAGGAAGGAAGAAAGAAAGAAAGAAAGAAGTCAAAAGGTAAGTGGTTAAGGCTCAGAGCTAGGTGCACAGCTTTAAGTGTGGTTACCTGGGGTTCCACATGAACACTTTTGACCAGATTGCTCAAGGCAATCTGTATACCACTTCCATGTACAGTGACCTGAAGAACTGAGATCTTGAGAAATTTTATGTCTCATAAAATGTGGTATGCAAGAAGAAATACCTCTCTTGATTAGAAGGGGGACACAGAAGACTCTAGAAGCTTATACAACTTACAAGGTTCAGGAAATTCCTAAAGTTGAAAGATTCAAAAGGCCCCTCCCCAAGGATTTAGAAACAGAAAATAATTGTTGGGGAGAGGAGACTCTTCAGTGGAACTGCCTACAAGTTGGGAAGGAAGGTCCAGAGATGCAGCTTTCATGGTCTGTCACTCATATTGCTGTGGATTCGGCTGCTTTTGAGTCACGCACATTCCCGTGAGTAACCCCAATAAGCTTATTGGAGCACCAAGTAGACTTGGTCGGATCATTTGCTTGATCTGTCATTAGTACATTGTCTGAAATGATTAGACATTTATTTATGTCTTTTTTAAAAAGTCGAGAAGTAACTGCCATTTGTCAAGGAAAGCATCAATGTGTTACATTCATTCACAGGGTCAACCTGATGATTCACGTTTGCAGAATCCAGCTTGGAAAAAAAATGCATAAAATGAATGAATCAGGACTCTAGAAATCCCTCTATAATTTATTAGAAACCTTACAAGTGTCCCAAGAATGATAGCCATAGCAGATGAGATGGTAAAATACAATCTGGGGGGTTAAAAATAGTGTGAAGAAAAACTACAAAGAAAGAAAAGAAGAAAGTTCAAACTAAAAGGTAAATTGGATGTGTGTGAAAGTTGCCTGTGGGTGGCCTTTAGGAGCTGGCTGGCTGGCTGGCAGGATCCTCGGCTCTGAGACTCGAGTTGTGGTGGACACAAAGGTTGAAGGACATAGCTCTCATTGGAGAATGTGGTCCATTGTGGTCAGTCTCAAGTGCTTCCAAGGAGATGGCTCCCCACCCCCAGTCACTTTCCTCACAAAACAGCCTAAGCCCCACCCACCACAATAATCCTCTGCCAGTTTTCTAGATATTACAATATAACTACCATGATGCCCCCTCTCTCAAATGTCTGGCGGACACATGGTAGTCTCTGCCCTGAATCCCACTTCCTACTCCTCTCTGGGGTAGCTTTTCTGTTGGGTTGATGGTTTTTTGCAACAGAAATTGTGATTTTAGGGACTTGAGTTTGGCAGGATTTCAATGTTTAAGATTTTAATCTTTTAGAATTGTAATATGGGGGTGGATTTTAGACTTCAGTGATTTATGTTCTATTTTATTTTTAAATTTATTATGAGTTAAAAGACACATTTCTGTGTTTGTTTATTTGTTTGTTAATTTGTGAGAGATAAAGAGGGAGGGAAAGGAGGCAGTTGGGGGTGGGAAGCCCTTGCTCAGCAGCTAAAAGCACTGGCTTATCTCGCAGAGGGCCAGAGTTTGGTTCTGAGCACCCACATGCACCTCACAGTTTACTGTTACTCTAGCTCCAGGGAATCTGACACCTACCCTCTTCTGGCTTCTGTGGGCACCTGCATGTACATCATGCACTTACAGACCTGCAGATACTCAAACATATGCATAAAATAAAAAATAAATCTTTAAAAAATGCATGATATTTAGTCATTTCTTACTACAGGTAGAAGATATATAATATAATATAATATAATATAATATAATATAATATAATATAATATATTCCAGTACTAATGGGTGATTGTTGCATGCTCACAGAAGAGGTGAATATTGAAGGCAGTAAATACAGTTTTTAAATTAAACATTGCCATATGCTATTGCTTTAAGGTGTTGATACTTTAAGATATTTCTTGGGGAAATTATATTTTAAAAGGAAAAGAGGAGTGGATAGCTCAGAGCTTAAAAGCACTGACTGTTCTTCCAGAAGACCCTGTCAATTTCCAGCATCCATGTGAAACATCATAAAAAAGAGAGGAAGAGGAAGAGGAAGAGGAAGAGGAAGAAGAAGAAGAAGAAGAAGAAGAAGAAGAAGAAGAAGAAGAAGAAGAAGAAGAAGAAGAAGAAGAAGAAGGACAAAAAAGAACAAAACCAGACAACTTAGATTGTTCTGGAGAATAAAGATGTTTAGAGGTAGAAGACTGCCCCATCTGTCTAGTATGATAAGGATCACCTTTATAGGGCCCTGGGTTCTAGACCCGTTGGGTACAGCCTTACAGAGAGGTAGGTGCTTGTCTTCCTAGGGTGAGTGTCACCCCTCTTAGCAGCAGAAGAGGCATGGGGCATGGTTGGACTTCATCCTCAGACCTGAATGGGCAGCTTAATGCAACGAAAGAACATGAGAAATGGGTATGTTCTCCATCAGAAAATGGCCTCAAGGAGATTCAGCTCTCTAGGTCCCTCCATCCTTCAGGGTTAGGGAGGTACAGCCACCGTTCACGCGGTAAAAGGAGCAAGATGCCAACAAAACCAGAAGGCCACCATTCCTTGTTCCTGGAATCAAGAGAAGGCTCAGTATTCTGGTTGATGATTCGGGTTAAGGATGAAGGTGTACCACGTGCACCCCACCTTGTGCTGACTAGCAGCCACTGGGGAGGGGGGGTGCGGGCGATAGAGTAGGGACAGGAGAGAGGGAGAGTAGGTTAGTATACACAAAACCGAGTTTGCACTGTAAGAAATTTTGGAAAATACCGAGTTTGACAAAACAGGATTCTTCACACCAGCAAGGGTGGACTATCATCTCTGAGGCTCTGACCTCGGAAGCACGTGTTCGAGTGAAACAGAAATGCCTGCAGATTCCAAAACCTTGAGGGCTAGTGTCAGCCAGGCTGGTCAGGGTGGATGAGCCGGGAGTGTCAGGACACCCTGGAGGGAACTCAGTTATCTTCACAACACCTGCATTCTGGTCCTCCATTCTCAGATGGGGAATCTGAGGCTCAGAGAACCATGGTCATTTCCCCAATGCTGCTCTCAGGTACTTGAAGCAAGTTGAATTTGACTCTCATCTGCGGAGACCTGGAGGCGGGCACCTGGAGCCTACCTGGGAGGAGCTAGGTTGGAGGAAGGCACGGGACTGGGCTAGGGTTGGGATGAAAGCCCTGCCCTGGTGCTTCCTACCACAGCACAGTACTCCGCCTTCCTTCGGTTCCCACTCCTGGATGCTCCTGCAGCTTTAATTAAATGCTGTGTAGAGAGGCTTAGTGAAGGGGAAACAGTTGCTATTTCTAAGTGGCCTCAGACTCCTCTCTGTTTTACTGCTGGAACGCCACGGCAGGGAATTTAATGATGTTTGAACTACTTACCAGAGCTTCTGAGAACAGCGGGACCTCCAGGCCAGACGGAAAGGACATTAGCCCCACCCCACACTGGCCTTATTTTACCAAGGAGACCCTACAAGACCCGGTTCCCTCACTTCCTGAGCGCCTACTCCAGACACTTCTCTGCTTGCCTGAGGGCTGCTGGTGCCCGGACCCACACTGACAGGATGTATAAGGGTTTGGAGAGGGGGGATGGTTTGCTTCAGTATCCATTATTGGAAGGTGACCTCACTCCTGGACTCTGACAAACACCATTGGACAACGTGGTTCTAATTAGGTGTCTGGTCCTTTTCTGAGAACCACCTGACAGAGCTTCTCTTCCCCTCTTGATATGAGAGAGGCACGGTTGCTTCCTGCCTGTGGAATCCTCACAACCTCCCTTCAGGGACTTTTGATATTGTTATATAGATGGGAGAGCTGAGGCAAAGAAAGGGAGATTTTTTTTTTAAAGACTTAGTTTAGACGGGGGAGGGGCGTATGTACAAGTGACAATAACTAACTGAGATGTTCAGAAGACTAGTGGGGTCCCTGGAAATGAACTTACAAGAAGTTGGGAACAAGCCGGGCGTGGTGGCTCATGCCTTTCATCCCAGCACTCGGGAGGCAGAGGCAGGCGGATTTCTGATTTCGAGGCCAGCCTGGTCTACAGAGTGAGTTCCAGGACAGCCAGGGCTACACAGAGAAACCCTGTCTCAAAAAACTAAAAAAAAAAAAAAAAAAAAAAAAAAAAAGAAGTTGGGAACATTCACATGGGTTCCGGGAAACGAACTTGGGTCCCCTGCAGGAGTAGCAAGTGCTCTCAACTGCTGCAGGGTTTTTTTATAAAGGACTTCATAAAGGGGGGGGGTCTCCTAAAAGACTGATAGTGAAGCCAGGGTTCCAAGCTGGCTCCAGAATCTTCCATCCCCTGGCCATCCATTACCTGATCCCCATTCTACCTTTGCTTTGGTTAATTTTCTCACTCAGGGGTCACTGGTTCCAGCCAAACAGTGACATCACATTTGATCACCTGCAGGCCTCCTGTCTGTCACCTGACTGTAGACAGGCCTCACATATAGTTCTCTGTGTGAGGCATGTCGACCATGCCACCAGAGGAACTGGCATCAAACTGGCGGGGTGAAGCACGTTCGAACCCCAGAAATCTTAAATTTTGAAACTTCAATCTTATCCTGAGACAGGCAGGAGTAGGATTAACTCCCTCCCTGCTTCCGTACCTGTCTTAGTCAGGGTTTCTATTCCTGCACAAAACATCATGACCAAGAAGCAGTTGGGGAGGAAAGGGTTTATTTGGCTTACAGTCCATACAGCTGTTCATCACCAAAGGAAGTCAGGACTGGAACTCAAGCAGGTCAGGAAGCAGGAGCTGATGCAGAGGCCATGGAGGGATGTTCTTTACTGGCTTGCTTCCCCTGGCTTGCTCAGCTTGCTCTCTTATAGAACCCAAGACTGCCAGCCCAGAGATGGTTCCACCCACAAGGGGCTTTTCCCCCTTGATCACTAATTGAAAAAATGCCTTACAGCTGGATCTCATGGAGGCACTTCCCCAACTGAAGCTCCTTTCTTTGTGATAACTCCAGCCTGTGTCAAGTTGACACTCAAAACCAGCCAGTACAGTACCCATCACCCAGCAGTGACCACCAACCTGTCACAGGAAGTCAGTCATGTGGCCCGGTACCTAAAATTCCTCCCCATGCAAACAACATCTCAAGCATCTTAGCCTCAGCCAATAGAATGCATCCACCCCCACCCCCCAACATCCCATCCCAGTCTCCAAGGTGCATGTAGTCCCTGTCCAAGTGGAATAAAGCATACAAGTTGTCAGAGGGGAGGGGAGCTGTTTTTACTGAGCTATATCTAACACTTGGGGGAAGACTCTCTCCCCCAAGCACTCATCTTTGGACCTTTAGACCTGCCTGCCTGGCCAGGCTCCCGTAGCTCGCAGAGGCTCGCATTAGACCACTGACCCAACATTGCCACTGTAGCCTTGGATACAGCCTCATGACCCTGTGCTGGCTGCTTACTGCTGGCTGTCCGCACCCCTTTACTCCTTTTTAAAAGAGCTATATAACACGATTCTGGTATTCCCGGCCAGACCTGAGTTCTGTGGACCCCATTCATCTGGTCTCCACTTCACCCCTCCTAGCCTGGCACACAGCAGCTCTGGAGGAAGAAGCTGACCACAGTCCCCACCCATTCCGGACTTCCCCCTAGTCCTCTCCGAGTCCTGTAATGGCCGCCACCAGACACCTTGAGAGTTGGGGTGGGACCCTGATTCTGGATTTACCTCACCTGTGGGACGGACGGTCTCTTCACAGATGGCGCAACGATGTTACTAGAACCTTCTCCTCCTCCTCCTCCTTGGCTCTAGAGAGATTTTGTGACCGTCTACTAGAACAGAATACAGCTAGAAGTGACACTGTCTGCTTCTGAAGTGACATAAGTAAATCTCTGGCACTTGTACCATGATTTTCAGAAACTTAAGTTATCCAAGAAGCCCACACAGGACCCATAACTAGCTAAGAGTCCTAGCTCCTGACCTGTTGCTGGGCCGCTTTGAAATGTACCTCCCAGGAAAGGAGTCTCTCACTGGTGCCAAGCAGAGCTAAAGCAAGCTATCACTCTCAATATATATATATATATATATATATATATATATATATAATTTTTTTTTTAATTATGTGTATGTCTGTGTATGTGTCTCTCTGTGAGCTTCTGAGTGTGAGTTCAGGTGCCTGTGGAAGACAGAAGGTGTTGGATCCCCTGGAGCTGGAGTTACAGGCCACGGGAGTGTGTCACCTGACACGGGTGCTGGCGCTGTGTGCATTCTTAATAGCCTAACCACCTTTCCAGCCTTAAGATACAGATTCTTGATCAAAATAAATCACTACTGCGGTTTCGAGCCCCAAAGTTCTGGGGATGGCTCATTACACGGTGTCAGATACCCCAGCAAGTACCCATAAGGTATACCTTTGAAGATGTTTTGTGATTCCCGGTTCCCTTTTCTAATGTAGCTTGTTTTTATGACTGGGCTCTGTGTGCCAGGTCAGCTCTTCCCAACATCTCTGTTCTCAGGATTCCTGCCCTTCCTGATATAGAAAATGCACTGACACCTACCCATGTATCCACACACACAGACTCACACACAGAACCAGCTGGGACACAGCACTGATGTCCAGGAACCACCTAAGAAAGGACATCGTCCAGACAGCGCCAAGTCTGCAGTCAGGAAGCTCCACTGGACAGCCAGCTGCTTGGGTGTCTGGGCATGTTGCTAAAGTTCAGTTGACAACCATGTTACTAGAACCTTCTCATCCTCCTCTTCCTTGGCTGAAATTCAGCTGACTAAAGAATCCAACATGGTTTCTTTCTTGCATTAGCTGATGACACGTTAAATAGATAACCTATAGAGATTTTGTCAACTCTCTTGTCAATACATAAATCATAAGAAAGCATAAATCAGAGGGCCCGCGATTGAGGAAGCGTTCAGCCATGCCACAGAAGCTCAAGGTTAAGGGCCAGGCCGTCCACTTGCCTTCCACATTCAGCTGTGCACACCCAGGCTGGGTGCACCTTGACTTTGCAAGCATGAGAAATAACGGTGCAAAGGACAGGCCTAGGTTAGGAGTAGCCTGAGGAAGAGGGGGAGACCTGTGGGGCTGCATTTCAGAACCCCTCTAGAGGGTACATTTGTCAGGCCTGTCACAGGATCAGGGACAGAAATCCAACTCAAAGCAGTGTAAACATAGGGAGAGATTACAACAAATGCTGCTCTTCCAGTGTGAATCTGAAACGTACCCCAGAGACTCCTGCACCTGAGTGCATGGTCCCTAGGTTGGCAGGTTTTAGGGGTGGGCATAGGAAGCAGGGGAGTGGGTCCCTGGGGAATCCCTTGGTGACTGGAGAGATGACCACAAGCAGACCTCCAGCCAGTGGGAGGCATGTCTGAGAAGAACAGAGGGGCTGGAGTGTTCACTGTGAATATAGCTCTGTCTCGTGTCCAGCACAGCCAGTGGGCCCTTCTGCTATGCTGGGTGATGATGGTCTTGACTCTCTGAGACTGTTCTCGAAAATGATACCTGATCCTGAGTGATCTGAGAGGATGAACTGTCTGGACATGAGAGAGATCTCTCATCACCGCCTCTACCGAGCTGTACAATTCAACTGGGCCTCATTTAAAGGAAGCAGCCAGCAGCAGGGAGGATGGGAGCAGTGGTCTGGGGTCCCCTCTGAAAAGCTGTGTAGAGTGTGGACCTCTACATCTCTTTTTCCTGGATGTTTCTGCTTTATCATGTCGGGGGAAGAAATGGGGGGTATAGGGGAGTCTGATGGAAGAGTGAAGGACAGAAATGAACAAGTCAGAGAGGTCAAGGATACCACAGGAAGACCCACAGAGTCAACTAATCTGGGATCATAGGGGCTCACAGGGGCTCACAGAGCCTGGGTCACCAGCCAGGGAACATGCAGGAGCTGGACTTGGACCCCCTACACATCTGTAGCAAACGTGCTGTTTGGTGTTCTTGTGGGTCCTATAACAAGAGGATCAGGGGCTATCTCAGTCTCAGTTCCCTGCCACTGCATCCCTTTCCCCCCTACTTGGACTGTCTGGTTGGGCCCCAATGGGAGAAGATGTGTCTAGACCTGCTGAGACTAGATACCCCAGGGCAAGGTGGTACCAAACAGGGCTCCCCATCTCGGAGAAGAAGGGGAGGGGGGCTATAGGGGAGGTAGAGGGAGTAGAACTGGGAGGAGAGGAGAGAAGGGGCTGTGAGCAGGACATAAAGTGAATTAAGAAAAGGGGACATCTGAGGCTGGAGAGATGGCTCATCTGGTAAAGCACAAGGAGCTATTCAATAAGCAGAACACGTGGGGAAAGGCCTATGTGGCAGCAGATGACTGTAATCTCACCACTGGGGAGGCAGAGACGGAGGATCCTTGGTGCTCACTGGCCAAACAGCCTAGTCCTCCTGGCGAGTTCCTAGCTTGTGAGAGAACCTGCCTCAAAAATTAATTAACTAATTAATTAATTAAAAACAAAAATAAAGCATTCATTGGATATCACATTCCTAATGAATGGCATTTGGCCTTTACACGTTTTACATACACACACACACACACACACACACACACACACACACACACACACATGCACATTGAGGCATTCTGATGCTGATGTGGGTGCTGCCACAGTAAGGTGCTATGCCCCCTGGTGACCCACAATCTCCTCATGCCCATGAGTTTTCCTAACCAGGGTTCATCAGTGACACCCAGTACCTCTGCCCTTTAGTGCCCAATGTGTTCCCCATGTGTGTGCACTGGAGAAACAAAGATATCTGGGAGTATCTGCTCAGCCAGGGTCCTGTGGTTCAGAGCTGGATATCAACTCCAAGACATATTTAGCCAGGTGTGAGAAGTCTCTCGTGAGAGATAAAGCTATCGGTGAGTGTCAAGAAGGTTTAGAGGAGAGTCTGCCTGGGCACTCAGAGTGCTCCCAGGGGAGCACCAGTGACGCTGAATCACAGAGACAAGTCAAGGGACACCAGGTAGAGGGTGCATGGGTGCAGCTCAGAAGCATGAGGTAGGCGTGGCAATGAGGGACCCGTGGGTCAGGGGGAGCAGTTTGGCTGTATCTAGGGTAGCATCGTCAGTGAGGGTAATATACTGTGTTTAGGATCTCGGGCTCCCCCAGGACTGGGGTAGTAAGAAGCTGAGTCCCCCCGGATCCTAATCCTTGGAGCCCAGCTTCCTGTCAGTGGCTGGAGCCTTCTATGTCTACCCGCAAGGCCCAGATGGTGTTAATATGAGTTTAGCCCTTTAGTGGTAACACGTTCTTGCAAGTATTTCTGGAACCTTCTGCGCAGTGTCCTCTGTACATAGGATATGATTTGTTTCTACCAGAGAGGGAGACTGGGAAAGCCAGGATGAGGGATGGGAGCTGTCTATGGAGAGAGGAGGCTAGAAGGAGAGAGGGGAAGGCAGATTCACCTCTGGGCCTGAGTCCAAAATGAGGCGGGTGTCTGAGTGACATAGTAGCCTGGCCATCTGGAGACCAAGCAGGGAGTGGGCACATTGCCAGGATGGGGACACCATTCCTCTTTTTATTTCTTTTTTGAAGCTAATTTAAGCTTACTGTGTTATGTTTGCAGGCATTGGTGCCTGGTAGGGCTTCCTCTTTGTGAGGAAGGGATAAAGGCACATGGAGACATGGCTCACTTGGTAGAGTGACTGTCTAACATGCTCGAAGCCCTGGGTTCGATCTCCAATACCACATAAACTGAGCCTGGTGTTTGCATACCTGCTTGTCATGCTAGTACTTGGGAGCCTGAGGCTTGAAAGTCAGAAGTCCAAGCGCATGCTCATCTATGTAGGGAGCTTGAGACCAGCCTGGGCTGCATGAGACCCTGTTCCAGGAAACAAACAGATAAATGAAAAGACAAATAAACAAACACAAATGACACTACCCTCATGTTCTAAATGCTGACTGCAGTTCCCTAGACAGCCAGAAGCAGCAGGCATCTGTGATCCTAGTCCTACTGGATTGAACCACAAGGGGGCAGCTTTCCAAGCAGGTGACTTGGCTTTGGGAAAGATATAGCACCCTAGGGAACCAGCAAGACAGGAAGTAAGTAGGAAGAACTGGGGTAGAGGGGTAAAGGGGTAGAGAGGTGGTAGGGTGGCAGGGTAGTGGGATGGAGGGGTGGTGGGGGTAGGGGGTGGCAGGGTGGGGGATGGGAAACAAGTGACCACTGTTCATTTTTATCTTTTCTTTCCAGCAGAGCCTTTTAAAAACTGTTCCAACCTGCCCAACATAACTTTATTTATTATTATTATTATTATTTGCAGAGTAGCAGCAATCCTTGAGCTAGCTGAATGAATGGTGGCAGCCGTGAGGGGTAGGGGATGGTAGGGAGGGTGGCCTTGGGAACAGAGGTAAAAGCATCAGGCCTCCCTATGCTTTTCTGCAGGTGTCCTTCCCCCTTCCCAAGAGGGCTCCTCCAGAAGGTGCGAGTGGCTGACTAAGTGGACGGTGGCTCTCTTGTGGCCTTAATATGCAGGAATCCAGCAACTAGTGACCTTTGATAGAAAAAAACCTACTATTTTACATTAAGAAAGACCAGAGACTCACAACTGGCAGCTCATTGGATGGGTGGAATGGGGGTGGGGGGTGGATCAGAGCCAGAACTGGGTCCCAGGTGGGCTAGGGATAGATAACCCTTTGTGGATGCACGTATTCATGCACGGGAGTGATTGCATGTGCTTGTGTGTCTGCATGCATATGGTGTCGGTGGGTCAACAGTTTTTGAGACAGAAGTTTTCACTGAGCCCAGAGCTCTCTGAAATGGCTAGATGAACTGGCCACTAAGCTCCAGGGATCCTCATGTCTTCACCCACTGACCTCCAAGCCCTGGAGTCACAGGCACTGATCGTTATACCCAGCTACTCTTCCGAGGGTACAGTAGATTATACTGAGGTCTTCATGTTTGCTAAGTGACTGCTGACAGAACTATCTTCCCACACCCTGGAAGGTCCCAGGCCTGACTGAAGCAAGTCAGGGTCTTCCATTTTGGACCAAGGCATCTATATTCCCATCTCTCTTCCCCCCAAATGTCTACACATGAACATGTACAAATGGCCCCAGGCATACACACACCATTACCATACATAGCCTCACCATGAAGACTCCCCTCTGCCACCGACAGCTGCACCAAGGGACCCCGACTTGCCTACAGTCTTACACACACATGAGCTCAGCTTTGACACAATTACAGGGCAAATCTATCCCAATTCCCTTCTGGTTTGCACGGGAAATGGGCTCATTCATTATGGATGGCATGCATTTTGCTGTGTCCCCCCAGAGGATGAGAAACGCCATTTGCAGGGATACTTTTCTTAAACAAAGGTCGGGCCTGCAGGAGAAAGGCTAAGATGACTCCCGTCCTTCAACCTCAAAATCCTAGCTTATTATATCTCTTGCGCATCCACTTGGCCGACCTCATGGACAAGCTCAGAGTCTGTAAGCATCCTCCCTTGGGTAGCTCTGCTTCAGCCATGCCTTCTCGGTTGCTAGGGAGAAGGATGAGGTAACTAAGGGTCCAGAGGCTTTAGTTTCTTCAGATCCATGACCACAAGCGTTGTGGTTTCAATTGACTTCTGATTGTTCTCCCTGACCAACAACTAACAACCTGTGGGCTCCTGGGGGCTTAGTTCAGTGTGCAAATTTGTATGGGAAATATCTACGCAGAGACACAGAGACAGTAAGAGAAGTCATCAGAGCCAAGTTCTCTTTGGGGCAGAGACTTCAAGGGCAGAACATTGCATTAATTATTGATTTCTTTGGTACTTTGGCAGGAGTGGTACCATTCTATTTGAGTTCAGAAAGCAACAATCTCATTCCCACTGTCAGAACTCCTGAGTTTGGACCAGTAAAGGTGGCTCAGTGGATAATGCAGCCAAGGCAGACAGCCTGAACTCAATATCTGGGCCTGCACAATGTAAGGAGAAAACAGACTCCTTCAAGTTGTCCTCTGACCTCCACATATTCACCATGATATTCAATTGCACACACACACACACACACACACACACACACACACACACACACTCCTTTGCTCCTAAGCAGCTAAGCACAGAGCTGATAAGCTGAGACCTGGGCTCTGGGCTCCTCTAGGAAGAGCACCTTGTCCAGCCTTCTAAGTCATTGTCCTGTATGCTGGCTTGCTGGTCTGTTATTTAAAATACTACCATACATGGTCCTCATGTTCAGCCAGGGTTGGGCCCTGGCCCATGGGTGCTTTACAGATCGACACTTGTGATCCTTTCTCTGCAAGCAGTCTCAGTCCTGAAGCCCCAATGTTTGGCTGGGCCTTGCCTCTGCAGGGAAGCGGCTGGTGTGGAATTTAATCATCTCCTTAGAAGTAGAGCCCAGCTCCCCAGGGGTCGCTTGTTCACCCAGTGTGAGACCAGCAGGTTTATTTATGGTTTCTGACTTTCTTTATTCTCCCTCATTGGAGCTCTTCTTCCGCATACAGAGAATGCCTTGTCTGCTTATGTGGCTGAGGGTACCAGGCTCAGGAGCCAGTAGCCTGGTTTGGACGGATGGCAGAGGGCTCCTGTCACGCTAGCTGAGTAGCGTTGCCGCCATCTTGGGTGATTTGTGGGGGCACTGCGGAGGCTGTCTGCACCAAAGCCTCTCCCATGAGTTTCCCTGTCTCAGGGCTGGGAGTGGGTGAGGTGCAAAGGCCTGGGCTGTAGGAGGCTCCGATGGACCCTCTTCTGAGGTCTCCCATCTGCTTTGGTCACCTGCCTCAGACCAAACCTCAGAGGGTAGCTGGGAAAGCTTATCCTGATGGACCAGGGGGAGGGCACAAAGGACAACTGGGATGAAGCTGTCATTTCATTTCTACTTGGTTCTAGATGAAACCATGTTTAAAAGAAAAAAATAGATGGTCTCTGTATAGCCCAAACTGGTCGCAAATTAATGATCTAGGCTAGGATGCTGAAGTTGACCTTGAACTTGTGACCCTCTGTCTCTGCCTCCAGAGTGCTGGGATTGATGATAGGCGTGCACCACCACATCTGGCTTATGCAGAGCTGGGAATGGAAGCTTGAGCATCATGCATGCGAGGCACGCACGCTATGAACTGACCCCCACCCCATCCCCCACCCCACCCCCACCCTCACCCTCACCCCCAGATGTTGATAAAGCACAACACAGCCAACCTGCACCACTCACATACAGTTGCTATGGGATACAAGTATTTCTCCCAGGAACCATCAGACTCTTGCTCTCTCACAGGTCTCTTGGCAGCCGTTCCCTGGTGTCCACTTTCCTGCTTGGGACTGTGACCTTCATGGAAATCTAGGGATGCCTTAATGGTGGCAGTCCAGCTGGTCTGGGAGGAGAAAGGAAAGCACATGACTGTTGTCCCAGTGGAAGAGTGAGCAAGAAGCCAGGTGGGAAACCTGAGACCAGGTCGGAGCATCTCAGTTGAGTTATCCCGAGGCATCCTGAGGAAAAACCATTTGTTCAGAACATTCTAGAAGTTAAACCGAGGCCTCTCACATCCAGGAGGAGGAGAGGAGAAGACCCACGGGTACTCGGAATAATAAGAGAAGGGCGAGGCTGTTCTATGCTAGGATGGGACCCAGAAAGGAGAAGAAAAAAAATGGGCATGCAAGGCGGGGTTCCAGCATCCCACAAGCACTTGGCCTTCTCCAGAAAGCTAATTTTAGCTGTCACATTTAAGAAGGATTTGGAGGTTCTGGAGGGAAGCCAGAGCCAATAAGAAAAATGATGAAAGGTTTTTTGAGAAAAAAAAATTGAGAAGGTATAGGAAAAGCCCAAGGGATGTGGGAGTGGAGTGGGTGGAAAGAGGCAAGAGGATGCTCACAGTTCTCTGGTGTGATACAGAGATAGAGCTAGAGGACAGAGGTTCACATTGCAGCAAGAAAACATTAAGTTAGACTGTAGGGAGTAAACTGTGGTGGAAGAGGGCGTCACTGGAGGTCTGGACCCTCTGTAGTCCCATCAAGGACCAGGCTCTAGACAACTAAAGAGTCGTGGAAGTGGTGCAAAGGGGAGTCTAACAGCATCATGGGCCAGATGAGGCAGGAGAGAGTTGCCAGGTCTGTCTGTGTGGTAAACTTCTGTTTAATNCTTCCTGTCTCTTGAGCTGGGAGGAAAATGGAGGCACACAGGGACTTCCTGCTATGCTGAGGAGAGAGACAGGAGAAGACAGCATGAAGGTACAGGGATGTCAAAGTGAGCCACCCATGTGAGGTTTTGTGGGAATGCTTTCTGAGTCTCAGGTCCTCATGCACCTGCCTGCACTGAACATTGCTCTCTGGACCTTTGCCTCTTACACAGTGTAAGCAATCAGACTCCTACAGGACTCCACTAATAACCCTGCATTCTGTTCATTCTGCCTCCCTCCTCCAGCCCAAGAAGGCTCCCACTACAGGGCACAGCCCAAGGAGCTGGGCCTACCCTCGGAGGACATGGCTTCAGGGTTTCCTTCGGCTCTCACGCATCCACAGAGAAGTTCATTTACAGCTGATATGTCGTCCCATTTCCTTTCCTCTTCCTCTTTCCTCAACCCAGACATTCCAAGGCTTGTTCCTGGGGTGCTCCTGGGCCTCCCTGGGATGCTGATGTCACCCTGCACCTGGTCACTAGAGGGCGCTAAGACCTCACTGCCACCCTTCTTTAATGTCGGTGGAAAGAAGCCAAGTCGGGGAAATCCCTGCAGGGTTCATGGCGTGACTAGCCAAAAGGTAGATGAGAATACATGCCCAGGAGGCTGTGCATGTTGCTACGTTGGTCAAGTGTTTGCCTAGCATGCACAGAGCCTGGGTCCTGTCCCTGCCCTGTCTAAGCCTGAAGGGGCAGACCACAGCTGTAATCCTAGCACTCCAGAGGAAGAGGCAGGAAGCTCAGAAGTTCAAAGTAATTTTCAGAGACATGAGAAATTTGGAAGTCAACCTAAGTTACACATGTCCCTGTCTCAAACAAACATAGAACTGTCAACTAAAAACCTATGGCCTATAGGGCAGGATAGAGTAGAAGGTGGGACATTCAGGAGGCAGAAAGAATTCTGGGATAGATCCAGGTGCCAAAGATGACCCCAGAAAGATGTGCAGAGACAGATACGTGGTACTTGAGCATAGGTAACCAGCCACATGGCAGAATGTAGGTTAACATAATTGGGCTATTTTAAGTTATGATCTGATAAGAGATGAGCCTAGCTATACGGCCAACATGTTTGCAAATGTATTTTGAGTCCGAATCTTATTTTGGAGCGCATGGGACTGGAGGAAGAATCAGACTGAACTTCTACATAGAACATGTGCCAGGTGCTGACTGGGAGGCAGAAGGGAATGGGGCCCCGTGTGCCATCCTTTCTATCTCCCTGATACTGGGGCACTGGCTGCACGAATTCAGTAGGGGGGGGGTCCTCAGGGTGTTCTAGAAAGTTCCTGGAGAGTGAGTCGGAAGTGGGCAGGTGAGAGAAGGAAGAGCACTGGAGAAGGTCGGTTAGAAAAGTCGAGCAGAGGTCTGAAGGCTAAAAGGACAGTAGCTGTCAGGTCAGACAGAGTGGTCACTGTCAGGGCTCCAGGATCTGTCCCTCTCTATTGTCAGACTGAGGAAGGCTGGTAGGGGACTGGAGCATCCCTTAGCCTATCCTTAGCTGTCACTCACTGCATTCTCCCACTGCACCCTGGATGTCCTGTCATTTAGGTCATCAGAGAACATCTGCCCTGAAGTTATTTGTGCTTTGTGTTTCTATGTGCATGTATACATATATGTGGGTGCATCTGTACACATGTTCATGTAAGTTTTCATATGCGTGGTGGAAGCCAGAGGTTCACAAGAATGTCTTCCTTAATTGCTCTCCACCCTACTTTTTTTTTTTTTTTTTCGAGACAGGGTTTCTCTGTATAGCCCTGGCTGTCCTGGAACTCACTCTGTAGACCAGGCTGGCCTCGAACTCAGAAATCCACCTGCCTCTGCCTCCCGAGTGCTGAGATTAAAGGCGTGTGCCACCACGCCCAGCTTTCTACCCTATTTTTTGAGACAGGACTGCTCACCAACCTAGAGCTCACCAATTCAGCTAGATCGGCTGATGAGCAAGCCCCAGGGATCTAGACTCTGCCTTCCCTTTGCTGGGATCACAAGCATGTGCTTCCCACATCTGGCTTTCACACAAGCGCTAGGGACTCAGACTCTCAGCTCCTCACGCTTGCATGATGAGTGATCTATCCACTGAGCCATCTTTCCAGCCCCATCTGTGTCAAGGACAACCTAGAAGCATGGATGGCCTGGGTCCCAGAACAGTAAGCAGCAATCCTACTGGATGTCCATGGCTTCAGACCTTGGGGTCCTATGGCCTGGGTCTGCGTGAGAAGAAAGACAGTGGAGAAGCTCCCTGCAACCTGCTGGGATCTGTCAGGCTGGCACTTGCCACTTTCAAACATAGATTTTCTAAAAATGGCATTTTTTTTCCATTACCAGGGTAATACATGCTCATTATTTTCAAACTCAAACAATAGAGAAATTTACAACACCGAAAGGGGCAGGGAGAGTCTCTCATCCTATCTCCCTCTCCTTGAGATAACTGTTGGTAATAGTGTGACAGAGATTTTTTTTCTAACCTTCCTGGGAGTTTGCAAATATAGACGATTGTACCTTTTAAAAGATAGAATTAGGCTTTTCTGAGATTTGCTTCCCTCACTTGGCCCTCAGTCACGAACAGCCTTTGATGTTCACCTGATCCACGTGAGTACTGGCTATCCTACAGGCTGCCCTGGAAACCGGGCTCTGCAAAGCATGCTGCCCCAGGTCCCTTGATCCCCTGGGAACTGCTGGAAGCTGGGGTGTCCAGCATAGCTCCCCAGGACCACACCTGCCCACACACTCCTGCTCTTTCCCTCCCAGAAGCCTTCTCTCCATCCTCAGCCTCCGGAACTTTAAGGGATGGATTTCCGTATCATTTCTAATACATCAAGGAAATCCCAGCAAGACAGATCGCCGGAGCCTTTCTGCTGTTTTTCCTGTGAGCTGATAAAGTCCTGTCACTTGAAAAATCAAGGCTCCTCTCTCTCTCTCTCTCTCTCTCTCTCTCTCTCTCTTCTCTCTCTCTCTCTCTCTCTCTCTCTCTCTCTCTCTCTCTCTCTCTCTCTCGCACACACACACACACACACACACACACACACACACACACACACACACACTCTTTTCCCAGGCAAGAGGCTCTGGTCCTTGACAGCAGCCTTGTGGGGGTGGATGATGGGGGTGGAGGAGAAGGTAGGGAACCTGCTGACCCAAGAGTCTCCAGAAATAGCTGAGCATCTGGGCTGGGGGTGGCAGATGCCATACAGGGATTCAAACAGCACCATCCCTTGACCTTTCCCTAGGCAGCATGTGGTCCAGGACCACAGCCCCAGCATCCCCAGAGGCCTGATGGAAAACACAGAATTCTGGGCCCACAACACTGGGAATGAGAATCTGCATTTTAACAAGCTCCCTTGGGGATCCCTCTAAAGCCATCCCCTGGCTTCTATTCCAAAGGCTCTATTGATATGTGTGGTATTAGAGACTTAAGAAAGCTAGCAATCACAGGTGCCAGGCAACACTGGAGAGAGAACTTTACGTGTTTTCACTTAACTGGTCCTGGCTGGGGGCGGGGAGGAGTCCTTGTTGCCATGGTGGTTTCAAAGATGAAGAGACAGATGCAGGAGTTACTGGACTGGCCAGAGCTCATATGCTAACCCTCAAGTAAGCAAACCTAGGTGTGTCTGTGTGAGCACGTGTGTTTGGGGGTACAAGGGTGTGTGCATGTTTTTGTTCTCTTGTTTTTGTTTTGTGTTTGCTTTTGTTTTTGAGACAGTTTCCCTCACAGACCCTTCCTCCCTCCCCCCCCCCACTCTCTCTGCACACACCTCACACAAGCACACTCTCTTTCTCTCTCTTTCTCTTCCCCCTCTTCTCTCTCTTCCCATGGCAACTTCCTTGGGCTCCTTCCTTGTGGCCAGTGAACTCACCTGAGTGCCGCTTCCCAATAACCCCGTGTATAATATAATCTAATCTGGCGTGACTTGGCTTATTTCACCAGTGGAAAAATAACTGATCAGTGCCCATGAGAAAATGTACCTGTCTGGTCAGAGCTGTTCTAACAGGCACCACCTCCACAGACTTTTTCCAACTGCAGCTTGCTGACCTGTCTTGCTTTCACTCCCTTCTCCCTTCTCCAGCACTTACAGAAGCCTTTGACAGTGGAGATGGGAGTTCAAGCCAGAATAGTAGCCTGCCATGGAGACAAACTCATGATCATTCTTCACCTTCCTTTATCTTCCCAAGAATGAGGAGAGACAACAAAGGTCTATTATCCCCACCAGATAAAGGAGCCCAGAGACTCCAAGCAACTTCACCAAGGTCACACAGTACAGGTACCCCCTTTTCTCCCCTTTGCACTCTCTTGTATAGAAGGTCCATCTCAGTCTCTTTGCCCTCCTCTGTTTGTTTCTGCAGCTCCATGGGGACACCAGGTCCCTGACAGAGCCCCAGCCTCTCTTCTAGTCTGTCTGCTGCTTCTAGCAATTATAAATCACAGCATTTTTCCTTTACTCGGGCCTGATGTTTAATTCATCACCCTGCCGCTGCTTTAATGCAGAACATTTATTTGGTGGAATAGCTTTGTTTTGCCTCCCAAGCCTCAGACTCCCATTTAAAATTCCTTTTCCGTTGAGAAGGGGGCTTGCTGTCAGCTTCCGGGACTTTTCTCTGCTTCTAAGCATGTCTGGGCCTGGCATCAGTGGGGACCCATCTTGCTCTGGGTCACAATGGCCAAGCTGCCCATAGTACTTGGCACGGTTCTTTTTTGGGGTTCCCCTTTTCCTTGGCACCACATGCTGTCCCAGGCATGCTTCTCGTCCTCTGGCTCCCTACCCCTCAGCTGGGGACATGTACCCCATCAACCCTCCTATCGGGCTGAGCCTTGGGACCCATATCACAGAAGGAGCATCTCTTCTCAGGGGCCCAGAGGCTAGGACAGCCTGCAGTAGGAGTGGGAAGGGCAAGTCTCTTAGAGTCTCTACCTTATACCACCAAGCACATCTTAGATGAGCTGAGAACTTTGAACTTTACTCTGAATGCTGTTTGAGAGCCCCACCTTCCTGAAATAGGCCCCCAGTGCTATTTCCATTGCCTGGACTGCAGCACAGTAAACGTCAAGAAAGGTCACCGTGTATCTGCAGAATTCTGTCTTTCCTGACATTGAACCTCAGCCGCCATGAGATAAACCTAAACGCTCTCTAGTCTTTCTACAGGATGATACCATGGAGAAAACCCAAACTTCCCTTAAGGAAGTTTTGTTCCTTTGCCTTTTTTTTTGCTTTGGGGGTGCATATATTTACAAAGCCTCAAACCTCTCCAAGTTATCAAACAAAGCACATGCAGGGAGGGAAAGGGTCTTTCCAGGAAGTGGACACTGCCCTGCAGCAAGATTGGAAAGAGCCTTCCTTTTCTCTGCTCTATGATGGTTTCAAATGGAAATGTCTCGATCAGTTCATGTTAAATACCTGTCCCTTAGCTTTCGGCACAGTTTGGAGAGGAAGTATAAAGCTTTTAGGAGGCCTTTTGCCCAGCTCCTAAGTCCAGCTACTGTCAGCCCGATGTGATATGAGTAGCCCCACTACCTTCTCCTAACAATATCAACTCTGCCACACCTTCCCAATGTGTTGGACTGAAACTATGGCCCTAACTTAAGCTGTCTTCCAGTAAGTTGTTTACGCCATGTCTCCATGATGTGAGAGTACCAACTGGTACCAAGAGTGGGGTTGTTGCTGTGATAAATATAACCACCTAGCCCTTGGGACGGATTTGTACATGAAATGTAGAAAAGTATTTATCTGTGGATTGGGAGGAGCTGGCTGTGCTAGAGTGTAGACTGAGATTAATGGACACTTCTGGTGGGAACAAAAGATCTGAATACCAATAGGATGTTGGCAGTAAAGACTGTGTTTGTGAGGTCTGGGGAGAGAATAAAGGCTCTGTTGGCAATTGTCAGGGGCTGTTCATGTCATGCTCTAGAAAAGCAGCTGTCTACATTTTGGCCAAAACTTTGAGTGAGACTCAATGAAGAAGTATTTATTTCTGGAGGAAATTTTAAGACAGTAAAGCCTCGCTGGGTGTGGTGGCGCAAGCCTTTAATCCCTGCACTCGGGAGGCAGAGGCAGGCGGATTTCTGAGTTCAAGGCCAGCCTGGTCTACAAAGTGAGTTCCAGGACAGCCAGGGCTACACAGAGAAACCCTGTCTAAAAAAAAAAAAAAAAAAAAAAAAAGACGGTAAAGCCTCAAGACTATGGCCTGGTTTCTGGCAGCTGCTTTTAGTCAGATTTACAGTGAGGATTTGAAGCAGACTATGAAGCAGAAGGCTTTGAAACACATGCATTGTGGGAATACAAATGTGCTGACAGCCATCGGCAAAGCAGGTGTGGACAAACGGCTGTAATTTTTTTTTTAAGATTCAACAACATTGAAGAGAGATGACTGGAGAGATGACTCCATCAATAGTGCTTGCCTGTGCTAATTATGTTCCCCCCCCCAAAAAAAAAAAAGTTTGTATGAGAGTGTCTTCAGGTAACTTCTGGGAACCTTCCCCCAGTTGGTTCTTATTGGTAAATAAAGATGCCACCAGCCAATTGTTGGGGAGCACAGACAGAGGTGATATTTTAGGATTCCAGGGCTTGGGACCAGGAGGAAGAGAAGGAGGAGATCCAACATGCTAGGAGAGTGTGGAGGAGAGGAGAGATGCCATGCATGAGATGAGTGCAAGACAGAGAGGTTTGGCCATCATGTGAAGGAGCCAGGAGAGCACGGCCCAGAGGGCGGCCCAACTGGGTCCAGAGCAGCCAAGACGGAACATCGAATTAGTAAGTAGTTACCTGGGGTTAGCTGCATGGAGGTTAGGCAGTGGCCTGGCTATTGTACTGCTTTAAGGCATATTAAAACATAAAGGCTGTTTGTGTGTCTCGTGTTTCAAAACACAGACGTGATGGCAACCCACTTATCTTAGAGCTGGGAAGGCTCATCTGTGCTTGACTGCAAAGGTGATGGCTAGGCTCAGCCTCCTTGCTGACCAAGGAAAGGAGGTCTCTTGGTCTGACACCCTCCTCCCCCATCATGTGGGCTCAGCCCCTCTCTCTGTTCCCCCTCACTGCAGCCACCCCAGATTTCTTTGCATGCTACCTGATATAGCAGCTCCTGTCCTGGCTGGCTTATTCCTTCCATGCCCTGTGATCAGCTTGAATGATGAGTTATTTCACAGGAAGATTGATCTGGGTATTAGGCCATCGTTTAGTTGGCTATTACAACAGCCAATTTTGGTTCCATGCTCAGCTATGAAGGGGAAACGGACCAGGCTGCTGGATATTTCTAGAGTGTCGGAATGTGGGTGGGAGGAGGAGGGAAGCTGGGCCCTGGTGTGGGGGATAGGAGTGGGTCTGGCTGACCTCAGCCCATATGGGTCTGACCTCAGCCCATATGGGTCTTCATTCTTAGCAGATGTGGTATAGAGATTAGAAGGGTTGAGATGAGATGGAGATTTCTCTCCAGGGGAAGGGGAGGGGCTTCAGATGAAGATGCTAGCAGAGGGGAAGTGTTGTTAAGGAAGAGAATGAATGAACCCATTACAAGAAGCATCGCAGACAGGCCTAAGTTTCCAGGGGGCAGGGGCTGGGTACCCCTCCTTGTTTCATTCCCTACTAACCCATGAGCCATAGTTACTGGGTGAGTTCCCAATCCTCCAGACCCTCTCCCCCACCCCTTACAGCTTAACAGCTCCCTTCCATTAATAGTGTGGGGCTGTGGGTAGGAGGAGGGAAGCTGGGCCCTAGTGTGGGTGATAGGAGAGTGTGTCAGCCTCTGTGGGGTTTTAACTCACATTTCTAGAAAACTCCTGTAAATCAATGACCTGTTCCCTGCTCCTTTTCCCCTAGGATGGTGTTTGATGCTCATTAAACTCCAGGATGGTACTTGGTGTTCAGAAAACATTTGCTGAATGAGTGGGTGGCCATTAGAGGGTCTCTGGTCTCAGGCGACCAGTGGTGTGGATTCCATAATCTACACCCCCACTGCTGTATCTCAGAAAGGCACCTTTGTTCCCCAAAGGTTCTGCACACATCTTCCCCATGCACTATTTTGCAAATGACTTCAGGTGTCCAGAGAAACACCTTCCAAAGGTCACGTCCTCTTTCAACCCTGGCTGGGAACGGCCAGCATCAAGTTCCAGTGCACAGAATCTGGAGCCCACAGGCATGAGATGTCTGCAGGGAGAAGTCACCTACCCAACATCTCTGAAGGTTTCTTTCTGTTTCCCTACCCTTCGTGTGTGACAATCTTTGTGAAGGTGTCTGTCACCTGCTTGTTCTTAAGTAGACATATGAACTGTTCTGTCCATACCTGCACATAGCAAAAAAGAGCCTTGGGCACTGAGAGGAATCTGAGAGAAGACCTTTTTATCAGAGAAACAGCCCAACAATCGTATAGTCCAAGCAGGCTTTCCACCCCACCTGCTGGTCCAGCCTGAGGGAAGAACCTGGAGTCTCCAGCACATCAGACAAGCGTTCTACTCCCCAGCCACAGCGCCACCCCAAAGCAGCCCCGCATTGTTCCCTATGAATTCCACTTTTAAATTTTTATTGTTTATCATAAACAATAACTGGTTTTCTCGTGAGAGTTTCATACATAGATGATTCGGCTTGAAGGTCTCAGTCCCCACCTCCAACACTCTTCCCCCCCCCCCCCGCCCACCATGCTTTCTGCTTGTATCTTAGCCTCCCCAATGTTTCTCTACTTCTGTATCACGTGCATTCTATGACCCTGGCCCTCCTTTTTCTCTACTCACAAGGTGGTTTATAGTATCCTGTTGACAACAGTGAATTGCATTTGACTGTAGTAATTGATATTTTAAAAATCCTGGTGTGGGGTTCCTTCCTGCCTTTGGTCATTTATGTTTCTGGAGGAAACACGCACAGCCTTTATATTTTAATATGTCTTAAGCAGCGCAATAGCTGGGCAGCTGTCTGCCCTGCCCTCTATGCTGTTAGAATCTACCACCTAGCCCTAAGTTATTATTGTTTCATCAGGGCTGTTCTTAGCTCCCATTAGGCAGCTCTCTGGGCCCCTAGTCCATGGTGGCTCTCCTTGCTTCTTTATCCCGTGGTGGCTCTCTGTCTCTCTTTCACATTCTTACTTTCCCATCTCAGCTCCCCTTTCTCTCTCCTTCCTTGTGGTCTCTGGCCTGAAAACCTAAACCACCACCACCACCACCACCACCACCACCACACCCCACCCCTCCTATGTCTCTTCTCTGCAGCTATTGGCTGGTGGCATCTTTATTTACCAATCAGAATTAACTGGGGGCAGGGTCCCTCAGGCTAAGTGCAAATCTTGGAGGCCAGGACTTAACATTACAATAAACAATAAGAGACAAATCCTCAACGTGAGACTCTAGTCCCAGGACCAGCCATCTGCTTCTCTGCTGAGGGCCAGATATTCTAGTGTCCTGTGAGCTTGGAGCCTGCCCTGCTAGCGACATAACCAGGTGACCTGGGTGTGTATATTGCATGAAGCCTTGGGTGTTGGCAGCAAAAGAGGCTGAGTAGACTTCAGATTCATCAACAGAGCTATTACAGTTAAAGAAACCAACAATGACTCCAGCTTCAGTCATCCACTGCAGACATTCAATATAAAATTAGACAGATGGCTTTGCCAAAATCTTTAAGTGAGTATCCTCACACACCACCCCAGAAGCCTCTGGGGTCGAGGTTCACTTTCAGAACTCCTTATCACAGATTCCTAATCACAGCCAGGATGTAGGACAGTAGTGGGTAGGGACATCTATGAAAAGGGTGGTGGAGACTTTGGTGTTGAAGATATTGGGATAGGCAGAGCAGTCAGAACAGGGTATAGGGGTGCAGATGAGGCTATGGGAACCCGGGAGGCAGAATTCCCTAGCATTATTGCAGGCTATACAAAATTTCTCCTCAATAGATGACCCTGGGCTCTGCAAAGAGGGAGGTTCTGCAGATAAAGGGTGTCTGCAAACAGGGGGCTCTTGAGACAGCATCACCGTGCCAAAACATTTTCTGGTTCTCTGAACCGGCAGCTTTTTCTATACATGGCAACACTGAAGACACCAGGGACCGGAGGAACAGGTGGCCACATGATTTCTGCCCCAGGATTAAAGCCACAAACCAAAGAACATCTGCTGGTGTGTGTCGAAGAGGGGATGTGGTCAGTTTCATGCCCTGCTGGGTAGTCTGCTGGCAGCCTGGCCTTGACCCTTCTGTGTGGCTTCCCTACCCTTTCCTGAAAGGCTCGGAGGGCGGCTGGTTCATAGTTCAGTTCCCTTTGCGTGGCCTAGCAGGGTTCTGATTGAAAACCTCAGTTGTGGGCTGGGGGCGGGGGCAGGGCTGAACCAGGCATTTAAGAGAGAGGTGGAGCCAGCCGCCCCACAGTCCGTGGGTACCAGCCACCTTGTGGCTTCATTTGGCCCTTCTGTCTTACAGTTCCATTGAACATCTATTATTTATGGTAGCCAAGTGGCTTGGAACAAGCTGAGACTCAATTAAGATAATGTTCCCCACACAGCAGCCGCTGTTAACGCTGGGAAGTTATTCCCACAACCACCTCCCCCCTTTCTCAGCCCAGAGCTAAAGGGGGCAGAGATTAGAGAGCTGGGTAAAGAAGTCCAGAGATGGAGTTGGAAACAGGCCGTGACTATGTCAGCAGCTCCTGCTCCCTGTCAGTACCAGCTTCTCTGAAGAATGTGTGTGGTACTGATGAGGGGCAGTGTTAGCCAGAAGCAGCCAGGCATTGACTGGGCAGGAGGTCTTGGTTAGAAGCCGGCAGAGGTGAGTGAAGCTTTGCTGTTCACGTGCAGGAGGGAGGAGAAAAGAAGGAGTAGTAGTTCAAGATAGTGACTTGAGACAAATGCAGAGGAGGTGGGAGAGAGAAACAAAAATGACAGAAAAAAAAAAAAACTGAACCGCTTGGTGGGGGCAGAATAGAGGCTTTCTGAGCCAGGAGAGTCAGTCTAGTCCCATGATGATAGTTCTTTATAGGAGACCGGCCAGCGCAGCCACCAAAGTCCTCACCGAGTTGAGTCTTGGGAGGAAAAAAAAAAAAAAAACGGGAAAAATTTACTGACTACCCTGGCCTCTACATCTTAGGTTCCAAGCCTTTACCTCTCTGCGGTGCTCCTTGCACTGCCCGCTGGAGGGTCAGCCTGGAGAGCGAGGTCCGTCTAAAGCAGGATACAGTGACCAGCAGGTTTCATCCTTGTCTCCTTCCCCCAAACCCCCCTCCCCCCGCAACCCACTGCATCAGTCCCAGCTTCACCCTCAACGGGTCCCAGAGGAGCAGCTGGTGGAGCATACTGAGGGAGTGTGTATATGTGGGGGGCGGGGACTGGGGTCCCCCTAAAGTCCTCCTCCTGCTATGGCAAAGGTCCATCCCTATCAGTAGTTCTAACTTACAATCCTTGCTTGGTGCTTCACCTCCCGCTGCCCCCAGCTCCGCCACGCCCCCACTCCCCGTTGCTACGCCCCCATTTTTCCTTTCTTCCGACAGAGCTTCCTCTCACTTCAGACAGAGGGCTTTCAAAGTGTCTGTCATAGGTTGGTTTTATTTCACTTTTATTTGATTTTATGGTACTAGGGAGGTGGTGAGTCTGGGCTCTTGGACATGCCAGGAAATGTCCTACCAGTGAGCTATGCCCACAGCCCTTCTCATTATAAACTTGCTATTTTGTGTCAGGTTCTCAGCCAAGTTGTCCAGGCTAGCCTGGCATTCACTCTGGGCAAGCTTGTAACTTGTGTAACTGTTCCTGGTAACTTGAACCTCACACAGTTGGGAATTCCCGGCTCAGCATGCTCTGGTTAGTTTAAACAGAAACTAAAGGGCTGAAATGGCTGGAGAAGCCAGATTTTTTGGAAGTTACTACCCAGCTAGGAACAAGGGTAAATCAACCAGGACCAGGCTCCCACAGGAGGCACACATTGCTGTGGCTTGGAGTCTACTTCCCATTCCTGACTGCTAAAGGGTCCTGCCAGCCTCTTCTACCTCTGAAGCCAGATGCCTCTGTCCTTACTCTTGCCAGGAGGCAGACATGGGGTGGCACTGACTCTCATGCTTTTAATTTCAAGCTCACGTAAGTGCCCAGTGTCCTGCGGCAAAACCTATGTCAGTTATTCCAAGAAACAGAACTTAAGAGTGGCCATTCTTAACAGGATAAAATGTTTAGAGCCTTGAGTGGCCAGAAGTACACTGGTTGCTCTCTAGGGAGGAGATGGGTCAAACCCAGCCCAGCAGAGCACTATCACGAAGCAGGTAAGACCTGTGGGCCGTCTTTCCACCTGGAATCTACCTTCATCAAGGGAGCTCTCACCTGCTGGAAAGTCTCTCTCTCTCTCTCCTCTTCTTTCCTTCTCTCATCTCCTTTCTCTCTCCTCTCTTTCCTTTCTCCTTCTCTCTCTTCTTTCTCTTTCCTTCTCTCTCTTCTGTCTCCTCTGTTCTCTCCCACTCCCTGTCCCCCCCTCTCTCCTGCCCCATCTCCCTCTCCCCCCTCCGTGTGTGTGTGTGTGTGTGTGTGTGTGTGTGTGTGTGTGACAAGGAGGGGCAGCCCCAGGTATCAGTTCTCACTGACTACCTTGTTTTAAGTCAGGCTCAAGACACTCCTGCATTCAGCTTTCCATGGCTCCTGGGGATCCAAATCCAGATCTTCATGCTCACAAGACAATCACTTTACTGGTTGAGCCATCTCCTTGCCCTGTTTGTGAGGTTTCTTCAGAGATGTGGCAGGTGCTAAGAGCAAAGCAGATGGGCCTGGAGATTGGGGTGATGGTGTTTTTGCCATTCATTTTACCCCAGAGTCACATGGGAGCTCTCCTGCCCCCCACTGCAGCCCGTCTGAGAGCTTTGTCCCTTCTCAGCATGAGTGACCATTTATCAGTTGGAATTTTTTTTTCTGAAGGCACTCATGAGCAGCAGGCAGGTTCGGAGGCCTAATCAGGCTGGATGCATCTCTAACCAGACAGGGAATGTGTCTGGATTTGTCACCCGACAGGTACAGATGTCTTGGGCTCTCATCCATAAGACAGAATCACTCCTGGGATTGAGAAGCTCCAAGGCATCTGTCAGAGGCAAGCCACACATTGTTCCAGACACTGACGACAAAGCACCTGCCGCGGCCTGGGGTCAGCAGGCCCAGCACTCCATCAGTGAGGTAATGAGATTGACGTTGAGGACGGCCACACCACCTTCTGTGTGGAACCTCCCAAAATTCTCTCCCATCATGCTCCAGTCAAGCACAGGTAAAGGGAAGGACAACGTTTCATAAACAGAGCAATGTCACCTCCACTGCCTACTAGCTGGGTGGCTCTCATGGTCAGATGAGTTCATGTTTTACCCACAGCCCCTGGGAACCAGCCTCCTTCCTGGGCCATGACAAGTAGAGGGTGGGACTCTCTATATGGTCATAGCAGTTTCCATGTTTCTGTGGGCTTCAGGTCCTAGCTGCTATATGATCCGTGATTCAGAAGTCCTGGTCCTAGGCTGGGGAGATAGCTCTGTGGGTAACATGCAAGAATGAGAACCTGAATCAAGAGTCCCTCAGAAAAAAAAAAAAAAAACCTGGCGTGACAGTACACACACCTATAACCCTAACCCTGGTTAGCTTTGAGTTAAATGAGAGACCCTGTCTCAAAAATACATTCTCATGTCAACTTCTGGCTTCTGCAGACAGTTATGTACATGCACACACACACATACACACACACACACACATACACACACACATTGAGTAGTTTGAATGTAATTGGCTACCATAGGCCCATAGGCCCATAGGCCCATAGGAAATGGCACTATTGGGAGGTGTGGCCTTGCTGGAGGAAATTTGTCACTGTGAGGGTGGGATTTGTGTTCTCATATGCTCAGGCTACACCCACTGTGACATGAAGTCTCCTTCTGCTGCCTGTGGATCAAAATATAGAATTCTTTGATCTTTTTCCAACACCATGTCTGTCTGCATACTGCCATGCTTCTTGTCATGACAATGATGGACCAAACCTCTGAAACTGTAAGCCATGCCTAATTAAAAGTTTTCCTTTATAAGAGAGGGGAGGGGAAGAGATCTAGCACTTGTTAGTTGTACAGCATTAAGTAGAAGGGCCTTCCATTCTCTGTTACTCCTCCCCAGAAACATCCTGACTGACATACCCAGAAGCATGTCTCCTAGGAGACTCAGAACCCCATCAAGTTGATGATGATGATGATGATGATGATGACCAGCCGTCACACTCACATACACTACTTAGATGGCATAGAGACTTCATCAGACACAGTGGAATGAATTCTTCTCATTTTATAACCAGTGCTGCTCTATACTTTCCTCTTGCTAATGCAAGTGGCCTTGGTAAATATAAAAGAAAATAAAATGGACATTTTTGGAAAGCTTCCCAGTTTGGTGAACACATCCATGTACTGGAATGTTTTGTGCCCAGGATGGGAGGACATGAAAACCATGAACTCCCCTCTGCCACATCCTTTACCCTACATACATCTATCTCTTCCATCTGGAGGCTCCAGAGTTGCATCCTTTTGTGGTATATTGGCAACAAGAGAAATGAGTGTGTCAGTTTATCTCTGTCATCTACTTGATGTAATTTGGAGTCACCTAGGAGACACACTTCTAGGTATTTTTATAAAGGGATTTCTGGGGAGTGTTGAGAACAGAAAACCTGTGTTGTATGTAAGCAACAGCATCTCATGGGCTAGAGTGCCAAGCTGAATAAAAAGGAGAAAGAAAGCTGAGTACCAAGAGTGGAGGGGAACACGCACACACATGCGCGCGTGCACGCACGCACACACACACACACACACACACACACATCTGTGCAAATACATCAAAAACACTCCTGTCAATTATAATCCCCATTTCTGCAACTGGTCACTTGGTCTTAGCTGGTATTTATAACTACCTTCCTCTGCTACCCGTTCTTTATTTCCTCCACCCTTGGTATGCACCTCAGTAGGTCTTGATTCTTGATCCATATCTTCATTTTCAATGAGTCTGTGCTCTTTGTTATCCTGCCTGGATTAGGTTGCTATAGTTTCCCCCTTGACTTTAATCACAGGACATGATAACACCAAAGGAAGCCCTAACAGGGTTTCTGTACTCTAGATCTCCTGCACACAATCCTTTTTACCTCCTTGGAATATGGGAGTGTCTACACCCCAATCAGACAATAATGGAGACTTTATCCTTCCAACTTTTATCGAATGAATAAATGCATAGGTAAAGAGATACCTAGTCACGTGGCACTTTATTCCAGTGTGACAAATTGTGATGCTTCTCCCTTAGTAGTGTGATCCAAGAAGCTGACGGTGGAGGTGGTACCAATCAAAGCTGGTGATTATGAAGGGGGGATCCACCTTACATTATCTGCCAGCCTGCTCTGTCTAGAGCATGGCCACCCACTCTTGTGGGTCAATTACCCACAGAAGAGAGTAGGAAAGGGAGAAAGGGAGATTTAATACTTTGAGTTAGAGCTCAAAGCAGGTCCACTTAGCAGTCAAGATCTGGAAGATACTGCATGTACAAATGGAAGCTTCTGCATGCAAGAAGGTCTTCTGGGACATGTGAGCATGATCTCACTCGGGGGCTCATACATTATTTGGGATTACACATCCATCCCTATCAGGGCTTGAAGTCTCCTGGCCACAGCACAGAGAACCAACCCACTGTTGGCAGTGTGAACCCACAGATTCCATACTTCTGTAAACCATGAGGTACCCCATTGATGTCAACCTTCAGCTCCCCGAGGGAGTCACTGGGGAGATGGGCTCTGTCTGCTTGCACCGCAGAACTCCAGACTCAAATACTACTGAGCAGACTTGCATTTGTCACTCTGTGCCGCTCAGCTATGAGAGCAACCAAAGCTCCCTGTCCCCATGCCCTCCCTTGCTGTGACCTGTCACCTCCAACAGTCAGCTCACACGAACCCCTGAAGCTGCTTTGCAGTTACATTGTTTGGGGAACCTGCGAAGTAGCTAAACTACAGGAGCTGTGCTGGGTGCCCTTTAGGACAGCCTTCAGAAATAGAAAGCCCTCTTTGGGGGCTTCCTGGGTCCTTTTGGAGCAAAGGATCCTTATGAACTGAGTGAATGTCCAGGATTGCCAACTCACCTTTCCACAGAAAGACTAAATTGTCAGACAAAGGTCTACAGATCTCACAAAGAGATGCGACCTGACAAGATGAAGACGTGGTTTTCAAAAGTTGCACACAAGCTCATTATAAGTTAAAGACATCTCCAGTATCCATGGCTTCTTTAACTATGCTTGCTCACTTTGCTTACTTATCGATCCCAGGACAATAAGAACAGGGAGGCAGCCCACTGCAAGATTGGCTCCTCTCACATCAATCAATCATGAAACACCCTACTGCTACATCCATGAGCCCATGAGATGGAGGCAGTTCCTCAGTTGCGGTTTCCTGTTCCCTTTGGCCCTGATTTGTATCAAACTGATCAAACCTAAGCCACAGATCTTTATTTGGGGACTGAGGAACTGTATCTAAAGAAGAATGGACAATATTGATCATCCGAGGAGCTTAACAAATTCTTTAGGGGGGGAGGGTGGGGGAAACAGCTTGTAGATTCTATACTTTGATCCTCCCCAAAGGCCATGTCAAAATTAGCAGAGGAAAACTCTGACGAACTGGGACTTGCAAGCCAAGGGTGACATTTAACAGGGACATTGAAAGATCACTGTCCAGGTACAGACTCTTAAACAGGCTGACGTGGCTTCCAGCGACACATCTGCTTAGGTGCAGGAAACAGGTGTAGGAGAAATCTGATTACTCGTGGTTTAAGTACAGCCTTACAAGTTTTCTGTTCGTTTTTGTTTTTGATTTTTCCAAGACAGGGTTTCTCTAGTAGCCCTGGCTATCCTGGAACTCACTATGTGGACAAGGCTAGTCTCGAACTCAAGTATCCTCCTGCCTTTGCCTCCTGAGTGCTGGGATTAAAGGGGGCTACATTTCAGCAGGCTGTGGAAGCAAAATTCTCAGTTTCCTTTGTTTCTATTGGTAGTTTACCAGGAAATGTTTTCCAGAGGGCAGGCTGGAGAGAAGAGAGCGAATAGGAACTCAGAATGCTTTGTGAACAGGGGTGGGCCTTAGTCTCCACGCTTTAAACAGTTCTCTAGCTGTGCTCTGGGTTACCATGGATAAGAAGGATTTTCTGAGCCTCAAGGCCATCCCCAACAGGATCAAGTGCAAAGGGCCCCAGAAGTTTCACTGGCACTGCCAGATGGGCCATAAACAGTGCTGGAAAGAGAAGGGCTTTCAGTGCCACTGTGTGTTTGACTCTCAGAGACAACTCTTGCCGGCTTCCAAACATCTGCAGCAGTTTATGAATTATTTTTCAGAGGAATAACGAAACGGCTTTCTCAAAGTCCTGAGGGGATGCTTCGGCATGAAGAGTCCACAACAACATCATGTATTACAAGTCCATCGGCCACCAAGAGCATGCCCACAAGAACGCCACTCTGAGGGAAACACTGACCAACTTCACCAAGTGGCTAGGCAGAGAGAGAGCTTGGGTAAAGCTCTCTGGAGACACCAAAAGACTGGTGAGTCCAGTGTGTAGACAGGGGTCCAGAAACCATTTGCCAGCAACTGGAACTAGAACAAAAGAAAAAGCAAGGCACTGATAAAGAGAGAACTACCGGGTTCACTGAGGAACAAATGAGAAGTGGTCTGGAAGAAAAAGCAAAAATGTCTTTTTATAGAATTAAGTGAAAACACAATGCAGGAAAGGTTATGCTCAATTGAATAAAAGAGCAGGTAGTTCAGCTGGAGCCCCATCATCCAGGTCAAGGTGTCTGGGTCCAAGTGCCCTGAAGACTTGGGGGAGCACAGAATAAGAGAGGAAAGGGGAATATTCACAGAGCTTAGCTCTACCTGGGCATAAGTCTGCATCGAATGTAATTATGGAGACTGGAGTGGAAAAGAAAAGAGCTTCATGTATAGATTTCTGGCTACAACCTGGAGTCATTGTGAAAATTACAACCGAAAACCTTGGAAATACCACAACAGAAAGGGTGGAAGATGGTTGAATGCGGAGATAGGCTGACACTGGTCCAGACTCCTTTAGAGACATTCATTGCAGCACCAGGAAAGAGAGGTCTAGTTATAAACTATAAACCACTGTGGCTATAGAGGAAATGAAGGCACCCTAGAATCCATCCATGGGAAGGCTTTTTCAGCCACTGTGGTCATTGACACCGAGCCTCTGAAGGATGCAGATTTGAAGGAGTTCCATATGAGTTTAGGCATTGGTTATCAACCTTTAAAATCCTAACACATCAGACTGATGTTTCTGCCAGGCACTATGAGTCTGGACTGTGTTAAAGGGCTTGTTTCAGATATGAAACAAATTTATAGGCTACTGAATTGTTCAGTTAGACTAAATAAAACCTAATTATGTCTTTGGAAGTAACAACAATAAATGAAATGTTTTGCTCCTGGCTGTCTGGTATCTGTGGGTCTTAACTTTGCAGGGTGGAGTCTGTTGGGGCAATCGTGTATGGGATGAGAATGGGTAAAGCAAGGAGGTAGATTTGAGAAAACACACAACAACAAAAAAATACCCTGAAAGAGAGCAGGGGAGGGATAGAGAGAGGCTGCTGAATTGTTAGCCTGAATTATCTTCCTGGGTGACTTAAGGTGCTGCTTCCCCTTGTGGTGTTTGGGGAGTTCAATCTCTCTACTTCTTTGGTTTTTCTGTCTTGCTTCATGTCTAATACTGACTATGATCTCTCAACCAGGGGAAGAAATGTCTTCAACTCTTTCATATTGAAAGACGTCACTAGTTCTTTCTTGGTAATACAAGCCACTTTCTAGGAACCCGTTTTCTGTCTGTCTGTCTGTCTCTAGAAAAAAGGTGTTAGGTGTGTGTAGTTGGTATAACAAACGTTCTATTTTATTACTCTGAGAGTTCACACTCTAAACTCCTAACTATGGTCCTGTGTCTATCTCCCTAAGGTTGCTCGCCTGTGGGAAGTATCCTGACTGAAGGTGGGGCCAGTCTCTCATAGTAGTTCTCTAATTCAAGGGTGGGAATTCTGGAGGAGGAGAGATCAAAGTGACATCTCTCCAGGAGTGCTAAAGATTGTAGGGCAATAGGCTATACACAGACTAGTCTGGTCTCTAGTGGAGCTGAGGTGTGCAACCCTGGTAGGACCCAGTAGTGATGATAATTAACCTGCATGGGATGATAGGTATTCCCTCATGTCTCCTGGAACCCTGGCTCCTGTTGAAATTACTGCCCCCACATCCCCCACAGGAGAAGCATGTGCCTAGCAGTCATGTAGACAATGTCCCAAGCTTCTGACGTTTAAGCTAAACTTCTCCCCAGTTACCTAGTAACAGTAAGATAACAGCACACCATAAGAGGGGCTGCTTGGCCCCACCTCACTCTCTCCTCATACTCTCCTCGTTCTCTCTTACGCTCTCTCCCTCTTACTCTAGCCTTTCTTCTCTCTCTCTCCTTTTCCCTCTTCTCTACTCTTGGCCATTGCCAGTCCCCCTCTCTCTTTTACCTTCTCTCGTTCTCCCTGCCTTTCTACAATAAAGCTCTAAAGTCATAGACTGTCTCTGTTCATCAAGGCCCGCTGTGCATGGATGATTGGATAGGCTTTCCTCTAATGAGCTGTTTCTAATTTCCCATCAGAAAGCCGTCCTGTGCTCCAGCCATGGACTGGACTAAGGACTCTCACCTGAGCCTGTGTGGGAACCTCTCTCCCTCTGCCCTCTCTCCAGTAACTCTGGGCCTAGGGTGCCGCCCTGGAGCCCCTGGTATCAGGGGTTGCCCCTTGTCCACTCCCTGCCAAGTGGGGTCAGTGGCTTAGATGCCCACCTGGGGCCAAGTGGAAAGCATCTGGCAGCCCTCTCACGTCTGCCTGCTCAGAGCACAGGAGGAACTCTGGCCAGACATGGGCATTCTCTCCCTCCCCCCTCTTTTCCCTACAACCCCTTTGACCCACAAAAGATGTGAATACTAATGCTCTTGGTCTCTGCTTAAATACTGTCCAGTGTGTGACATGAAGTTCTGGTCACGTGGATGGTTATCTTGAGCAAATTATTTCACTGGTTCTGGTTATCAGGTAGAGTCTTGAGTACAGTCAGGTTCCTAACAACATTTTGCATGTATAGTCAACTTGACTATACATGGAATGAACTAAAACTAAAAAATGGAGGGCATACCTGTGAGTGGTTTTTGCTTAATTTGAAGGAGGAACATGTGCTTCTAACCTGGATCTTGGAAGTAGGAAGATACACCTTCAATTCATATCTTTTGAGCTTGAAAGAGACACGCCTTTAATCTGATTTTTGAGTTGGGAAGACACACCTCTAATCTGACTGCACCTTCTGCTGGATATCTAAGGACATGGAAGAAGGAAGGTTGTGCTCTTTGCCTGATTTGTTCTTGCCTTGCGATCAAGTACATTCCTTCACTGGCATTAGAGCCTAATTCTGCATTCTAGCATCTACCAAAGACCAGCTGAGACATCCAGCCTTGTGAACTAGGCAACTTCTGAATTCTTGGACTTTCTGTTCACAGTCATCTATTGTTAGATTATCTGGTCTACATCCTATAAGTCATTCTAATAAATTCCATATATATGATATATATCATGTATACTGCATACACTTATACATGTATGTGTGTATGTATGTATGTATGTATGTATATAGATATAGACAGAGTCATTCTATAAGTTCTGTGATTTCAGAGAATCCTCACTAATATAGATTTTTGTACCCTCAGTGGTTCTATAGCAACAGAAGTATGAAGATGAATTTTTTAAGTATCTGGACTAGGTTTTTCAATTAGCCAGCACCTCCTCTCATGGGAGCTCTGGGAGTACTGAAAGCCAATGGTGTGAACTGTATTACAAACTTAAGGGGATAAATGCATTGGATCAAACTGATTTACTAATTGTGAGTGGCAACGGATTAGGTGACTCTGCATATGAAACTCTTAACAGTTTGAGGGAAAATAAAGAAGGTGATGATGCCAGTGGGTTGTTTTTGCCAAGTTTGGATACATTGACAAAGGATATAGATGCACTCTGTGGTAAAACTAACCATCTTCTAGCATCTCAGAATATGGTGAAGGACAACAGTGAGTGTAATGATAAACAGTCTAAAGTTTTGTAAGTGTGCCCTGAAAGAGTGCCTTTTCTCCAGCAGCCACAGAGCTCAAGTTGTGGAAAATAAAAATCAAAGTCCTCATTAAACTGTTGGCTGAATTACAGCAAAAATTCAAGCTCCAGCTTTGGAGGGTATTGGTGGTTAAAATAAGGTCATTGTTTGGTAAAGAATGGTATCTTAGTTAGGGTGTAACTGCTGTGAACAGAAACCATAACCAAGGCAACTTTTATAATTAGGGCTGACTTACAGGATCAGAGGTCCAGTCCATTACCATCAAAGCAGATATGCATGGTGCTAGAGAAGGAGCTGAGAGTTCTACATCTTGTTCTGAAAGCAAACAGGAGAAGACTGGCTTCCAGGCAGCTAGGACGAGAGTCTTAATGACCACTCCCACAGTGACTTGCTCCCTCAGACAAGACCACACCCACTGCAACAAGGCCACACCTCCAAATAGTGCCACTCCTTGGGTCAAGCATATTCAAACCACCACAAATGGGATCCTGAAAGCTGGGATGGGGGTATGTGGTAGGACTTTATTGCAACTGAGAACCTTGTGTTCTCATTCAGATTCCAAAGGGGTTTTTCATCTGAATGAGTGACTCTACCCTCAGCAGCACCTCCTGAAGTTCTATCTTCCCCAGATTTGACAAAGTAAATTGATCCTGTGTTGTCTGATAAACAGTGACTTTGAAGGAACAGTCAGGCAAGACAATACTGGTGTTCCCCATGGTCTATCAGTTTTTGCTTCTAGACCTATAACTAGACTCCTAGAGAGGAGGTTCCTAGAGAGAAACAAAACAGCTTCCCAGAGAGAAAGTAGAAAGTGTTGTCCATGAGGAGCTGTGGAGGTAAGTTACACTACTAAAGAGTGCTGTGTTTTATAAAAAAAATAATAATAAGGAAAGAAAATTCCTTCATTTTTGGTGGATGTGTAGTCAGGTGTGGGGGGAAGGGTGTGCCTCTCTGGGCCCATGCCGAGACATCCCTTACCCCTTAGGGGCCAGCCACAGGATGGTATAATATAGAATAGAGTTTACTCAGGGCATGAGGAGGGGAGTTGAGAAGGTAGTAGAGACAGAGAAACACAGAGAGAGAGGAGAGGAGAGGAGAGGAGAGGAGAGGAGAGGAGAGGAGAGGAGAGGAGAGGAGAGGGAAAGAGGAAAGGTTGACCATGAGCACGTGGAGAGAGAGCAGGGAGAGGAATGGGAAGAGAGGGGGAAGGGACAAGAGGACAGCGTGAGAGCAAGAAGGCAAGAGAGAGCACAAGGACCAAGCAGTATAGTGAGTCAGGCACACCTGGCTGTTGCCAGGTAACTGTGGGGTGGAGCTTAGACAAAATGCTGACAATGAGTGTGAAGAGTTTGCTAATTCACTCAACAGAAGTCTGGGGGATATGTGTGGGAATGGATTTGAAGGCTGTGGGAAAATGGTGGAAGGAACACAAAACTGGATCAGGCCGAGTTTACTGATGTGGGACCGCTGAGTGGAGAGTCCAGGTTTAATATGGAAGCTCCGCACAGTTTAATAAGGTATTAAAGGTTTGTTTGAATGGTTGGCTGAAGCATTTGTCAAAAGATGGCCAACTGGAAAGGGATTGGAGATGCCTTCGTTGAATGTAGATGAAAGAAGTTTAAGGCTCAGAGAAATTGCAATGCTAGAGTGGGTCCCCTGTATAAATCCTAATCCTCCGCAATGTGAAGGCCCAGAAAACATGCCTTTCACTAATCCTACAAGAGGAAAAGTAGTGGGAGGGGCATGAGCACATTTTAAGAGCTTTGCTGTCCCCCTTTTTCTTAGGGCAGACCTTAGGGTTGGAGATGCAGCTGTCCCATTGAATGAGTTAAATGAAAGGAGTTTAATTGGGCCGAGAGGTAGCAGGGGCCAGGTGACATCACTGACTATTGGAAGGCAGGGTGATTATAGTTACCGTGATGGGGTAGCGTAGACAAAGCATGTCCTCAATGGCCTAACCTGCAATGGTCAGCACAGGCAAAGTGAATGTCATGGTTTCAAAACTCCTATGGACACTTGGTTCTGGCTAATCAACCAATCAAGGTATCTACAGGCTTGAAACAGATAAGAAGCCAACTGGATTTTTGCACGATTCTGTGTAAGCAGAAAAATCCTCAAACAAGTGAAAGAAAGGCTACATTGGATGATGGCAAAAGGCAGTCTCTACCTGTGGGTTGATTTCCAGACTTGAGTCAGTGTTCAGACACAGAACCCCTTGAATGAAGAGGTGGCCAGGTTTCCAAGTTGTACTCTTAGTGTTTCTCCAGTCCTTCCCGGGAGGGACCCATGGCCTTTTACAAGAACAACTGTACACTGGGAGAAAGGAACAATCAGACTTTCCAGGGTCTGTTGGATACTGGTTCTGAACTGACACCGATTCTGGGAGATCCCAAGTAATACTGTGGCCCTCCTTTTAGAGTAGGAGCTTATGGAGGCCAGGGAATTAATGCAGTTATGGCTAAAGTCCTACTATAGTAGGTCCAGTGGGTTCCTGAATTCCTTCGATGGTTATTTCCCAAGACCTGGAATGTATAATCGGGATAGATATATACTTAGAAGTTGGTAGAATTCTCACATTTGTTCCCTAACCTGTGGAGTGAGGGCTGTTATAGTTGGAAAGTCTAAATGGAAGCTTTTAGTTTTTGGTTGCATCTACCAAAGAAAATAGTGAATCAAAACAGGATCAAATCTCTGAAGGAAATGCAGAAATTAGTGCCACTATCAAGGTCTTGAAAGATGCAGGGGTGGTGGTTCCCACCACATCTCCCTTTAACTCTCCTATCTGGCCAGTGCAGACAACAGATGGATCCTGGAGAATGACAGTTGACTATGGAAAAACTGAATCAGGTAATAGCTCCAGCTGCAGCTGCTCTACCAGATGTGGGCCCTTACTTGAGCAGATGAACACATCTCTTGGTACATGGTATGCAGCTATTGATTTAGTAAATGCCTTTTTCTTGGTGCTTGTCCATTAGGACCATCAGAAGCAATTTGCTTTCATTAAAGCCAGCAGTATATCTTTACAGCTTTACCTTCAAGGATATATTAACTCTCCAGCCCTGTGTCATAACTTTGTTAGATGCAATCTTGATTGTCTGTCTCTTCCACAATATATCACATTGGTGCATTATACCATGTGCTGATTCCACCAAGTGGGCAGGAGGTAGCAACCACTTTGAACTCATTGATAACACATATGTGAATCAGAGGATGGGAAATAAATTTACAACCAAAATTCCAGGACCTTCAACCTCAGTGAAATTCTTTGGAGTCCAGCAGAGCAGGACATGCAGAGATATTATTTTGAAGGTGAAGGACAAATTATTGCATCCCCACCTACCGACAGGAAAGAAGCACCACGTTTTGGATTCTAGATATAGCACATTTCTTACTTGGGTGTGTGACTCTATTGATGCACCAAGTACATTGGAGATCTGCTAGCTCTGTGTGGGACCTGAAACAGTAAAAGGCTCTTCAACAGGCACAGGCTGCTCTATCACTTGGACCATATAATAAGCAGAAGGCATGGCCCAAGTTAGAGGTGGGTTTTTTCCTACCTCAAAGATCCAGATTAGAAGTGAATTTTACGGCCTTGTACTAAACACAAATCCCTCAGAGGTACGACCCTCCATTTCAGGGTTTTAGTTAATTCTAAATGTAGTCAAGTTGACAACCAAGAATAGCCTTCACACTCCTCACTTCCCGGCTAAAAATTAAATGTAACATCTGTCTCACACGCTCTGACTCCAATGCCTTCCCACTATGGTGGACCTATACCCTCAAAAATAAGCCCTATCTTCTTTAAGTTGCTTTTGCCAGGCATCTGGTAGCATCTATGAGAAAAAGACCTAACACATTAAGCAAGCTGGCACCCTGAGTTCTGAGAGCTGTTGTAGTAATTTAACTCGAAGAGAAGGCTCTAGGACGCTGACTCTCTTAGCCTGCTGTTTGGAAGCACAGTGAGGGGTTTAGTCTTGGGATACCAAACCCTTAACCTGTTGGGTTTCTGCTAGCTTTGGGCGTGGAGCTAAGGTGTAGGACATGAGAAGCTGCCCCACTGAGAAATGGAGGTTGGTTGGTATGGGATAAACAGCTTACACATCTGGTAGCCAGCACAACATTTGGAGGCACAGAAACCAGTGCTGTCCCTCCAGCCAGAACAGGAAAAGGAGGCCGTCCCTCCTCCTCAGGGTCGTCTTCCCTGCTGGAGATCAAGTCTGATGGTGTCTCCAAGGCCTGCACCCCTGGCCAATAACATCTCACACAGGCCTACCCCAGAGCAAGAGTGCCAGCCACCAAAAGCCATCACCTTTTCCCACTTGGGGCTCACTTCCCCTCCCCTGCCCTGCACTGGTCCAGGTCATGTTCACAGTGGCCATGACCCACAACAGCCCCCACTGTGAGTCAAGGACACCAGGAGTTACCAAAGGATATTAAAGAATACATGAATGATTCCTTTCATCAGCTTGATGGGATCTGAATCACCCGCTTGCATCCACAAGGGTGTAGTGTGGGGATGGCACTTGTCACAAGACAAGAAGAATGGGGAACAGATCCTCAAGGTCAAAACCCTTACTGGCAAATAAAACCTGTGATTATGGGTCCTCGGGCATGTCATCACATTGACAGAGGTGCTCAGGCAGAGAGGAACAGCAGGCAAGCTAGGGGTTGAGTGTGCTAGGGATAATTAACCCTTCTTCTCCCGTCCCCATAATTCCAGGCCTTCCCTCTCTTATCTGTTATTCTCAGGGAGTCTGCATGGCACCCACTACTTAGCTTCCCCCCACAGTGCCAGCTGCAGCCAATCTCCTTTCTGAGTTAAAAAGCATTGGGACTTAAATGTCAATGGATGGTGTCAGAGCAGCCCGAGAGTTACAGCTTAAACTAAAAGCAAAGGGAAAAAAAAAGAGGAGGAAGAGGAAGAGAAGGAGGAGGAGGAAGAGGAGGAGAAGGAGAAGGAGAAGGAGGAGAAGAAGAAGAAGAAGAAGAAGAAGAAGAAGAAGAAGAAGAAGAAGAAGAAGAAGAAGAAGAAGAAGAAGAAGAAGAAGAAGAAGAAGAAGAAGAAAATACAGTAGAGTCTGCTTGGTCCTGCTTTTCTGCCTTAACTCTTTCCCTGCCTTGCTTAGGCAGGGCAGTGGGATTTGAGGATCTGCAGCGAGCTCAAAGCAGAACAGATGGTGCACATACACCAGGCTGGCCCAGAAGGCACCATGTTTGGGTTAGCAGAACAAGTGCTTAGACCCCCTAGCTTCAAGAGAGGCAGATGGGGTTCGAGTCCCAGCAATTCCACTCCATCCTAGGGAGACAAGGTTGTCTCCCAATCCTTGGAGGGGGAGCTCAGATCTTCACCTGTAACACAGGCACAATATGGCATTAGGGGGACAATAACCCTGAGAGGGTCTGACCTGGGTAGTGCCTCAGCCCTTATCAGCCAAGCACACCTCTGCCAACCAGATGTGCTGCCAGTGGTCAGGGGCCAGGATAGCGCTTCTCATACCTTCTCCAGCTCTGAATCAGCTAAGATGCTTGCCTGCCTTCCTTCCTTCCTTCCTTCCTTCCTTCCTTCCTTCCTTCCTTCCTCCCTCCCTCCTTCCCTCCTTTCTTTCTTTCTTTCTTTCTTTCTTTCTTTCTTTCTTTCTTTCTTTCTTTCTTTCTTTCTTTCTTTCCTTCCTTCCTTCCTTCCTTCCTTCCTTTCCCTTCCTCTCTCTCTTTCTTTTCTTTTTTTTTAATTATTATTTTTTAGTCTCTGTGAGCCCATATGATCCCTGCTTAGGTGATGAGGTGGGCCATGTTCTCCCGATGCCCTCCTCTCTGACTCCTACAGTCTTTCCTCTCCTTCCTCCATGGATTTTTAATGAACAAGCAAACAAACAGATAGGTAAGTAGATAAATACAGTATGTCTGCATACATGCATGTATACATGCGGATGAATATTGTATACATGTGCGTGCATATGAGCACATCTGTACAAGTGTCCTGTTACACCTGTGTGAAGGTCAACACCAAGAGTCTTCCTGTATTCCCACATCATCTTAATTTTCTTTATCTTTTTATGACAGGATCATACTAAATCTGGAGCTCTATGTCTCCACCAGACTGGCTGGCCAGCATGCCCCGAGAATCTGCCCCAGTTCCCTCAAATCTAGGGTGACAGGTGCTCTATCATACCCAGCTTTTATGGAGCTGCTGGGATTCGAACTCAGGTCCTCATGCTTACACAGCAAGCACCTTACCCACTGAACCATNCTTTTTATGACAGGATCATACTAAATCTGGAGCTCTATGTCTCCACCAGACTGGCTGGCCAGCATGCCCCGAGAATCTGCCCCAGTTCCCTCAAATCTAGGGTGACAGGTGCTCTATCATACCCAGCTTTTATGGAGCTGCTGGGATTCGAACTCAGGTCCTCATGCTTACACAGCAAGCACCTTACCCACTGAACCATCTCCTAAACCCTCTAAAATTGTTATCTTCTATAGGGAAGTAGGGGGTCTCCTCTGGGTATCTGGTCAGGCAGCATCAGCTTCTCTTTACCTTGTGCCTGGACCTTTGTGTGTCTGTATGCTAGGTTTAGGCCTGGTCCCTTCTCTCTGAGACTTCTTGGTTGGAGTTGGTGAGTGGCTACAGCTCCTGGCTTTCCGAGGTGAAGGGCATGGACTGGTAGAGGTGGTCTTGTGGATTCCAGGCATCCAGAAGCAGTTTTCTTTGAAAGTGCCCATCTTGGCTGTCTCAGTGTGTTCCCACTATGCATGTGTCCTCTCCGAATGGGTTCCTGGGGCTGACCCTGTTTTTATTTGCCATCTCCCTCCACCTTCAACAGGACCTCAGCTCAAGGCTTCTGAGCAGGGGCAGTGTGAGTGTGCCTGACCTCTGAAAGGACTTGCTGTCATGTCTGCCACCATCCCTGCATCCATGTTGGGTCACTGAGGCCTGGTTGTCAATCCATGACCGCCAGGGTTCTCTGACTCTGAACATAACTAACTCCAGGTTCAAACTACATCAGGCTCAGCAACTCTCTTGGCCTCTGAGTCCTGGCTGGCACCCACCTGTCCCTGCTGTGTCGGTCAGAGCAGATGTGTGTCCTGAGGCACCTCAGTCAGAAGGGGCTGGAGGGAAATAGGTATTCCTCTGAGAGCAGAGGACCAAACGAACGGGTGCTGGAGACCAGTGCTGGGCTTGGGGCTTCGGTTACATTTTCACAGCTGAGCCTGAAACTAAGTGACAAGCACTGTCCCTCTAGTTCTACATGTGCCACCACCCTAGCTGCTATGTACCAGTAGGTGGGTGGCAAGACCTATGTACACCAGTAGCTGAAAATTATCCCTCAGCCAAAGCCTTCCCACCATGCAATGCTTTCACAAATTGATAGTTTCCATACCACCTTCCTGTGCTCTCTGAAATGCCTCTGGTTGGCAAAGCCAATCACAGCCAGAAATCCAAGCAGCAAGGGACTCTGGGAAATGCTGATTTTTTTTTTCCCTTCAAGCTCTTGTGACTGACTACATGTGTACACGGAGGGTGTGAAAGCAGGTACCTACAGCTGGTAGACAGCACAAGGCACAGCCCTAGCCAGCTCAATCCTGCCAGCCCTGGGCTCTCTCAGCCAAAGCAAGCCCCACTGAGCCTACAAGCATTGCTGCAGGACACAGCCTCTGCCAGGCTGCCTGGGCCCCATGACCATCTGCCTTCAGCCAGAGTAGGGGAATGGTGCCCGCCCTGAGTAAGCGTTGTCCCCTTAACCAGCTCACACAGCCACCGTCCTCCCAGCCCAAAGGCGGCTTCTCAGAGTTTCCAACATTCCTTGACATGAACCTGATCTGAAGACAGAGAACTGTCCTGGAGAGGGTCGGCCTGGGATGCAGCTGACTTGAAAAGGCTGGGCTTTAGCTGAGGTGTGGGGTGATCTTGCAGAACTTTGTCTCAGAAAGGGTCTCATGGCTTTGAACTAGTTATGTAACCAAGAATGAACTTAAATTTCTGATCTTCCTGCCTCCACCCACCTCCCAAGACTTACAGATGTACCTCCTCATGCCTGGTTTACACAGTTCTGGGGACGGAACCCACGGCCTCAGTGGACTGAGACACATTCTTAGACTGAGTACTGAGGTTTCCAGATGCCTTGTACTCAAAATGGACATGCTACATGCTCACAAATCTGTGTGTGTGCACACACATACTCACACAGAGAAAGAGTTTATTCACAAAAAGGAAGGGGTCTCAAGGGCACTTGGCACAGTTTTACTAAGTCAACCCAAAGTCACTGACCAACTCTGTCACTCAGGAAGAAGGGGCACAGACAGGTGCTAGAAGAGGTGGTGAAGTCAACAAAGACGAAAACCAGGACAAGGACTGCCCCTACCGGAGACATACAGCCCTGGAGGTCCCAGGGCCCACACCAATTGAGAAAATCTGCTTAAGGCTGATGTGGGAGACCGAGAAGGCTCGGAGAGAAGGGCAGAACCAGCACTTGGCCTCCATAAGAGGAAACACTATCCTCTGATCTGGTCTGGGCTTTAGAATTGGGACCCACCCCAGCAGCCCTCCAGTGTTCCCTACTCTTCTGGACTCCCCTGGAGCGGTGAGAGCCACAACCATCCCAGTGGCCTTGAGGCAGGGCATCCAGCTTAATCCACATCAGCGTCAGAGCGACTGCCTGGCTGTCACCGAGGGATATTTATAACTCGCCTGCCAGCCCCTGCTACCTGGCAGGATCCTAGAAACTAGGCCACAGGAGCCCTGCAGGAGGCAGCCCTGCCCCCCTGCCCTGTCCCAGCCTGGGCCTGATCTAGAGCAGTCTCTGCAATACACAAAGCATCTCCCCACCTCGGCTGCATCCTAGGCCACCGATACCCATGGAGAATGCCAGGACCTGGAGGACAGCATTTCAGGAACCAACACCCAAGGCCCTTATCTGCCAGGGGCTGGCTCCGTGGCTCTCCAAGTGATAGCACATGCTCTTTCTTTGTTTGTGTTTCATTATCTATTTGTACAGTGCGGTTAGTAATGAGGGGATTCATGAATAAAAGGCTCAGAAAAGTGTTTAGTATAATGCGCATTCTTAGTGGGAGCTTACTTGAACAACAAGGGCTAATGGCGACTAACAAGGAGCCCAGAGCAAGAGACCCCTGTTCAAATCCTGGCTGTGGGATTCTCTTCCCATTATTTAACCTCTCTGGGCCTCAGAGTGGTCTCCCATAACTGAGGAGCAATATTAGTGCCTACACTGTGGAATTGTTGTGGATTAAAGAGATTGATAACTACACTCTGGGATGCAGCCTGGCACACAGTAGACATCTGGTCTGCGTTAGATTTGACGGTGAATCTAGAAAGTCCTGCCCAGCCAGGCTGCCTGTCCTCACACTGGCCTTCCTAGCTGCCCCTCTTTCTTTTTTCCTCCTTGTGAGCCCTGCTTCTCTTGTTCAGCCTTCCCTGGTCATTTTGGGGTCACTGCCCCCTATTCAAGTGCCCTTAGTCTTGACCACCAACACGAGAAAATGAAGGGTGCAGGTGCAGTCAAAAGGTAGGACCCAGCTGGGCAGTGGTGGCGCACGCCTTTAATCCCAGCACTTGGGAGGCAGAGGAAGGTAGATCTCTGATTTTAAGGCCAGCCTGGTCTACAGAGTGAGTTTCAGGACAGCCAGGGCTATACAGAAGTACCTTGCCTTAAACAAACAAACAAACAAACAAACAAACACAACAAAAAAGTAGTACCCAGATCAGACCCCTTCCTGCTTTGCCAGGGCAACGTTTCCTGGGTCAGCTCCGGCTTTGCCAATGTTCACCTCCATGATTCAGGCAGAACTCTGGGATTCTGCAACAGGGGGGAGGGGGGGATGGGAAAACTTGGCCACTCACAGATGTGCACACATGCACACAGACATGTGTACAAATACATATGAACAAATGCACACACATGAGCACATTCATGCAGTCACATGTACACAGACATATATGTACACAAATTAATTATTCATGTGCACACATGTTTGTGCACATGCACAGGACATGTTAACATAGATGTACACACATGTATTAATACACATACATGAACACACATGTACATTAGTCATACAAATACACATGACCCATAATTCATACATACACACATGCATATACGCATACCAATATACAAAAGAATTCACCTTCACACAAGTACATATAAAATTTTTTATATATGAACAGACACATGCATACACACCAGAATAAATTTATACATACATATAGCTACACAGAGACATATGCATGCTAACCACACGCACATACACACAACTTACACATAGACACATACATACCGTTCCATATGCAAACACACATACACCACCCGGGATGGAGTCTTGAGACCTTTCCCACTTCCAGGTCAGTCTGACAACAAATGGATGGGTCTAGTTCTGCTTTAGCATGTGAAATGTCCCTACACTTCATGTGACAGTTGTTTGGCTCCAAATGATTGTACCACTTATTTGGGGAGGTGGTAGAAGCTGTAGACGGTGAGACTTTGCTGGAGAAAGGAGGCCCCTTTCTTACTCTATCCACCACGAGGCGAGCAGCTTTCCTCTGCCTCACATTCCCAGCATCATGCTCTGCCTCCCCTCAGCCCCACAGGCATGGGGCCAGCGTCCTTGTACCCAAACCTCTGAAACCAGGAGCACAAAATCATTGCTTCCTCTCTCAAAATGCTTCAGGCCTATGTCACTGTGGCATGAAAGTAACATGGACAGGAAGAGGCCCTTCATGTAGCCCTGGGAAACCGCTGAACCCCTGTCTGATAAACAACTGTGCCAGTCTTTACAATGGGTTCTGGGCCCCTGCCTAATAACAACTGTCTTTAGGGTACCCACGTTTTCTTCTGAGGCCATTCTCCAGAAAAGGACCACCCAAAGGAAGGCTTGCCTGATGCCAGAATCCCAGGCCAGCAGGGCAGCTGGAGGAGGGCACCTTGTAAACTCCACAGCCAGCCTGGTTTGTGCTCAGTTCACGTATGACATCATATCTGGGCATATCTCCCATATCATGGAGATAAGTGCAGTGATACAGGAGGAGACCGTTGAAAGATGTTCATCACATCGTCTGGACTGTACATGCTCCTGCCCCACCCAGGGTGGAAGGAAGTGGTTCATAGAGTCTTAGAGCAGTGGTGAGGCTCATCCTCCTGCTAGCCAGAAGAGGTGTCAATGGCTGTCTATCTCCCCTCTAAGTCTTCCACCCAAGCTGCTCAGAGTTGTGTACCAAATACCCCCAAACCTCCTCATGGTTGCTATTCTCCAAAAAACCTGGCCTGGTATCTTCTGTGGGCGCTTGAACACAGCAAGGGTCTTGATGGGACAGCAGAACCCTTGATCCTTCTTGTGCTCAGCGTGTCTGGGAGATGGTTGGGTCTTGAAATCTCCTGCAGCAACATGTTCATCCAGATTCTCTGCCTCACCCTGACCCTCTATCCTCCTTTCTTAGCTTCTCTGAGAACTTCTCCACAAAGCCCGGTAGAGCCCTAGCTAAGACCAAAGGGCTAGAATGCTTGGCCTCATGTCCCAAATCTGCATGCTTTAGAGAGGAGGGTTCCTGGTGTCCCGTGGGTGTCTGCATGCTGAGAACCTGGCTTCCTGCCGGGACCTGAGCCCTTACTTCCTCCCAGGGGAGAAGGCACACTTAGCACTTTCCTGGGCACAGGAGGGCTGGTGCTTATGGGGAGCTGGCACCTCCCACACACCACTGAAGGATCCTATCTCCCTAGGGGGATGTGACAGCCAACACCATGACTCATGTGTATCTCCATGATTCTCAGAGGCCCTCCAGATCCCATCCAGAGCCTGGGTTGTTAAACAGCCCAGATGGTAATTAACTGTATGCTGTAAAAAATTCCTGGCCCTAATTATTTGGGGACAAGGCCAAAGAGCATTAATAAATGATGAAAAGTAATCTTTCCAGAAGTTTCTTGGCTGGCCTCTCTGTACTGGCTAGAAGCCTTGGGACTAGAGGCGACCCATCTCTGTGCAGAGTTCAGAGGTATGGTAAGAGACACAGCCCAGGGAAGGGCTGTGAATTTTCTAGGGGATTCTAGCCAGTTCTTAAATATTTAGCTCTTAGGGACAGAGTTCTTATCCTCCAGGCAAACAGAAAACAAACAGTGGTGGTTCTCGGAGTTCACTGATGAATAATTGATTGCCGAATCTAATCTCTAAACTTGCTTCCAGAATTCCCAGCCAGGCCCCTCTGCACCCCCTATCTGCCTCTCCTCCCCTGTCCTGATCCAAATGGCAGGTAGATACTCCATTTGTCCCGAGCGGGTAAGTTTCTTCTGGGTCCCCTGTGGAGGTGGTCCCAAGGCAGCATCCCTGGAGGTGGGGGTGGGGGTGTGATAGTGAAATTGTAAAGATTGCTCAGATAGAGAACGAAGAGACTCATACCTGCCCTTTGTCTTAGCTCTGAGTTAGGTGTCCTTGCACAGCAACACAGTAGAATAAAACCCAGGAGAGAAGAAAAATAGAAAGGTTCTAATGAATTCTATAATACTCACAAATATAGGAATCCCATATTTTGAATGTCTGAAATGGAACATTGATACACACACACACACTGACATATTTGTTTAACAAAAGGATTTATAGCAGGGTTTTTTTTTAATGGATCAAAATATAGAGAAAATAAGATTTGATCTACTAAAGAAGTTTCCTCTTGTAAACTCCTAGTAGCGGGGCACCGCAGAGGTGTGTATATCTGTGTGCCCAGATGTGGGACAAAAATGAGGTCCCACATCCGCCTAGGGCTTAGGCTACTGTGGGAGGCGAACACGGGAAGATTGACTGAGTGAACCCATGGCCACTGGCTGGGAGGGTGTTTGGCTGTGAGAAGCCACGGGACACCGCTCTGGCGGGTGAGGAAGGCATAGTCTGGGGTCCCGAGCGGACCTGCAGGAGTCGGGCTCTGACTCTCGGGTACCACAGACGCTGCTGGGTACCGCGAAAGAGCTAAGAACAGAGTGGGGATCCTCGGGTAGACTCTGCCCTGGGGGCTGAAGGGGAAAGGGCAGGGAGGAGAGAGCTCTGGCAGGTTATGGTGGGATGAGAGTTCTTGGCTTGGCTTGCTCAAACGGGTGGCTTGGGTTGGTGGAAGCCATGGCTGGAACCCAGAGTGGTCTCCCAGCAGGAGGTTAGACATGTTCCAGCATGGTGGGTCCTGATGAGAAGAGGCAGTCCAGGCTTTTAAGGCATTTATTGTAGAAAGGCAGAGAGAGGCAGAGAGTAGGGAAGTAGAGGCTGGCCGTAGCCACGTGGAGATGGGGAGAAGGGAGGGGGAGCAGGTGGGCAAGAGGCAAGAATAAGAGCAAGAAGATAAGAGAGGCAAGAGAGAGAGGAGGGTGCAAGCAGCTCCTTTTATAGCAGGCTGGGCCATCCTGGCTGTTGCCAGGTAACTGTGGTGGTGGAGTCCAGACAGAATACCAGGAGCTTGGGGCATTGCCTATGTGACTGACATAGGCCACACACCTCTCTGCAGGGGGGCTGTGGGAGGCATGGCTGAACACCTGCCATCACTTAGGGTCTCTGGGGTTCCAAGCCTGTGCTTGACAGGAGACCAGGCTGTCTGTGCACAGCTCACTGCCCCACACCCAGAGGTTCCTAGGAAGCCTTTGTGGAGCAGAGACTTGGGGCCATAGCCTGCGTTAGAGCCCTTATGTTGTTGAGCACCTGGTAAGCTCTCCTTGACCTAAGATCTTCAAGATCACCGTTTCCATGGGAGTCATTTCTGACTTTTCATGCTGGATGGCAGAGTCCAGGCCTGAATTATCAAGCCAGACCAGGGTACATACAAGAAGACTCTTTGCTAGAAGGTGCCAACATGTCTCACAGGATTTTCCTCTTTGTGGTAGATCTCTTTCCTAGACTCAGGTAATACTCTCTGGATTCCCAAGAAGCCAGAAAGACTTGGATGGAAGTAGGGAGCGAGCTGAAGCTAAGATTCTCCTGACCAGAACACCAGGAACCATCCTGGATTGGCTACCACCCATCTATGCAGACCTTGTCTCTAGCAAGGGAATAAAAGGTGACCTCTTTGGAACACTGTTGTGAGAATAACAGGAAAAGTGACAGCAAGGCCACCAGCGTTGTGTGATGACCAAAGAATGTAGACATCTAAGCTCTGTCTCACTCCTTCTTCTTGGTGCGTCTGTATTTAGTGTCCCTTAGGTGAAAGTACGGTGGGTTAAAAAAAAAATCACATTATGCGTGCGTATGTGAGTATGTATGTATATAGTTGTGTATGTATGTATGTATGTATGTATGTATGTATGTATGTATGAGTGTGTATATGTGTGTGAACGTATATGTGTGTGAGTGTGTTTGTGTGTGTATGTGTATAAGTGTATGTGAGTATGTGTGTGTATATGTATATGTATGTGAATGTGTGCTTGAGTGCGTGTGTGTG